>NW_019167937.1:23332045-23932045 GCF_002303985.1 Durio zibethinus | reverse complement strand
TTGATTCTTGGCAAATTTCATCTTTTCTTTTTTATTTTTTTAATTAGTTTTTTAATATTTTTCTAAATAAAAGACTAATCAGATAAGGTAAAATAAAATAAATATTAAAGATAAATGCACTTAAAATTAAAGATAAATCAAAATAAAATAAAAAAATCAGATAAAGAAGCAATTAAAAGTAAAAATAATAATAATAATCAAGATAAATGTAAATAAAAATCATAAAATAATTAAAAAAAATAAAAAAGATAGATAATTGAGTTTGGATTAGTTTAGATCCGAATCAAATAAGATGTTTACGACTAATATTTCAATATTTACTATTCCTTTCAAAGCCTTTAACTCATAAATTTTATTTGAATATGTTTTTACTGTTATCGTAAGTTTGCCAAAATTTTTATATATCTAATTATATAATATTTAAAGTAAATTGAAACAGATAATTAATCCAAATAATTAAAGTATTATATAAAGAAAAAGGTCAAAAAATAAAATAAAATTTTAATGATTTAACTGAAAATATTTGATCTTTAACTGTTAATATTTTAATTTTGGATTTAATAAATTGATAATAAGAGTGAGTTTAGATATTTATTTTTATGTGATTTAAATTAGGATAAAATTGATATATAGATTAAAAGATTGGGATAAACATACTTTTTAGGATTTTTGAACATTGAATAATTTATATTTATTGAATAAAATTTATCTTGTAAATAATTAAAATTAAGCAATTAACATACTTTTAATTAATGAATTATCTCACTGAATTATCTTACTTTTAAATAGTGCATGTAAGTGACTATTTAAGAATACTTATTTGGTTACACATTTAAAATTATCTTATGTGCTCATAAGTAAGTCTCATTAAATAATATTATATGTTATAATATAATATATTATAATATAATTCTTAATTTGAGGAGAAAATAATTTTTTAATAAAAAATCTCATATGCATCTATTATTAAATTAAATACTCAAATGCAATTTTTTTTTCTTTCCTAGTTAATAATTCTTACATTTTGCAAGATTTTATTAAAAATCTAAAGAATTAATTTACAAAAAAATTTTCCATGTAAGTTTTAACTCATAAACTTTAAATCTAAATTTATGATGAATCCCTTTAATATAATTAAATAATTAGAATAAACTTTGCTTTTTTAGAAATTATAATTAATTCACTTTCTATTTTAGGTTTTAGTGGCACTTATAAATAAGCTAATTATAAAGGTGAATATATAATTGTTATTAATCCAAACTTTAATTTGATTAACCATATTAACTTATATAAGTGATATTTGATAAATATTATTAAGTTATATGTTCGCCATACATTTTATTAACATCTTTTTTTGTATAAATTAAAAGTTTTTTATCTAAATAAAAAATTATTTAAGATTAATCAATCAATTTTTTATCACATAACATCTACATAAAGTTTTTACAAAATATTTAACACTTTTATATAACAAATAACATATATATAATAAAATTATACTTGTTAAATATCATAAAGTAGAGTTAAGTTAATAATATTAAAATTTGGATTAAAATGACATATTATTGAAAATTTAGGGTGCAAATTGTATATTTTATTTCTTTAGATATCAATTTATACATTTTTTTAAAATTCAAGTATCAAAAGTATAATTAAATTTTTTCACAAAAGATAATATCACCAAGATAATGAAACACCTTAGAGTAAATAACACCGATGCTCCCAAAACTTTGGGGAACTGATTGTTTTGGTCTATATACATTCAAATTTCACTTATTGCTGTTCGAATTTTAAATGTTGTATAGAAATAATTAGACCTATCATTGGGCAAGTCAAGTTGGGTTTGAGTTGAGTCAATTTTATTTGAATCATTTTGAATTTGAGTCATTTCTGTTCGAATCAATTCAAGTTCAGATATTTTGGGTTTGGTACTTGGATTATTCAAGTTAGGATTATTTTCAATTTAATTTATTAATTTTAAATTTTAAATTTGATTAAATTTAAATAAATTATTTAATCAAGTTCGAGTTTGATTTTGTTATAATTTTGTTAAAAGATAAAAAGTAAAAAATAATATTTTAAAAATAAATATAAATTTTGTAATTTGTATGCTTCAAATTAAAGTTAATTTATATATAAATGAAAATTTGTGATTTTATTAGATTTGATAAATTTAAACACGATACGATGATATAATACCCAAATGACACAAAAAAAATCCTATAAGTTTTTAAAAAATGTGCTTTGTGTTTAGTTGTTACCATAAATTTGACACGTGTAAGACAATAAAAATACATTTAATTAAATTGTGTCGTACAAATACATATATAAGACATGTGAAACATGTTTATTATGTTTGATATGTTTAATAATTTTTATATTTATTTTAATTAATATAAACACTATTTTAAACTTTTAATCATAATACACAATTACATATTTAATATAATCATATAAAAACTATTTTAAATATTTAATTATGATACACATTTAATTTACAATTATTTTTATATTAATAATATAATTAAGATATAAATAATCATTTTAATATAATTATAACTGATTATATGATTTATTGTAAATTACATGATTAAAATTAATAATATAATTATAACATAAATATAATGTACATACACAAATCAACAACTTATTATATATATTTCTAAATCATATGATAGTTAATACTCATGTATTATTATAAAAGATTATATCATTTATTTAAAATGATACATTGATAAATATACCAATAATAATTAAAAATATATAATTTATTTTAAATTATATTATAAATTATAAGAAATTTTATATGTAACATAACATATATATGATTTATATTAGTTTGATATTAAAAATATATATTAATTTGATATTTTAATAATTCTAATAAGTTTTTATTTGTGTTATATTTATTATTTTTATTTGTGTTATATCTATTATTTTTATTAAATTAATTTTTTAAAAATAAAATTACACTTAATTTAGTTTCAGGTTATTTTGGATTTAGGATTTAAAGTTTAAAACAAAAAAATATTTTAAAATAAAATATTTTAAAATTTACTTATTTTGAATTATAATATTCGATCAAATTATTAATTTTTAAAAAGAAACATTTGTTTTTTTATTTTTTTTCATATTTTTGGTTTTTTGGTTTTTTTCTTTTTTTTAATCATTATAAATGTCACATCAAACACTTTTTTTGATCAAAGACCAATTAAATGATAAAGTTAATGGTTGAATTGATGAAAAAATTATTTTGATACAACGTTAAAACTTTAAAGATTAACAAGTTATTTGTTAAACTTTTAAAACTAAAATGTTACACTTCTCAAATTTTGAAAATTATGAATGCCATTTACTCTATTATTTATGCTTTCGAATTTTATAATTTGGAGATTATAAATTTTGGGTGTAGTTGGACATGCAATATGTTGCATACATTAGTAATGGACTATTATCTCCATAAACAAGAAATATGTGAGATGCTTGACCAAAAAAGTGGGGTGTCGCTTGCTCATAAGTTTTAGTTTCAGGCATTCAGTAATTTGAATTCAATTTATGACATCTTCATGTAGTAGATATGTTATGTAGGTTGAATAGACAGGTAATGCATGTTCTGATCACTTGGAATTAAATCTAACTATTCATATATTTATATTATATAAAATATTAAAATTTATATAGTTATATAATATTTTATATGAAAATGACGTATTATAATTTATATCAATATAAAAATATAAAATATATTTTTTATTTTATTAAATTTATAAATAATTATTACTAAAATTTTAAACTATAATTTTTTCATATCTTTTTTATATTATATTTATATTATATTTATATTATCATATCATTTTTAAATTATCAAATTATCAAACTTATTTCAAACTCGAAAGCTCCCCCCTCAAAATAAATAAATAAATAAATACTACATCCGTTGATTGATTTTGTGACCCACTACATGTGCACGATGTTATCATCTCATGTCACACTAAGCATTAATCATACCTCCCTGCCATAGAACTCTATATCTGTTGGGTGGTGATTTAAACCCTTTTTTTTTTTTTTTTTTTTTTTATGTTGGGTGGTGACTTAAACTTAATTTAGTGGAAATAGATAATGTTTTATATACAAAATTATAATAAGATAAAATAAGATAAAAATTATAAATAAAATAAAATTAAATAATATTATTTTATCTTATATTTTATGTGTGTAAGAATTAAGATATAATAATTTATTTATTGATCAAAATTATTTTTTTAATTTACATAATTTAAATTATTAATATAATTTTTAAAGGTATAATAAGACATGTAAGTTTAATTTTATGAATTAAAAATAATTTTATCTAGTTTGAGAGGATTGAATCATCTTATATCAAGAGGATGATAATTTTTCTTGTAATTCTATCCCTTTCAATTAGATACAAATCAAACATAATATAAAATTATTGTTATACTATCATATCCATCATCCTATACTCCAAACATAATCATAGATTTTTTTATTATTATTCATAAAATATTGACTTCTTATCCTTAATAAATTTTTTTTTTCTAAAATAGAAGAGGGTTAGATGTTTTGCTCTTGCGGTTTTGAATGCATCATAATTTTTTTTAAACCTTACGTTTCTTTTAAAATTTTTTATAAGTAAAATTACTTAATTATTTTTTAAAAAATTTTCAAAAAATTATTTAATTTATCGAAAATAAATTTTTGAAAAAGTTATAACTTTTTAAAAATTCATTTCCTAAAAAAAATATAAACTTTTTTAAGTAAAATTACAAAATGAAAATTTTATTAAAAATTTTTATTAATTGATGTAATAAAAAATTATAAATTTTAAAATTAATTAAAAAAGAAGTTGATTTTATTATTTTGACTTTAAAGGAAGAATAAAATCTTATGAATACCTAATTAAATATTTCATCTCTTGATATTACGAGAGATGATAAAGAAATTATCAGATTTAATCAATATCTAAAAGCTGAAACTCCTGAAAGTTGTACAAGTAACACCATTAAATACTGCACAATATTATCAAAATCTAACATACTAATTAAAAAAAACATCGTAATAAGGAAATGAAGAGGCTTCTCTAAAAAATTCATTTTAGTTAGAACTATCATTAATAATCGATATTAAGAAAAACTATTTATTAGAAAAAAATAATGAATTTTAAATTTATAAAAAAATGTGTTTATTATTTTATTCTTAATTTAATTAGAATCTCATAAAATTTATTTGTTCATAATAGTAAACTTAATTTTTTTATTAATTTTAAAATTTATGATTTTTTTCTAATAATAACTTTTTTTATTACATCATAAATGTATTTTATTTTTTTTTTTGTAATTTTTCTGAAAAGTTTGATACTTTCCTTTCCAAAAATCGATTTTCAAAAAGTTGTTTTTTAAAAAATTATATAAATTTATCAGATATGGACATCATAGAATTTATAAGAAAAATAATTAAATAATTTTATTTATAGATAAATTTTGAAAAAAAAAAATGTGAAGAGCAAAAACAAAGGAGCATTTAGAAGCTACCTCAACCCTTTTAGAACTTTTTTTTTTTTTTTGGACATGTGAAGTTTAATGCTCAATCCATGAACTTTAACTTTCTTTCCTTCCTCCAAATCCAAACAAGCTAAATTTGCATGAGAATTAAAACTTGAAAGCCGTCGCAAGAGTGAACCTTGATTTTACATTCATTCATTTTCATTTCAGGTTCCCAGCCACATTGTATCGGTATGCATCCAAATTCCAACTGTTTTTTGTTTTTCTTACCCATTTCATGAGAAGGTCTGAAACCATCAACCAGCCTTTCGATTCTTCATAATACTATATCCAGTCCACCAAAGACTAGTTCACACACCTGACAAGTAGGCCAGGCCTTGAACTTTTAAATGCATGTTCATATCTGCAAGAACACCACCAAAAGTGAAGCGATCAGGTTTTACTCCTTCATGATTCGTCCTAAAGATAGGTATATGCAAAGTATGGCATTCCACGGACCACCATAATTATTAAATAATTGTTAGTACACAATAATAAAAGGAGAAGATTGATACATACAAGTGCACACCAGGACATATAGAGCCAGCAGCTTTATAACTCAATGCCAATTATATGTACTTGAGAGTTTCCTGCTTGGAACCAACATATATAGGAACACGTATATTTGCAGATTTAGGCTCATGTATAAAGGATACTTCACCATGATATATCAAAGACATTGACTAATTCCGTCAGCTTCTCAAAGGCATATCTACATCCTTAAATTATGCATTCAACCATGATAAAAACTTTTAAAGAAGCATTCTCGACAGGCATCATTCTGTTTCTTACACACAACATTGGATGCACACTCCAAAATCAGATCTTGACACTTCCAATATAGTTTCACTTCAAGCAAAACTGCTTCCAATCTCGCCGCTTTAGCTTCAGCATCAACACCGTCATGTCCATTTGCTCAGCTGATTCAGAAACCTTTAGTTTATTGTTTGATCTAGACAATTCCCATGATGCTTTTGTAGGAATAATTAGAGGATAGAAATGACGGATTCCTAATAGCAGGTGCTGGCGACAAAACGAACAGAAAATTTTGTTAAAATGATATTATCTTACATCTGTTAAATATTAGATTATTTATGTTTTTATATTCAAATTAAACTCCTATATCTTACACCAATTGATTTAAGGTTGGATGTTTAATATAATATTAGAATCCAGATTCTGTCCTGTTGTACATGCTTATTACCTATTTCAAATTTGTCGTGTGATATATTTTTGTTTCCGTGGAAGCATGTTATACCAGATCGTGGTGCTTACCGTTTTGTCATGTGGTAAATTTTTTGTTTCCGCGGGAGCATGTTATACCATATCTGTGATGTTTACCGTTTGTCCTTGTAGTAAATGTCAGGGGCAAGTCTGCTGCAAGTATTGCTACTGTGGACAACTTGTAAACTCGATTTGTAGGGGTGTTCATAATTTGGTTTAAGCAAATTAATCAATAATCGATTTAATTCGATTAATCAATCAGTCATTGAATTAATTTCGATAAATTAACGAAAATAATTTTAGAAAAATTTCGATTTTTGATTAATTTGGTTTGAAAACCGAATTAATCAAAATTTTAATCAAAATATAACATAATCTAAATATAAAATGAAAAATACATTAAATAAATCATTTAATTTCATAACTTGTTAGAATTTTTAACAAAATATTTTAGTATTTTGAATATTTTATTTAATTTATTTTAAATATGAAAAATTAAGAATTTAAAGTATAATTTAATTTAAATGCATTTATTATTTGAAAAACCAAAAAAATTAATCGATCGAATTAAAATTAGTCGGTTAATTTTTAAAATTTATAAATTCAATTTAATTAACAAAAATAAAATAATATAATTCAATCTAAAATTAATCGAACGAATACTTTTATCTACTGTCATTTTCCTTGTAAGCCATCTGCAGATGTACATCCAATTTGACTACTTACCAAACAGTTACAAACTCATATAGATGCACCATGAAGGAAGTACCACTTAAGGTAGAAAACTGAATGAATCACCGGCCCAATTGCGGCAAATTAAGGTTATTGGGCTAACAAGGACCTCGATCATCCCTTATGTTCTGCGTGATTACCAAGTTCTCAGCTCACGCACGTACAGATTCCTCCCTCAGTCCCACTTCTTCCAACAATTCATCATCAGTCAATGAAGCATTGGTCGTAATTTACTGTGTTGATGAAAAACTTTCCGGGGTAATTGTCATGACATATTGTTTGTTTTTATGGAAATTAAATACTTGGAAAAATTGCCACAGCACCATCATAACAAAGTGGCTTCGAATTTGGTGAAAGACTATGATAAGATAATTTTTTTTATAAATTTATTAAATTTAACAAAAATAATCCTACTTAAACCGATTCGGAAAGGGTTGTACGTATTTACGCATTGAGCAAAACCCAAAAACCTCTTGCCGCTAATTAATAAAAAAAAAAGTGGTTTCATCGTATCACTGGTTTTGTTGAGGAAATGCATGTTATAATTCCGTTTCACAGATCTGCATGGTAAGTGATTTGAATTGCACATGTTTCAAATAGGCCTCGTAGAATGTCTTGGTATTCGCCACTTCACTTCTGTTTTCCATATTAAATCCCATATCTCAAGGTATTGCCTTTGCATGCAATACTAGCCCTTAATGTCTGCCCTAATTCCCCTTTGTGGCTTTTTCTACTTGGTAGTTGAAGAGTGAAGTGGATCAAAGAGCATAGACAGGGATGATGCCCTCCAAAATTATCTCCTTAGTCCTCATAAAAGATCAATGACCCAAGTGGTAAACAACAGATAACTTGGAAGATTAATCACCACAAACTAAACATATTCAAGTAATTACTTTATATGTGAACCTGTGATAAAAAAAAAAAAAAAAAAAGGTTAGTCCGCTTTGACCTGGCAGATTAGACGGCCGATAGCTTGCGGTATTTATCTTTGGGATTTAATGCGTCTGAAGAGCCTCCTACTTGTTGAGCCTGTGCTTAGTAATTCATTTTATTTTTTAGTACAAAAGAAGTCGCAACTTAAGAATAGAAGAAAAAAATTACAACTTTGAGATTCGAATCTCATACCTGTTGGCCATGACTATTTGTGCTTTAGTTTCACTTTAACTTTGCTCCCAATGTAGCCAAAAAGAAAAGTAAGTAAAAGCAATATAGTGAAAACTGTGAAAGCCATACGAGAGAACACTTTTCCTTAGATGATAATGATCAAAATTCACCATTTGTAAAATTACATATTCCCTGGCATGACTAAGAAGTACAAACAACACAAAACTATGAATTCCGTACTTGTCCATAGTATAACACAAAATTTAGAGGTGAAGGGTAATTAAGTCAACATGATTAACCAAAATGCTTTCCAGCAAACAACTCAAAACTATGAACTCCATACTTATTCCATAGTACAGCACAAAATTTAGAGGTGAAGGATAATGAAGTCAGAATGATTACCCAAAATGTTTTCCAGTTTCATCTTCTTGAATTCAGTTTGGCACACCGATCTTCGTATGATGCTGGGAGAAACAAGTTAGGTAGAAAAGAAAAAAGAAAGGTTGGAAAGTTACGTTTAGGACATGTCAATTGGCAAAAGTTGAAGAAAAACATACAGAATGCCTGCAGCATTCTGCAGAAAGTAAAAGAAAACTATGGTTTTACAGATATTATGTAGAAAACCTATAGACTACACTATAAATCTCTTTAAAACGCATGAGGGTTTTCAGTTGGTCATGGAAAGCTTAGGCCAAAAGGTTAAATGCATTAGACCAAAACGAAGAAAAAACAAAAAAGTTGTCTAGGTTAATACTCTGGAGTTTGCTGCAACACATCTATCATAAAAAACTTAGACAATTAAGCTATCAAGTTTTTATATTCTATTCCTCATTTCAAAACCAACCATTAAGCTTCTATCTGTGAATGTAAGCAAAGATTAAGGGCGAATAAAAAGTACAGGAGGGCCACCCTGCATTTTCAAGCAAGAGACATGTTATTTGTACATCAAAAGTATTAATTTCTTCCAAAACAGGCATTTCCTTAATGACTATTATAGCATTCTACAAGGCTGATTGCCAGGGAAGTAACCATGATCGTCAATTTTCTGATGAAAACATTTTAGTCATAGAAAGCAAACAGATATGAGGTTTGATTGGAACTCTGTTATCTACAAGCAAACCTTTGAACATTCCTACACAACTTTTTCTCTTTGGTGGTAATAAATGCATTTAATGACTCCTATTCAAACATCCACATGAATATGAATAATGACAACGTACTTTCATCTTCTATCAATGATATGCATTTAAAGCCTCAATTTAATGAATGCTCGAAGAGTAGCAGCACTTACGCTCAGTTGGCCGTGACAAGAGAGGAACATGGGAAGCCACCTTCTTGATTGTTCCCTTATTCAATGTACTCTGGTCTGAAAAAGTCAAAGCTCTTTCAGCAACACAGATAAACAGAAAAGTAAGACTGATAGAAATGATATGATAGAAATTTGGTTTCTGCACCATTTGCTAAAGGCAAGCAGCTCAGAACAGCCTCATGAAAAATTGCAGATTGGAGCTGGTATGCTTGACATTCATTTTCCAAGTGTATACGCAGTGCTTTCCCAGAATCTACACATAAAACCACATGATAACACAAATATTTCAAGTGTAAATGGTTGCCAACTTGGCAAAGGCGTGAGTAATATATGGATGCAAATTGCAAACATTCTTCCATTTTCTCTCGATCAGAACAACTTGTAGCATAAAAATCAGTATCCTACATGCAGTGTAAGCAAGGATTCAAGGTCCATTTGTGTATCATGTACCTGATGAACAAATAAATTTGACATCTTCAAATTCACATGATTGAAGGACCAATGGTATCTCTGGAGCCATGGCATACTGAGGTTTTCTTGGTGTCTTCTCTGTGTCCAGTAATGAATCTATCACCTATACAAAAAGGGACAGGTTGATCATTCGATGCTAATGTAATTCATACCACAAATAAAGATACATGCAAAATACTCTAGAAAGAGTTAAAAAGATTTAAGCATCTTATAATCAAGTTACCATGTTGAAGATCATTTTAAAGCTGCATCCCATGCTTACAAGAAGATCCCAGGAAATTCTTTCCATAACCATCACTTATGCCAAGAGTTCTAACTCAAGGTGGTTATGCCCATTTCTATTCGTGATTTATAACTAGTTATAAGGGTTAAGGAAAAGCAAACTCTAAGCACGAAATTCTGGACTGAAGAGTCAGTCAGAGTGCTATAAATTCATCACCATGGATGACTTATTGGTTTATGCCAGAATGCACACACTAGGCCAGCCTTTGAAATTGAGGTAAAAGGATGCCATAATTAACTTTTGAATTGGCCATCATGTCTCATACCAGTCAATGTCAGGAAAAAGGACCAGTATGAAGGAAAAATATTGAGTTCTGGTGTCTCTTGAATTCCACCTCTGATGTAGCAAGCAAATTAACAAAAACAGAAAACAAAGAGGTAACAAGAACAACTGTCACGCACTTCAACTGATTCGAGACCCTGGCCGATCATAAATAGTACAGCAACCATGCACCGAACCTGATGCCATAGGAAGGCACTACCTTTAACTTTAATTGCACAAAGCTGATTACCTTCAAGCCTGTGAATATAACAAAAGATTATCCACCGTTTCATACATTCTAACTAGGCAGATCATATAAGTGACTTTTTGTTGATACATCAACGTTATCCAACCAAAATTGGCAACTGTAGAGGATTAAATGTGGTATACGCACTAAAGACAGGTTATGGAATTCATGTCAGCCATAAATTAGAAATAATAGAAGCACAAGTTCAACAACTAATTTGATGACATTTAAGAAAAATAAATAATAACAAGGACAGTATACCAAAAACTACGATATTCATGAATATGTTAAAACCGATTAATTTTGAAGTACCAAAAGAATGAATCAAGCAAAACAAAAATCTGGAGGAGAAAATCTGGCTTCTCTCTCTTTCTTTCTCTCTCTCTCTCTCTCTCTATATATATATATATATATATATATATATTCTCACTTGCATGAACCAGAACAGATAGATTCTTACCTAATATTAGAAGAAGAAATTTCAAACAATGTAACACACCGCCTGTAGTTGTGTACATTTGCTGCATCCATCTTACAAAAGTTTCTGAAGTCATGCTCTCCTATAAATTTCTTTCCTGCATTCTCCATAGCCTGGTAATAAATAAAAAAATATTACAATATTGTGAATCTCATTATCTCATATTTCTGATGAGACCTCATAAAGTAGGGTCAGCATATGGTCAGAATTCAGAACTCAGAATCCATGTAAAAAGATTGCTTACTGGGAGATTCAAATTTCCTCTCCAAAAGACGTATCTATATTCTCTAGCCAAACAGCTAAACCTGCATTACAGACAATAAGCAAACGTATTAACCCATAAGATAAATAATATAACGAGTTTGAAAAGATAATTTTCATAATAACACTTAGCCAATAACTCTGACTACTATAAACCCATTAAGGATGAACTAGGATTATTATCCTCTGTAAACTAAATCCACACAACCATCCTCAAAATGTAAAAAGGAAATCAACTTTTTAAAATTTTAGAAAGACCTTGCATTGAAATCAATTGAAACAGGACTCCATCCTAAAATTCGAATATCGTTTGGAAGGACTCGGTTCAGTACTCTCACATAATCAATTTCTCCTTCTGACAAAGATTCAAAAAAATAATAACAGTGTGAGTTAAGATCAAAGATATATATTTTTTCATTTTAACTTCACTGTCAGTTTATTCACATAATTTTGTAAATAGGCAAAAGCTAATAAATAGCTAAAACCATTTTAAAATGCATTGAATTTTACTTCATATCTATTTGAATTTTCTTGCAGAGACCAAGCTCAAATGCATCAAACTTTGAAGTTTGAAAGTTTTCCACTAAGACCGGGCAAAGATCTTATAATTCGTCTTCTAACGTGGTATCCGGATTAGGCAATAATTCACCAATACAGAATACTGATGTGATGCTCATGGCAAACAGAAATTAATGAATTATTTATTTAATTAGTTCTAATCTTGATCTGATTTATTTTCCTGAAACTTGTGACTTTTGTACTAGTTTGTCCCTATTATGCATGGGCATTGTGCCCTACTTTGCACTTTCATACATGAGTAATCACTGGAATTGCTCAGGAGTTTAACTTGATAGCACAAGTGAGAACATTAAAGACATGCAAGGTATTGGAACAATTATGATACTAGAGTTTTATTACTCCACAATTTAGCCCACTCATTGGCCTAAAATATTTACATACAAGGATCCTATTCCATCTCATCACTACTTTGACCCACAGTTTTCATTCTAGTTTCTCCAATTGCATAATCAGTTCTCTCAATGCTGACAACCAAGTAAGACTGGTTAACATGTATAAAATCAAAGCTCTTTAAATAGTTTGATTTACCCTCAAACCAAAACAGTACATCCTAAAATTCTATTTTTTGCTAGCCTTTATTAGTTAAAATTTAAGTCCTTTCATGTTCAATTGCAGTAGAACCTAGAAAGTGATAGAATTCAAGAAAAAGCCATGAATTACCAACATCAGATGATATCTAAAGATAAAGCTTTTAATCTAAGTTAGAGACTCCAGGATAGAATAACCGGCTGACCAGTTCGTGTATCTGGAATTAATTCTCCAGAAATTTTGTTGTTTGCATCAGTTTCTTTGAGGTTTGACCTTAAAAACAATGCAATCACCTGCATCAAACATTTTCCACGTTCTTAACATTCAAATATGGGGGTAAACCATTGTTCAAAAACAGGATGCAAGAATAAACATTAAACATGGAAATAACGAGCAACATCATGAATAATTCTAATTTTTCTCCAATTAGTGGCAGAATAGGGGCACATATATAATTCAAAGTAAGTTAGGTCCATCATGTTAAAATTGAATGGAGAACAAGATATGCACCAAGCTAAAAAGCTGAAGAGAAAAAAGGTTCGAAAATGGAAAGTACATAAAGCAAAGAATAAACAGCCTCATGAATAATTCTTCAAATCTTGGTTGTTGATGAACTCTTGCACCGGTGGTAGTCTAGTATTGGCAACAAAATGGGATTGGGTTAATTTAAGTTGGAGTTATTTATTGGGATAAAATTAATTAAAGGCGCAAATAGTGGAATTACTAAAGGCCCAATGCCTACTGGAATAAAGGATAGCTGGCCATACCTCTGAATTCTATTTGGAATAGGATTTGGCTAAACCCTTCCTCTATTTAAAGAAGACTAGTGACGCCTTCTCTTCATGCTATTCAATAGAATAATCAATCTCATGCATTGAGAACAAATTGAGAGAAAACAAAAGCGGGCAAGCACATATCCTACTAATGCAGGATTCATCCAGCTTCTTCCCATACTTTTATGAAGTTTATTTCCTCCTTGTTCATGTGGACTAAAGTTAGAGGCTGAACACTTATTCAGTTGTTGGTTTGCAACCACCAAGCTTGGTGTTTCTTGGTGATTATCGCACACAACTACCCAAGGTATCGAAATTCTGCTCTTGCTTATTTTGTTGCATGATTGTATAAGTTATTATCAACAAGATCCCATGGTTTGAGAATTAGAAAAATTTTAATTTCCACTGCGTTTACATGGTTCTTGCATGACCAATTCCCAACATTTTTATCATTATATGTCCTAGCATTGAGGGAAGACCACCGTGTAAAAACAAACACTAATTATCTTTAACAAAAATCAATTTCAGTTCATTCTGGTAAAGAACCAATGGCACATGTATGGTATTTGAGCAAAATAAAATAGGGCAATTACCCAATACCTTCGGGCTACATGTACGCACAGAGTGAAACAGAAAAAAAAAATCCATAGAATCAATATCGAAAAACAAAATGTGGATATGTGTCAATATCCAATTCAGAAGACAAGGTTTGGTCAAGGCAAGCTAGAAAAGTTATAAATATCAAATAACAAAACTACATATAGGTAAATTTCTTTTCTAGCGTGTCAGCACATATTTCTGTTAAGGTAGGCCTTGCACATTGGCCTTTTGCATCTTACAAAAAATACTCAAAACTACTTTGTCTTTTTTTTTTTTTTTTGGTCGGTTCTCACAACTACTTGACATTTAGACATTCTAAAGCAAAGTACAAAAATTGCTAGTAAGTCTAACAATTATTCAAGCAAACCTCATTGTCAAAACTTTTACTACTGAAATTAAATAATTTAACAGGATTCATGTTTCATACGAAATTTAAAAGTTTTGGATCATTGTTTTGGGTCTTGTAGGGTATGCCAAACAAATCACAATGGTAACTTCAAGCATCTTAATATATTTGTGTAAATAATTCATGTTAAAAGGTGGAAAAAAGAGAGCAGAATTTCGAACATGTAATATCATAATAAAGGCTCTCATAAAGACAATACACTAAAGTCACTACAATTTTCAAAGTGGTTCTGAATTTTATTAAGTTAGAAATTTGGTCTTCTTTTAGAAATGAATTCTATATTTCAGAAAGCTCAAAAAAACATTAAAAAAAAGAAGTCTATTTCAATTCTATGAGAATCAATAGGGACTAATGCAAATGAAAGAGATTCAACAACAGTATATTACATAAAACATCCACTCAATCTCAACACCAAAGACATCTTAAACCACCAAATATGAGATGTTGTTAATTTATGGATTTTATATAAACACAACTTCACATATGGAATAAGAGCTACATTCTTTGCCAAACATCAAAACCATCAGCAACAGCTACCTTGCAGATTTCTCCAATTTGTGAAAGGACACTCTTAAGGGATTATATTAAAGGAGGTTCTTCTAGTGATCAACTTACCTGACCAACAGAAGAGACTCCCTTATCGGTTCTGCCACATCTTGAGTACCGTGATTCCTTCTTGTCACCAATTAAAAGCCTTGTTTTCTCAAGAGCTTTGAAAATTTCAGACTGCATGGACACTAGAATTATACAAATGTATTCAAGAATGAAACTAATTGAATCATTCAACAAAAATAATTGTACAAGTTCATATCTGATACTAGTTCAAGTATATACTTAGTTAATTCTCTTTTCTCAAATATAAATTGTTTAAACATTCAAACAAGTCTTGCACTTGTCATACCTCAGCAGTTTAGTTCCAAGAGAAATTTAAGCACCATACCTCAATAGTAGGATCCATTTGTGCTTCTGAAGCAAAACCATAAAACCTGTCATATAGCACATGAAATTATAAGCTTTAGTTGCCTTCCACTTTCATTACAATTTATAAATTTTAATTCTTTCTTAAAAAACAAATATTAAGGCTTCCACAATCAAATAATAAAATGGGAAATGAGGTACATAAACACATAGTGGTAGCCAAGGACCAGAGTTTTAATGCAAAGAGAAGAGAGACCCTACTGAAGCAAAGAATAAGTCTCGCTTAACCTACCAAGACTATGCATTAGAAGGACTTAACCCTGTGATCATCTTAAATTAACTATGGGTTGGTATTAAGTAAGCATCTTACAAGGTAAACTATGTAGCAAAACCCTATGCCATGTTAATACTAGAAGAAACTCAGTCCAAGATTCAACATCTCAATCTTTTCAAATGCCAGCAAGTCATTAACTGGAGTAGCAGCATTTACTAAAGAAAATACATACTAAAGGGCATCCCACCCTCGTGGACATGTTGTTGCTTTTCCAGAAGGAACAACACCCTAACCAGAAAGAATGGCAGAAAATCATTGATGTGGTCGACCCTGACTTGCTGGAATGAAGGCTGAACCAATTTACATGAAATTGAACTGTGCCATTGTTAAAACCAGTTCTTCTACCATGATTATCCAGTTGCTATTTTCTATTCTCCTCTCCTTCCACTAGCCAAAGGAATTATGCTATTGATGCCAAGACATAGGTATGACAAGGGATTATGGTTGCATTGCATACCTCTGACCAAAATACATGACTTTTAGGGCAACATATCTCTTGGAATGGTGAGTCATGATTTCCAAATTATAACCTGTTTAGAAAGATAGATGATAAAATTTAATACATAGGAATATGTCCGATGAAATATAATACTACTTGAGAGAATGTATAAGCCTAAGCAAAATAAAATTGCATGACCAAGGAAACTGTTTCACTAAGATAACATCATAATACACTTCAAATTTACAATGGCCATTATTACTGCCTTCTCCACTCTTTTTCTGTGAATTCATAATGCAATCAAGCAGAAGGTTAGTAATTATTGCTCTATGCCAGACTAGCTATGCAGCAGTTTCATGAAACACTATATGCTAATGCAACAAATCTCCAATTTCATATCTCAGGAACCAAATGGCGATCATTAGCAAGCAAAAATGAATGAACTATGGTAAATATTTTTGCAATAATCGCACATGGATCTCTCAATATAAGATCCCAGATACGTAAATTTTGCTTTGTTTCATCTAGTGCACATGAAACAGTATATTTTTAGAAACAGTATATGAAACTTGAAACAGGAAGGATACAACAACCATAGAAATCAAAAGCATACAATAGAAGGAGAAACCAACAAGATTAATTCAAATCCGATAATTTGTAGTAAAAGAAACATCAGAAAAATCATGAAAAATGACTACCAGATGTTGCTGCCACAAAGAGGAGATTGTGCCTTGTTATTTATCTGCAGGCTACATGGTACATAGGGGATTTGGTTTATTCAACTTAGTAAACCCGTGTTCATTTTATTTCATATCTTTTAATAAAAATGCACCAACTGATTGGTGGGCATTTAGGTATAGACTTCATCCTTTTCTGCTATATCATATTTCATTTATCAGCACACTAAGGGAGTAAATGCATTAGGGAACTAGAGAAAGGGCTGAAGGTGCCGACTAACTTCACTAATAAACTAGTTAGGTGGTTTTACCAAGAATCTAACAAAGAATCTCACATTCAACATGTATGCATGATGGAGGACATATATTGGACCACAGAGAAACTTTATTATTAAAAACCCACACGACAAACTTTTTATTCTTGAGATTTTATTCAAACTTGGCATTTTATTTTATTTTTTGCCTATTTGAGGCTACCAAGATTTTAACCTTAGTCACTGGAATTAAGAATCAAGCATTCTACCAACAGACCACATGGTGGTTCGCAACTTGGCAAATGTTTCTGTCACATAAAGTAGAAACTTTGAACACAAAGACACTGTATGTTTACTCAAATCACAATACGCAATCCATAAAGATTTTTCACTGTTGTCGACAAACTCAAATGATATTTAAAATTAGTCAATAGACAAAGACTAGGAAAGAAACCTGGAATTCTTTCTATTGCTTTCTTTTTTCTGGTCTTATCACCTCCGGTGTTTTTTCTCTGACTTGGCAAACCCGGATTGAAAGTTTCTACATCATAAGTGTTAAGCATCTCCTCTCTCTGCGTCATACCAATACTTTAGTCTCATAGGTAACTAATTATGACTATTATCCCAAAAACCTGTCCTCCCTTTTTAGATCAACTGAAAAATATGAAATGCACACAACAAGGAACATAGAAATCCAAAACCAAATAAGACCTACAACTCATGCCACACTCCCCAAGGCCTATAAAGTTTTTACAAGCACACCAAAGGCTACTTAATTGTAAATTAAGGTTCTGTCCTAGGTCTTACCGTTACTTCTATTAGTTGTTTTTCATTTCCAGAAGCAAAAAAAAAAAAAAAAGAACATGTCTTTGGTTAAAGAGCAAGTAATTTTAAAAAAAAAAATTGAAGATTCAACTTTCAAGGACAGCAAAAGGCATGATTTTACCTTTTAATGCAACAACTATGTTGTGAAGTACCATTTAAAACTAATTCTTCACCGCACGTAATAGCAAAAAAAGCAATAATAATAATAATAATAATAATAAAAGAAAGAAATTCAGAGCCAGTAACAAACCATATGGCAACAACATTTGGAGAGTTGAGAAGATAGCTTTGCATTCTCAGTTTCTAATTCCTGATTAAATAAATTACAAAAAAAAAAAGAAAAAGAAAAAAATAATGATAAAACAAGAGTTGAAAAGCAAAGGGAATTAAGAAATAGGCAAAGCAAGAAGTACCTTGACTCTATTTCGGAGAGACTGTAATTGGGATTTCAAAACATCGACCACATCTTTACCGAAATCACTTACTTCGTTCGACATGTTCGATTATCGTTCTATCTAACGGCAATTAGCCCACTAAGACTACCGCCGGCGATTCGTTAGTTAAACAGCAAAATTTGATGAAATGGGGATTTTGTTCCAAGCAAGTCACAGGCGCTCTTAGACACTACGACCTTGCGTCGTTGAGGTTTCTTTTTTTTTAAATAAAACTAGTATTCATTCCCTGGGCTAAGTAAATCGATTTATTTATTAAGTAATTGATGCTAAAATATTAGATTTATTTATTAAGTAATTGATACTAAAATAGTAGAATGTGTGTCTTATATGAATGGAGTTACCGTTTGTATTTATTTGAAATAATTTTGCTTATTATTAATTTTTTACTAAACATTTTTATAATTATTTTAATACAAAAGTAATAAAAATATTAATTTACATACAAAATATTACAAATACATTAAGATTTAAAAAAATAATATGTAATGTCTCTCAATTAAATTTTTATTATCATCTCTTTTTTTTTTTTTTGCAAATATCACAATTAACTCCTCAATAATTCCTTAATAATTCTATTTTAAAAAATTAATTTAATAATCACTTATTTATTTTAAATAATTATTTTTATGATTTTATTTTATGCATAACAATAAAATATATAAAAAAATTTTTAAATACCTCAATAAACCTTGGGCCAAATTAAAAAATAACATGCTTTCCGAATATTATTGCTTTTGGCTATAAAAAAAAACCAAAAAAAAACACAAGAAAATCAAACTTTTACCTTTCACTTTCATGTTTTTTATTATTATTTCTTTTTTTATTCTATCTTTCCATTTTTTCTACTTTCTCTCTTGATAAAACCAAAAAACAACCTTCACTTTTCAGAATTCAACAATCGACAGTAATCATTGTTGCCATTGCCGTCACTCATCGACATGTTTTTAAACTCAAATTTCACCACTAACTCCTTTCAACCTCTTCTTTAGTTTTCCCTAAAACATTTTAGATTCTCTTTTATTTACAAAATTAATCTTGATTTTAACCCTAAAAATACCTCTCGTTCGTCGCTTTCAAAAGGTTACATCCGTCAATATATTATTCTCCTCGCCCTTGCCTTCTCCCTCACCAAATTTGAAGGCCTAAAACTGCCTAGAACAACTAAACTGAACGCTCTCTCCATTTTTTTGTTTTTTTGTTGCTTTTTTCGCTTGCTTTTGTGTGGCTGCTCTTCGTTCTTGGTTTTTTTTTGTTCATGCCAACATTTTTTTTTCTTTCAATTTATGCTTGTAGGCTTTTCTGTATTGATGCTTGGTTCTTTTTGTAGGCCAGTTCTTCTTACGACCAGTTTTTTTTTTTAAATTGTAATATTTATACATTTTAAGAGGTAAAATAATAATTTTGAAATTTTGGACAAGTGATAAGCAACTATCCCCGTTTTAATACATAGTATAGATTTGCACTATGTTTGAATTGAAGAGAAAGAAAGGAAAATTGAAGAAAGTAGTGAAAACAGAATTTTTTTTTATTTGAATAAATTTTTAATTTAAAAAAAATGTGAAAATTTAATAATATTTGATTTTCATTTGTAATTTTCACATTTTTAATATTTTAATTTTGAAGAAAAGCTAAGAAAAAAGAGTTTAAAAAAATTTATTTTTATAAAAAGAATATTATATCTATTATTTTATTAATATTAAAAACTTAGTTAAAAAAACTTAATCACATCACAAATTTTTTTATAATTTTTTTAAATTTATCTCTTTTTTAAAATAAATTTCACATGTCTCTTTTAATATAAAAAGTTTTTATAATTTTTTGGTGATTTGATTTTGATGAATGATGGAATATGAATAAACATATTTTTTGGATTTATGAGATATAATATTTTTATGTGATTACATTTTTTATATTTAATAGCTTTTATATGAATACATCACCAAAGTGATAGTATATTGAAATTTTGAGAATAACAAAAAAAATTTATCAATACATGTTTGTAAAATATTTTTTTATTTTACTTGATTAAAAATTATTAATATAATAATAATTGTGATACCGTACAAGATAATGAACATATCATGATCTAAGGGTGCTCTGAAATTATTGGTAATGAAAAAGTTATTTTTACAAAAAATTATTATAATGAATCATTTTTTTTATTTTTAATTCTTCATCCAAACAATAGGTATTAAAATTCTATTTTTTTTATTTTTTTATTAATTTTAATTATTCAAACAAGTGGTATATATATCTTTTTTTTTCTTTTAAAAAATTTTCTTTTCTATTTCATTCCTTTCATTTTCTTTCCTTTATAAATATTTATCCAAATATTACCTTAGATTAAAGAAAGGGTTTGGGTGAATTAATAGCATTAGAATTAGAATGTGGCACAATCTTTGTATCTAATATAGCTATAAAATTAGATATTTTACGGTGGATTAAAATAAATAAAAAATTGTGTTTTAATGCTATCATAACGGTGAGGGTAATATTAGGAATGATAGTTGATTATCTCGCTAAAAGAAAATTGATTGTCATAATTAAAAGTTTTCTTATTTTCTAATGTTATATTAAGACAATAGGTTGTATGGGTGAGAAAAAATAGAAAAAATTAAAAATCGATTTGAAATTATAATATTTAGTTTGAATCGAATTATTTTTGTCTTATTTGATTTTATTTAAGTTTAAATATTAAATATTTTTATTAGATTTAGATCAAGAAATAAAAAAAATCAAAAATATTAAAGTCGATTAGAATTATATATTTATATTAATTTAAATATATTTTAAATTTTTATAAAATAAAAAATTATTTTATATTTATATCTATTTAAGCATATTAAAATTTGTATTAAAATTTAAAAACTAATTTTAAAATCTAATGAATCTCACCAAATTGATAAAATTTAAATCAAATCAATTTTAAAAAATATTTAATTTGAATTCAAATTAATTTTTAAAATCCGTAATACTATACATTAATCAAAATAACCAAACTGAAACCAAAATGAACTAAACTATTATTACCTTTAGTTTGCTTAGAGAGAAAAAAAAAAGTAAGGAAAGCAATAAAAAGAAAGAAATCATTCATTTGCTCAGGAAAAATTTTAAATTAAATAAAGGAAAGATATGAAAATTGATTACCTCCTGTTTTTTCTTAAAATGTTCGCTTTTTAATGGTCTAATTCGATAGAAATATAGAAAAAGGAAAGCCAACAAAATTTCTAACATGTTAAATATCTATTATAATATTTTATATTTTGTAAATTTTAAAACTTACTTTCTTTTTTATTTTCTATTAACTTAATAGTATCGAGTATAAAAAACCTAGCCTCGGCATAAAAAAATGGTGCAGATCAATGGATCTGCAAATTACCACTAGTTAAGCTTTTTTTTTTTTAACTTTTCCATTTATTCCTTCTTCTTTTTTACATTTTTATTTTTTAACTTTTTTTAATAAATAAAATTTTTTAAAATTAAAAAAATTTTAAAGATTTTTTTGCGTGACATCTACTTATATCTTCTTTCTTTTTTACCTTTTTTTTGTTTTTTCCTTTTTTTAAATATTTAATAAATATTTTTAAAGATTTTATTTTTTATGTGAGACTCACTTAATACCAAAGTATGATATGCATATGTTTTTTTTTTTTTTTTCATTTTTTACTTTTTTAAAATTTTTATACATTTAATAAATAGTTTTTTAGATTTTAATTTTTTTGTGAGACTCACTTAATATTAAAAGTATATCACATGTGAAGTTATTTGGTTTCTTTTTTCACTTTTTCTTTTTTATATTTTTCCTATTTATTTTTTATTTTTTCAATATTTAATAAATATTTTTTAAAATTTTAAAATTTCTTAAATATGGGATCCATTCAATATTATTATTTAAAAATATATTTTTCCTTTTTTTTAATATGAAAATTTAAAAAAAAAAAAGATATTAGCAAAGGTGTTGATATCACATCTAAATTTGATTTTTTTTCTTTTTCGATCTTTTCCTCTTTTGTCTTCTTTTAGTTTTTATTTTTAAAAAATTCATGGTATGAATTTTTCAAGAAAAACTCATCATTACTAATGTCGTGTGACTAAAGGTATAAATGAATAGAGTTTTCAATAAACTGTTCGTGAATATGTTTAGTTTTCATTTGTTTATATTTACTCATCATTACTAATGTCGCATGACTAAAGGTATAAATAAATAGAGTTTTCGACGAATTGTTTGTGAATATGTTTGATTTTTATTTATTTATATTCATTTATTAAACTTAACATACGATCTCGAATAGCATTTTTATGTTCGCTTATTAAACAAACCGAACACCAACAAAGATCTATTCGGTTTGTTTATATTCTATAACAAACTCATTTAAGGATCAATTAAAACTCGTTTTTTTAGGAATTGCTTCTATTTGTTTAGGATTTGTATATGTTCGCTTATTGTTTTGTAATAATAAAAATAATAACAAAATTACATTTTTATATTTTATCCTAATCCTATTATCCTAACACTTTCACTCTTTCAACCTATTTTCTAACTCGCCACAAACAAGGTTACATTTTTTTACATGCATTTTCTTTACATTCTCAAAGTTATTTGGCAAATTCTTTTTCTGAGCACTGTTTAATTTATAGCTTTTTTCCATCAATTCTTGCTTGTTTTGCTTCATTTTTTTTATTACTTTCAATTCATAAGACTTTGGATCTGAAAAATTTTGTTGTCAAATTCAATTTGCATTTTTTTTCTAAAAATCTTTGAAGTTTTAATTGGCAAACAGGTAGTAGAGGTAACGGTGGTGATAGCACTTGTAGAGTCTTCTCTCCTTGCTAAGCTATCGGTCCACTCTTTCCTTTATTTGATCTTGTTGATTTACTTGTTTACTTGCTTAATTTCAATTTCTTGCACTTAAATTGCTTTTTTCAATTGTTGTTTGGCTTATTTATTTTTAATTGCTCTATTTTTACATTTCCAGCACTTAGATTTTGTTCAATTTGAATGAGCTTGCTCTTGCATTGATTTACCTGATTTCTTTACTTGCATTTGTTATTCACACGTTGATTTAAGTTTCTTAGCTCAACTCAAGATTTTTTTACATTTTGGAAGTGTAGATCTGCGATTTAAGTTCAACACATTTAAATTTCAGCATGAAAAATTAGTTTTGGTTTCAAGCAATTTACTATTTCTTGTATTTACTTTCAAACACTTTTAATTTCCTGCATTTCCATTCATATTGATCTACTATTTTTAGATTTCAATTGCATTAAACACTTGCATTAGGTTAGATCATTTACTTTTCCAAGTTGCATTAAATTAGCAGTTTCAAATTTTGCTTGTCTTGTATATTCATACACTTTATATTCTGTTTGTTTTTAGTTCGTGCTTTATGTTTCATGTTTTTAGTTTAGGATTGAGTTCATTTACTGTTTGATTTCATTTTATTCCTTTATGCTGTTGTTTTGCTTATGTTACATGTTATGTTTCCTTGCATATGCACTTCATTTTTCTGCTCATGCTTTATTTTCATGTTTAACTTAAAAAATCTTATACTTTTCAAGAGAATTAACTATAGTAAGAATATGCTGATAATAGATACTTAGATTAAATGATCTAAAACCAATCTTTGTGGGATGATAACTCGACTTTGTTAGTTTATCACTTGATATGCCCTGAATACATGCAGAAATCACCAATCACCTCACCAAAACTTACCCGAAAGCATTTTTCCCAACACTCTATCGTTCGCCCTCCCTTCGTCCACCCCATTGAAAAAATAATAAATTTTAAATTGACAGCCAACAAAAAGAAAAAAAAGCTTGAAACAAATATTAAGAACCAAAAACAATATTCCAAATGAGGTAAAAAAAAAGAACCTAAGACAGCAAAATGAAAACAAGAAACCAAGCAATCTTAAAAGCACGGAGAAAAGCAACAGTTTACTTACAAGAGAAATTAAAAAATAAAAATTAAAAACCCATAAATTGGTAAAGCACATCGTTTCAATTAAATTTAAACAACTGACACATAACACATTAAAGAAGAGATAAAAATTTTAGGGAAGATAATATGAGATAATTTACCTTTAAAAAACCTACACAATCATCACACACATTTTTTTCAAAACATAATTTGTATCTTTTGTCTTTTTCATCCAATATATACATTTTTTAAGCCAATTCACCGTAGATTTTTTTTTTTTTAAAAATAATAATTCACCATAGAAGTTAGATGTGCTAAAATCTAGTGAGTGAAAATGGCTAACAAGAAAACATTTTACCTAATAAAAAAAAAAAAAAGGAACTAGAAATAGAATACATGATAAAACTTTTTTTTTTTGAACGATTTACAAGGCTGTTAGTTCTGATGCGGCGGAGAAACTGCATTTGCATTGATATTGAATGAGTGAAAGAAAAACCATAAAAAGTGAGCAAATTGCGGCACGAGTTTCCCGAGCAATTAATCCCGTTTCAAAAGGCACAATGCAAGATTCTCTAAACCCTTGGATCCCAAACTTCCTTTTGGATCTTCGTCCAATTATAACGGAACTCCAACGACTATTTTGCAACTGTCTTTCTTCTTTTTCAACTAAAAACTGAAATCTTCACTTCAAATCAATAACACCAAAAAAGTTTTGCTAGAAAAACTTTAAACAAAAAGAAATCAATCGGACCGCCGGTGTGATACGTCGCTCCGGCGAACGGTACTTTTCAATTCTCTCCTTTGATTTAGACATTGATTTGTTTTAATTTCCTTTCAAATTCTTCTATCTAATATTCTTTTTTTTTTTTTTTTAGTTCTTGATCGAGTTACATAATGAAGATAGGTTATGTGAATGTACGAAATCAAAAACTTGCATATTTTCCAGGCAATAATTGTTTTTTACCATATTTCTAGATACCTAATTATTTAATCTAATTAATATAGGGTTGAAATTGGTATTAATGGTTACATATTTCAAGATTAGATTATAGATACCATCAGATTTTTTTGTTTTCCTTTTCTCCCAAGATAAACATCACATACCTGTTTTCTAAGTACAAATGTTTTTAAAAAAAGCTATATAAATTTAATAGTTTTGATAAGATTGCTGATACTTTTTAAGAGTGTTTTCTTTTTTCTTAATTTTTTTTATTTGAGGGAAGGAGATTCTGATCCCTCTTTTCAATCTTTTTTTTTTTTTTTTTTGCATCTTAAATGAATGTAAACTATTGAATTTCTTCTTGAAGGAATATTGACAAATGTTCAAGTAAATGTTTCTAGCGTTTGTAATATCTATATATCTTTCTCTAAACTCTGCAGAACTTGATGAAGTAGACGGAGACATTAAAGGATGTATTGCGAGATAATGAAATATGATTGTTGTAGAAGGTAGATATTACCCATGAAGGTGTGATAGAGACCCTAGAAGCCAGATTTTCACCAACTTTTAGTCTAGGCAAGTTAATGGTGGCACATTCTCCTCAACTTGAAGGAATAAGTGGAAGGTGGTGAGTGGAGTCAGATAAAAATGGACTTCACTGATGGTTTTGTATCAGATGAACATCGGGAGCCTGTCCAATCTGCTTCACATAGCGCAGATCCATTTTCCGCTTCTCCGAAGCAAATCATCATTTCTTCAAATTCTCCAAGGACCCGAAAGTCTCCAAGGTCACTACACGTCCATGGCAAAGGAAGTCCAGTTAATTATGACAGGCATTCACGTTCTCCCAGAGATGGTCGTCCTAAAAAAGGTAATAATACTAATATCATTCTGAAATATTATTCAAGAACAACAGGGAATGCCAGTGGAGAGAATGTGAAAAAGCTGGTGCCATTGTAATATGGTTATATCTTAGCCCCATTGACCTATCTATAAAATTATGGAGACATTCCTTGTAGATATGGTTATATTGCAATGCTGAAAATGATGAAAGCATGTTCTTTTCTTCCCAAAGTTAATTACAAAATATGTTCGATACCTAATCATTTAATCGTTTTATATAAAAGGAATTGATTTAAGCTTTTTGCTTATAAGATTCGCTTTTAGTGCATTATTGATCTCGTTCAGCAATTTCGTTATGCAGGAGGTTGTGGTGGCAAAGGTACTTGGGGAGGGTTACTTGATACTGATTACAGTTATTCCCTTGACTCAAATGACCCAAACTATGATAGCACTGAGGTAGTTTAGTCCACAACATGTCCCTTTTTCTTTCTTTGATTTTTTTTTCTTGTTCTATATGTCTTTTTTTTTTTATTTCGAATTACCAGAGAATGATTAATTCCTTTTTCAAGATTCAAAGCCCCGTTTGATAAAAAGTGAAAACAAATTTGTTTGATGCAGGAATACGGACATACTAACGCAAGAAAATCAACATGTGATTTTGATGCATACAAAAAGAAGGCGACAATAATAGTGGAGGAATACTTTGCCACTGATGATGTTGTCTCAGCTACCAATGAATTAAGAGAACTTGCAATGCCCAACTACAACTATTACTTTGTTAAAAAGCTTGTCTCTATGGCTATGGATAGGCATGACCAAGAAAAAGAAATGGCTGCTGTTTTATTATCTGCAATCTATGCTGATGTGATTGATGCCCTACAAGTTTACAAAGGCTTTAGTAAACTAGTGGAATCTGCAGATGACTTGATTGTAGATATACCGGATACAGTTGATGTTCTTGCATTGTTTATAGCTCGAGCTGTGGTTGATGACATACTTCCTCCTGCTTTCCTTAAAAAACAAATAGCGCTCTTACCTAACGAGTCAAAGGGGGTGGAAGTCTTGAAAAGAGCTGAGAAAGGGTATCTAGCAGCTCCTATGCACGCAGAAAGTATTGAGCGCCGCTGGGGAGGCAGCAAGACTAAAACAGTTGAGGATGTGAAAGCTAGGATAAACAATCTGTTGATGGAGTATGTAGTGAGTGGTGACAAGAAAGAGGCTTTTAGATGCATCAAGGATTTGAAAGTTTCTTTCTTCCACCATGAAATAGTTAAACGAGCTCTTGTTATGGCAATGGAAAGGCGCCAAGCTGAAGATAGACTACTGGATCTGCTCAAGGAAGCAGCAGAAGAAGGCTTGATTAACTCAAGTCAAATCACAAAGGGATTTGGTAGGATGATTGACACGGTTGACGATTTGTCGCTTGACATACCAAATGCACAGAAGATACTGAAGTCCTTAGTTTCTAAGGCAGCATCTGAAGGTTGGGTGTGTGCTTCATCTTTGAAGTCATTAACATCGGTGCCTAAAAAAAAATTATTGGAAGACAGTTTTACTAGAACATTCAAGATAAAGTCTCAATCAATTATTCAAGAATATTTCTTGTCTGGTGATATCTCTGAGGTATGCAGTTGTCTGGAAGCAGAAAACATAACTTACTCAAGTGAACTAAATGCTATCTTCGTTAAAAGGTTGATAACTTTGGCAATGGATCGGAAGAACAGGGAGAAAGAAATGGCATCTGTTTTGCTGTCATCTTTGTGTTTTCCTGCGGATGATGTTGTAAATGGGTTTGTGATGTTGATAGAATCTGCAGATGACACAGCTCTAGATAATCCGGTTGTTGTTGAGGATCTTGCTATGTTTTTGGCTAGAGCAGTGGTGGATGAAGTTTTAGCTCCACAACACTTGGAAGAGGTTGGGAGTCAATTTTTGGGGATAGACTCTATTGGGGGCAAAGTGCTTCAAATGGCAAAGTCATTGCTAAAGGCTCGACTTTCTGGAGAGCGCATTTTAAGGTGTTGGGGTGGTGGTGGTGGTGGTGGTGGTGGTAGCAGTAGCCCTGGATGGGCTGTTGAGGATGTCAAAGACAAAATAGGAAAGCTATTAGAGGAATATGAAACCGGAGGAGAGATTAAGGAGGCTTGTCGCTGCATAAAGGAAATAGGCATGCCATTTTTCCACCATGAGGTTGTAAAGAAAGCACTGGTAATGGGTATGGAGAAAAAGAATGAAAGACTTTTCGGTTTGCTAGGAAATTGTTTTGGCTCAGGGCTCATAACCATGAATCAGATGACAAAGGGTTTCTTAAGGGTAGCAGAATCCCTTGATGACTTGGCTCTCGACGTGCCTGATGCCCAAAAACAATTTGTAGATTATGTCGAAAGAGCAAAGACTAAAGGGTGGTTGGATTCATCATTTCATTATGGCAATTCCGTGCATGAGAAAGAGAACGGGACTAGCCTATGATAATGAGTAAGCTTTCTTATCCCTTGCTATGTCACACAGTCACGGTAATCAAACCAAAAATACACTAAAATGGCTTGAATTACTGCTCAACCGATCAAGTTATCCAACTTGACTAGATCATTTTACTCTTAGCAGATATGACGTGGTCAATTAATGTTACACTTCAAATTAATCATTGATAGGTTTTTCAGAAAGTTGAGTTCCTTCTTGCTGCGCCCTCGTTTTGCAAATATTTAAGTTAAGAATTGACTTAAATTTCAACATCTGCATAATACATTGCATTTTGATTGAAGTCAACGTGTTTTTGCTATTACAGCTTCTGTTCTTGGTACTTCAGCTTCTGCTCAATTCCAAGGTCCAATATTACACGGCCAAATGAATGTTAGAGATTGTTGTCCCATGTTCTCCGGATCCTATTTTTGTTGCATTGCATTGCATTGAAGGACTTAACTCAGGAATGTTCCACATTTCCAGTGCAAAGTGTGTATGGAAGAACAACAATTCTGGAACTTGGACTTCCAACATTCAACAGTTTCATGGTTATGTTGTCCTAGAACTTTTAATCTTATTTAGGCAGGGCAGTTTTTAATTAATTTGTTTAAACAACTATGAACAATATTGAAATGTGTAGCTCTCTTTTTTTTTTCTTTTTTTTTTTTTATATTGAAGTGATTGCATCCACACCAAGCAATCTCTTGAACTTTTTTTTTTTTTATATTGAATTTTTTTTTAATGTGTAAATTTACCAGTCCAAACGTTTTTGTATTTTGACAAAATATTTTAGGAAGTGATGAGAAGCAAAATATTAGAAGACGATATGTATTTTGATTAGTCTGATCAAAAAGAGAAAAGGGGGATGAACATAATTAAAACGTGGGATAACAATACCGTCATCGCCGTCGCCAAAAACATTGTTATATATAGAGCTGAATATTCTGAAGGCATTAGCAGATGAAACGCGGCCTCGAACAAGAAAACTACTTGACCTTATTATTCTGCAAATTTTGTCACATTGAAAACTATTATTAATTTATGCTGTCTTTCTCATGATTCATTACTATATTGTCCATTGCTTTTTTTTTTTTCCCTCTAAATTCTCACGTGCTGGAGTTGGATCCGCGTTACTGTAAAAACAATGAATTTGAGCTTTATTTTTTTAGTTGAATTTCAGTATTTTAACATTAATCGTTTTAAGTGATGCTCCTTAGTTTCATCAATTTTTATTTTCATTATGCGCGTAAGTAATCACACAGGTCATTGAGCTTGAGATTAATTAATTGATAGTTTGAAATCCAAATTCATTTTAATTTTAAATAATCAAACTAAAAAATAAACTTAATCACTAAATTATCTACATCTCAAGTTTGAGTTTAAAAATAAAGATAATGTTACAAACGATCTTTGAACTATAATAAAATAATAAAAAAAAATACTTGAATTTTAAAAAGTAATAAATTTAGTACCTAAATTATAAATCTTTAACTAATGTAATATTTGAAGAGTTTTTTTCAAGCTTAATTTCAACCTCAAAATGTTATACTTGAATCAAGTTCAAGATTTTCAATGGCTAAAATTTGACTTAAGTTGATTATCTCTATATATAAGCCTACATTAATTGAAATTATAATAAAGTTTGTGAGACCACATATAAAATAAGGACGTATTTGATATATACAAGACAAGTAGAGGATATGATAAACAACTTAAAAAAAGTTTATTAGATTATTTAATATCATTAAATCCTACAATTCGTGTCAACGATTAAGAGTAAAATAAAATGATTTTTTATCGCATATCATGTTTTGTGTGTGGACGATTTTTCTTCTATAATTAACCAACACTTAGAGGCTTATAAATTGCATTATACTTTATGTTGATTTTATGCAACTTAACAATCTTTTCTCCCCTTATATTAGCTTTTTACATTAGCATTATAATCATTTCTTTAATAATTTCAAATGAAAAAACCATCAATGAATATGAAGAAAAATAGAACAAAAATACCCTAATACACCATGCTAGTTTCCTCATAAAAGATAAAGAAAGAAGAAGTAAAAAGTATATAGATAGAAGAGGATCCATAACATATATATAAGAAAATTTGTTTGTACAAATACACACATTTCTTAATTTCTACTTAGTTCTTCATTAACCCTTTCCCCAATATAATTAATTGCCAAATACTAGTCATATGCATGAGAAAAGAGAGTGAATTAGTGCTAATGCAATAGACTGAAGCAAGTGCAGTAGTACTGTCTATCTATTTAGCTCAGCTAAAGCTAAGGTTGATGAAGAATTTGAAGGGCGTGTGGCTGTAAAGTGCAGTGAGCAGAAGGAATATTGAAGGCATTGGTGTGGCATGTGGCAGTCGCAGGTGAAGGGCTTTCATGGTTATGCTTCCCCTCATAAGTTGTGATCACAAACCTCGGATCTTCTCTATCCCTTTCCACCCTTTTTTTCACCTTGCATCCTCCAGCTGAGCACCGGTAATAGTTCCTGCATGTTAACATGTATATAATCAGTTTCACCCCACCCCTCCCTCAATCAATAGTTATATACTATAATACCTCATCATGAATTTAATCAATAGCAGAAACACCTGTATATCGATCCTTAGCTTCCTCTTTCTGATCTTATTTATATTTTTGGGTTTTCAGAAGAGGAAGTTGAGAAATATGTATGGTCTTCTAGCAAGCATATACAGATGATGATCGATGATGATGAGCTGAGAGAATTAATTGAACCCTTTGTTTCTTCAATATTAATTCCAACTCCATGGTTATAAAAGATTGAAGCGTTTTCATCAATTAATAGATTGATATATATGCTCAAACTTGAACCTTTTGGAGCTGGGTATCATTTACATGAATCCCAGACCTAGAAAAGATTTAAATCAGTGAAGGGAATAATTAGATCATTTGTGTCTTTAATCATCTGCTGTTAAGCTGTGAGTTCAGCCATATGATCATTTAATTAAGCTAAACCCCATTAAAGGAGACTGCAACTCTAACACGATATATATATATATATACACGTACTTACCTTGGATTAGGGCTATTTTTAACCCTCTTCTTCCCATATTTTCTCCATTTGAATCCATCGTCCATTATCTCAAGATCAGATTTGGTCCTGAAAGCAATTTTAAACGTCCCCACATCATCCCTCTCCATTGTCTTTACATAACCCTCATTTCTATACAAGAAAGGAAATTAAACACCAGAATCAGTAAAATAAAATGAAGAATTAATTATATAGATTAATTAACAGAAAAATGATATGTATACTTCCAATACTAGATATAATAAGGAAGGAAATTTGTTACGTTTGCATATAATCAGCACATGAGCTGCTTCTTGGAACTTCCCAGAAGCTACCATTGATTGAACTGCTAGTCATGATCTTATTCTCATGTGATGAAAGGAAAGGGTTTTGAGAAAGTGTGGTGGACATTTTAAGACAAGAAGAGGAAGTAATTTCCTTAGTTCCTTCATGATCATCAGCAGCAGCTAGAATTAGAAAATCTTCAAAGTCTAGTTGATCACTGTTAGTCATGATCTTATTCTCATGTGATGAAAGGAAAGGGTTTTGAGAAAGTGTGGTGGACATTTTAAGACAAGAAGAGGAAGTAGTTTCCTTAGTTCCTTCATGATCATCAGCAGCAGCTAGAATTAGGAAATCTTCAAAGTCTAGTTGATCACTGTTAATTTCCATGGTGTGAGTGCAAATAGGGTTTGGGTTTTGTGGGATGTTTGCTGCTGCTAGGAAGGTGGTGGTGTTGGAGTTGAACATGGTGTGATTGGAGTATCAGAGGGTGTGCGTGGAAAATCTTCAAAAATGAAAAGAGTTGGAAATTTCTTCGTTTTCCATCAACTTTAAAGTGAGAGATCCGATTGGGCACTTTATTAATACATATAAAAAAAAAATTTGAAAGGGGTTTTCATGGGAACTTCCTAGTGGAATACATTAGTCTTCCCTTCATACTGTCTCGTGCCTTGGACTTTTGCGCTGCATTGTTTACATTATGTTTTTATAATACGCTCACAAATTTTCTTAAATCTTATCTATTCCTAATCTCCAATTTTAACAACACATTCTTTAAAAAAAGACTGATGCAAGCAAACGATTTTATCATTGGAATGTCCCTACAAGAATTAGATTGACCACGAAAGAAAATTCCTCTTTATTTAAATTTCTTTTTTGGAGTGTTTACTTAAATAAAATATATATATTTGTAAATAAAAAATGGAACTAATATATCATTGTATATTTAATTTAAAACGCATTATTTTATTTAATTAAAATTTATCGGTGGTTAAAAAATTGTCAACATTTTTTAAAAAATTTTTATTTTTATTTTTTGCTTGCTAATTTATCAATATGTAGTCTAAAACTTTATAGAATGATATAATTAGATATTTGGTTTTGTTTCTTTAATTGTATTCTCACTTAACAGGATATATAACTTGTTGTTTGTTATTATTGTTATTGTTTTGTATCCCAATTTATCATCAATGAAAATTTTTACTTTTTTTTAAAAAAAAAAAGTTATTAGTTTGTAGTCTAAAGTGTTGGTAATTTTATTATCCACTAAAGAACTTTCGATGGATTTATTAATTTTTTTGGACGAAAAAAATGTAAAAAATAAATTAAAATATACAAAATTATTTTTTATTTTTTAATTTTCAATTTTTAAGATGTATATAAACATTCTACGTTAACAAATGCATCTGCCTATGTAAGCATGTATGTAGTATTTACCAAGAAAGGCAGAAGGGATTTTTTTAAGAGTAAAACCAATTACTTCCCTTATTTTAATACGAAAATCACCTTTTTTGCGAGCCTCCAAACGTCTGAGAAAATTTAAAGCATGTCTCTCGCAGGAAAAAATGTGGTCAAAAAATGTACCGCTTTGAAATCCTCTTGACTTCGACGAACAAGGAGTATTTTGTAAATTGTATTTATATGATGGCAGACTTGAGAATATTAATAATTTTTCTGTTACAAAATTACGTTTCAAACCTCAAGCCCGGGTGGAGTAACATTATTTTTCCTCTCAAATATTAATGTATTTCATGAGATTACATAGCTAATTTGTTCTTTACTTTTATGCTGGATATTTTTCATTAGGATAAATTAATAAAAAGTTTTTTAAATTTTATCATTTTATTTAAATAAATTTTTATATTTTTATTATACATAAATAAATTTTAAAATTTTTAATTTATACATAAATAAGTCTTTAACATAAATAACCCATTCTTTTAAAATAAAGATTTATTTAATTACATAAATCGATCCTTATTGATATATCATTAAAGTTGATACTTAAAAATTATAAATTCAAGAGAAGTTATCCATGTAATTTTTTCTTTAGCTAGATAAATGATAAGATAAAAGGTTTAAAGGTAAATTACAAACTTCAAAAAATATTAAAAAATTTTATTCAAATATAAATCAAAGGTTAAGAACTTAATTATTTGAATACAATAAATAAGGACTTATTTATAAAATAAAATAATTCGATTTTTTTTTCGTATTTTAACCTTTCCTCTATTATTCTTCTTTTTCTTGTTTAAAAAAGTGGGGGTTTGTGCTACCATTTTTCACTCCTTAAATATCTGATTCTTTCCGACAAAAAAAAAAAAAAAAATTCCACCGTCCTTCAAATTCAACCAATTTTAACTACTTTGCTTCTAGAAATGCTAAGGTTTTTTATTCACGAAAACATTAATTAATCCTCTACACGAAAAACGTTCTTTGGAGGCGGTCCACAAGGGATAATTTTTTAAATTTGGCACGAAATGTAATCACATCTTTTTCACCATGTTTTGCAGTAATTGCATTTAGGTGTATGATTAATTAACTCACGGTATTAAATTTACATATTATATTATATTTTTAAAAATTATATTAATAATTTAATTATATAAAATTTTAAAAAATAATTTTAATTATTTTATTTTAATCATTACATATATCAAATATAAAATAAAATAATATTATTTAAAAATAATCACATTTATAATATTATTTTATTATATTTTATTATAATTTTATGCATCAAATATATTCGTAAGATATTAATTTATTGAATTTTATATATAAAAAAGGTAGGCTAGCATCAACATTTTTGCATCCATACCAGATTAAAAAGAATATCTCCGGCAAGCGGCAACGTATTGACCTTAACTAGTGTAATAATGTCCTCATTCCTTGTACCAGACAGCTAACCGGAAGTATGCATGCATGGGTGTACACTAAAAATTTGATGAAAATATTTTAATCTATTAAATTATATATTTAGTTGATGATTAAATAAATTAATTCAAGATTTATCAAAATTATTTTATTAGGATAGAAACATATGATTTGATCAATCAAAATTTAAAGACTCATAAATCATCCAATTAAATTCTATCTATAGGCCATCTTTAAATTTATATTTAATTAAATTAAATTAATAAGAGGTAAATTAAAGTGATTAATTTCTTTTACAACTCTCTTACATAGTATCACCTACTTCTATAAATATAGAATTACTCCAAGCCATTTGGAATCAGTTTCCAAAGAATAGAAAGCCTAGTCTCCGCCAGAGATTCTGAAGCTTTCAATGTTATCAGGTCAATACTTCATCAAAGCACTTCAAATCCAATCGGTCTATAAAGGAACATCAAGTTTCTGCCGCTGTTTCTTTGAAGATTTCTCAAGCTATCTCAAATCCAAGCAACAAACCAAGAATCATAAGCCTTTTGCCATTTATTTCAAGATCTGCTTAACTTCGTCAATTCTTCATCAAGCTTTCGCCCACAAAAATCACTCAAGCTTTTTTTTTTTTTTTTGTACGACATAAAAACGACGTTGTAAAGATTTGTTAATCATTCTATTCAAGATTAAGTTGTCAAACCCTCGATCATTTTTGCTTTCAAGGAGATTGAATCAGAAAATTATTTTTTAGTATAGAAAATATTATATAGAGAATTGTATCTATTGTTTTAATTTAGTAAATATCTTTACCTAAGTTTACTTAAAAAAAACAAAACTAAGCTCATAGACCACAAAAGTATAGACTATTGACGACAATAATAATAATAATAATATGAGTTAAATATAAAAATAATCTCTGAATTATATATATTTTTTTAATTTGGTATCTAAATAAAATAAAATTGTGAGACTGATGCTTGAACTTTCATTCGTTATTATGTTAATACCTAAAACTGACGTCATTAGTCAATTTTATTAATGAGACATAAATATCGAATAAGATACTTACACATATCAAAAAAATTTATTCAATGTCACATTAACATAAAAAAAATTTTTAATTAGAAAAAATTTCTTAAAAATTTTAAAATTTTTTAAAAAATCAAAATAAATTTAAAAATTAAAAAAATATTATAATTTTAAAAAAAAAAGTTTTAAAAAATTTTTAAATCTTTTAAAAAAATTTTAAAACATTTTAAAATTTTCTAGAAATTTTTGAAATTTCCAAAAAATTCAAAACAACTATAAAAACTTTTTAAAAAATTTTGAAAATATTCTAAAAAATTTTTACATTTTTTAAAACTTTCTATTAAAATTTTTTTAAAATTAATAAAAATTCTCAAAAAATAATAAATTAAAAAAATGCTAAATTTTTTTTAAAAATTATACAAAATTTTAAAAATTTATAAAAAAAATATGAAATATAAAATATTTTCTCTTAATTATAAAAAATATGATAAATTTAAAAATTCTAAAAGTTCTAAAAATTTTAATAAAAATTAAATTTTCTTAAAAGTAAAAATTACAAAAACTTTAAAAAATGAAAATTAAAAAAATATAAATTTTTTTGAAAATTTAAACAATATAAAAATTTTTAAAAAAACCGAATTTAAAAAAAAAAAACTGAAATTTAGTTTTTAAATTTCTAAATTTTTTTGAAAAATAAACTAATTTAAAAAATAGTAAACATTCTAAAAAATAAAAAAATTTTGAAAAATAAAAATTAAAAAAACTAAAAATTTTAATAAAATAAAAAATTTCAAAAAAGTTTTAGAAATTAAAAAATATAGAAAAATTATAATTGTTAGCTTGAAAAATAGGACAAATTTTTAGAATTTTTTATATATTTTTAAAAATTTTACATTTTTTATTTTAACTCTTTTTATGTTTTTGTGAATTTTTTAATTTTTTTTAAATCTTCATTTTCTAACTTGTCAATTTGTTTTTGAAATTAAACTTTTTTATTTTTTGAAAATTTTTTGGTTTTTATTTTTTTTAGAAAATTAAAAAAAATTTTAGAATTTTTAATAATATTTTAAAAAATTTTGAGAAATTTAAATTTTTTTGGATTTTTTAAAATTTTTAGAAAATATTTATTGTTTTGAATTTTTTAAAATTTTTTAGAATATTTAAAAAATTTTAGAATTTTTAAAAATTTTACAAACCCTTTTAGAAATTTTTTTAATTTTTAAAAATTATTTTAGAATTTTTGAAAAAATTTTAAAACTTTTTAATTTTTTCAAAATTTTTTTAATGATGATGTAACACTTATTAGATTTTTTGACATATATCAACATCTTATTGAATATTTATTTTATATAAATAAAGCTGACTAATGATATTAATATGAGATATCAATATAATAGTAAAACAAAATTTAGAGACTAATCTTATAATTTTATTTTATTTTTTAAATTAAGCTGATAAAAAATATATAATTTAGAGGTTATTTTTATATTTAATCTTAAAAAAAAAAAAAAAGTGGCACACTGCATCTGGCAAGGAAAACCATCGGTAAGAAAATTCAAAATGTTGCTAGATTACCTTCCTAGAAGTAAGTCTAAAAAGGCAGCCATCCTGTTAAGCTGCGTAAAAGGAAAAAAAAAATATCAACCTCAAAAGATTACTCAAGCAATCTTCCTTACGCCACAAGGGAAGAGTTTTCAAGCGGTCTTTTGCTACTAATGTGTGGTGCAAGACGCACATATAATTAGGTAGGCAGGCTGGTAAAAGTTTTGGCGTGTATGACTTAAATGATTAATTTTCTAGCTAGTTTTAGATGCATGATAGAGGGGTGCTGAATTAGAGGAAGACTTTTTGTAGGGAAGATGAAGTCAACTTGGAATACGTATACGTAGCTTTGCCGGCCCCTTTCAACTCCACTTTCTCGTATTTGTCTTATTCTTAATTTACATCAAGCTTGTTTTACTTTTCTTTCTCGGACCATACAAAATTATATAAATCCCATGTACCGGTCAATTGCTCAATAATCTTCTGTTTTACACTGCCTTTTTTTTTTTTTTTTGATAAATTGAATTTTGAATCACATAACAAAAATGTAATAAAGATAATTCTCTCATAACTTATAAATTTATAATTAATTAATCTAATTATCAAATTAAACAAAATTATAAATCATATTTATAATATTTTATCAACCATCAAATTAACATGACTAAATGAATTTAATATAAAATTAAATTAAATTTACACGTAATAAAATTTGAACAATAATTTTAAAATTAATATTTTAATAATTAGAATAAAAGTTAGACTAAGTATACTAAAACTCGCAATTTAAATTATTCTACGAATTGAATTGGATAGTCCAATTAAAGGGTGATGTTATGTTAAAAATTTTGATTCATTTCATTTCTAATTAACAAAAACACACACTAGCCTCCCTATGTTATGGCCACTTATGAAAATCTAAGAGATTAAAAGTTTAAATCCCATCATTTAAATATTTTATTAAGAGATTAAATAATAAATAAATATTAAAAATCAGCGTAAATCTGGATCAGATCTGGTCTAGTATGATTCAATGAAAAGATTGATCTGTTTTTGACCGGTCTTATATCTTTCCGGTTCAATGACCCTTTTCAAATTGGGCAAGGTGAACCAAATCTTCAATCTGACTGGTTCGATTGATCTGATTTTAAAACACTGCTCAGGATCTCTTTTCTTGCCGCTAACACAATAACTTATTGTCAACATTTTCTTGTTTAATTTCCTCAAAAATCATTTTGTAACTTGTTTGGCAAGATATTACTTTGGATGTCTTAATTAATCAATTAATTCAACAGGTTGTTGTCCTATCATCAGTCCACGCATTACAAACATAAACTTTTGACCACAAATAAAAGCAGGAAATTCCAATGGGGAAAGAATACGTTTCATGATCCTTTTGCCTGGAATGATGAACTTCACTTGTTAGCACCAATCACCAATGAAGAAAATGCCTCCAAATTTACCATAACTTTTATGCTGCCAATTTACTTTTGCCGGAGTCAGATTAACAATCAAAGTGATGTACAGCTTATCAAATGGCAAAGAGCCAAAAGAGGTCGATTTCATTCAAGGATTTTTTGCATAATTTTTGCCATAATACAATTACAAATGAGATCATATCATTTTTAGTGCATAAAATTATGACAAGATAGGATAAAATGATATTATAGATAAAATTAAATTAAATAATATCATCTTATATTATGTTTTATATGTACAATGATTATGATAAGATAATTTATTTATTAATTAAAATTATCTTTCTTAAAGTTTATAAAATTTAAATTCTTGATATAATTTTTAAAAGTGTAATAAAACATGTAAATTTAATCTTAAAAATTAAAAATAATCTTCTATATTTTTGGAGGATTGAAATAGTTTATGCTAAGAGAATGAGTAATTTTTCTTACAATCTTATCTGTTTTTTAGATACAAACAAAAAATGGTATAGGATGTTTATAATTACTATAGAATAATTAATCAATTACAATTCAATATTATGTAAGATTTATAAAAAATTATTTGAAATCTGCACTTTTAAGTGATGGATCTTTATATAATTTTTTATTATGATTGATTAATTATAATATTATAATACAAGAAATGTAAGTGATATAGATTCATTAGAAATAAGAAATAACGACAATGTGCAAAAATTAATGATATTTTCCATCATGAGTCAAATCATTCATTATAAAAGAAATATTAAATTAAGTACAAATGTGGTATTTAAATTTTAAAAAATATACAAATTAGTATATAAAGAAATAAATTTTACAATTAATACCTTAAACTTTCAAATAATATACAATTTGTAAACTTTCATATTATGTATCATTTTAACTCAAATTATAATTTTGTTAATTATATCTACTTATATATGTGGCATTTGACAAATATTATCAAGTTATATGCTCACTACATATACTAATAACATCTTAAATGTAAATTAAAATTACATTTTTGTTGAACTGTAAAAATTATTTATGATTGATCAATCATTTTTATCATGTGACATCCACGTAAAGATTTTTACAAAATATTTAACATTTTTATTTAGCAAATAACATACATATAATAAATTCATATTGGTTACCTATCATATAATGGACAAAGGAGATGGAGCATAGAGGTTGCCAAGCTATGAAGCATGGAGATAGACACACAAATGCGTAATACATATGTTACACGATACTATGATAATTTTTAAAAAATAGTCATAAGTACAATAAGATACAATAATAAAAATTAGTTTCTATACATTTTTATATAAAAATATTTTTATCTATACATAAATGTTGATATTTTTCATTAATATATGATAGTATTTTTCACAAAATTTAAATCTAAAATATAAATATCATTATCATTATAAATATTTAAAAACACCAAAATTATTTCAATTCATATTACAAGTTTACATGCTACAGATCACTCATGTGCTAGTTATAAAAATGAAACTTTTAAATTTATCACAGAATAATTTTAAAAAGTAAAAAAAAAAAGTAAATTTTGATAAAGAGGCGTTTGGTTCGTTAAATCTTAGATTTTGAAAAAATGTGTGATTTTTTATAAAATACACGAACAACAAATGATATCTTTAGTAACAAAAGAAAACGAATATTTTAATCGATGGTTGTTTTAATTTATAAAACATCATCAATTAAGGCAAATATAAACATGAAGGCCTTAATTGATAAGGTAAATTTTATTTTTAAAAAAAGATCAATTAAGGCATTTGATATTGTAAATGCCTTAATTGATATGTTTTAAAATTATAAAAGGGACCACACACCATCTAGTTTATAATTTTAAATAATATCAATTAAGAGGTTCAAAGTATCAAACACGTTGATTGATCTTTTTTAATAATTATGATTGATGGTTTTGAGAATGACCAATTTGTTATGATATTTGTCTATTAAATATCAAAAAATTTATTTATTTTTATCAATTATGGTGTTTTTGTACACAAACACCATCATTAATTAAGACGTTTGTGTGCAAAATTACCTTAATTGAACTATTTTAAAAATTATAATTTAGATCAATTAAAGAGTTTTTATACACAAACTTTTTAATTGATCTGTTGGATATTATAAAACATATCAATTAAGGTGTTTGTAATCTGAAATGCCTTAATTAATCTATTTTAAAAATTATAATGATTAATCAATTAAAGCGTTTCTATACACAAACACCTTAATTGATCTAACTTTTAAATTATAAAACTAATCAATTAAGGCCTTTGTATACAAAAATGTCTTAATTGCCCATCTAGCTTAAAAATTATAATGATTGATCAATTAAGGCGTTTCTATACATAAACGCCTTAATTGATTTAACTTTTAAATTATAAAATTGATTAATTAAAGCAATTATGTACAAAAATGCATTAATTGCCCATCTATTTTAAAAATTATAATGATTTATCAATTAAGGCATTTTTGTACACCAACGCCTTAATTGATCATCAATTATAAATTATGAAACGTTTTAATTGATTATCAATTAAGGAGTTTCTACTTAGAAACGCTTTAATTGTAACATAAAACCAAAAAAAAAAAAAAACTATATTGTTTATAAAAAAAACTTATAACTGAGTTACAATCACTTTTAGACTTATTTTTCAAAAGGATAATGGCTATGTGATAAAGTTTTTTATTTAGGTCAAATTTGGAAATAAAGCAATTTTTTTCTTGAAATCCTAGAATACCACGAGGAAAGATAAGTTTTTAATTATGAGATTTTGGGTATTGTTTGGAATCTGACATTTAATCGTGTAATCGGATTATCCTGAATCAAATGTGATAATCAAATACCAACTATAAAGATTTTGAAAGTAAATTTATGGATTCTCGTAAACCAAATGCACTCTAAAAAAAAAAGCAATCCCATGACTCTTAAGCACATACAAAAGAGAGAAAGGAATACCTACTTTTATTGCCTTTGAAGAGAGTCACTAGATGTTCTTCTTTTGTATAATATTTTATTGATTAGTTTCATAGGTTCAAAATATTGATTGGGCAGTTTGGATCTTTTCTCTAATTCAAATTTTAATGATGAGTTGAAAGGAAATTTCTATTTGCACTTCAAATTTGTTATACATATATATATATATATATTTTTTTATTTCAAAAAATTCTTAAATGAAGTTAATTATTTTTATTAAATTATTTTCTATCTCTCAGCAAAATCTTCATATTCTTTGTTTATAATGCTTCTGAAAATATATATTCAAAAATTAAAAAAAAAATTTCTTATAAGAATACATATTCAAAAAGTTTTTAAACTTTTTGATTATATCTTTTCGGAAGGTCATTAAACTTTTCAAATTTTACAAATATGTACCTTTTGTGTGCCTGACAGATACACATTTTCAAAAGGTTTTTAAATTTTTCGAAGATGTATTTTGGAAAAGTTTTCAAACATTTTGAATATACATTTTTGTATGCACTATAAACTAATAATACATTTTTGTATCACTACAATTTTGTCGATTTAGTTATAATATTCAAAATAAAATTATTTTAGAGTTTGGATTGAAGTTTTTAATATTAAATTTGGTTAGGATTTGAAGGATTTGAAGGGTGTGAATTGAGAAAGGGGAAGAAGGGAAGGAATGGAAAATGAGTGTAAAAGGTTTTTAAGGAAAATAAGAAAATGGGAAAGTGAGTGTTAGTAAAAATTTATGTTTATATTTTGAGTTTGAGGTTTAAAGAAGCTCTTGGATTGAATAAGATTGTTGATCTCGTGTTTGCTTTTTTTTTTTTTTTTTTTTTTTTAAATTTTGGACTCCAAATTCAAAACAAAACTCAAACATCTGTGTTCGAAGATGTGCTAATCATGTCGAATTAATATATTTTTTATTTTTGTTGTATCTTTGCGTATTGAATACATATTTTATCATGTCGAAGGAATATTTGTGTCATACAGATCTAATATCAGTACATGAAAGTGTTTAAAAAAGCATAAGCTACTAACAAGTAACAATGTTTATTAGCTTTTATAGTGCATTTGATTAAAAATTTTAAAATTTTGAAAAAATTTAAAATGAGGACATTTTAAAATACATCATTTCAATTGTTTTGTTTAAATAAATGTTTTATAGAAGAAAATTTAGTTTATTGAAAATTTTTTGAATTTTGTATTTTATGATGAATTATGTGTAGTATAAATGGGGAGTGCACTATAAACAATTTTCTCCAGATAATTTTATAAAAGGAGAGAGCCCTATCTACTTTTAGGATGAAAAAAAAAAGATGAATGTTTTTTTTAAATTTAGCAAGTCAATTTTAAGATAAATTTAATTTCATTGCTTCTTTCATCTCAAATTGTTTGGTTAATATTGATTTTTACAAAATTTAAGAAAAAAATTTTGAATTAATATATTTAATATTAAAATTTAAATCTTTTTATAAAATTAAAGTTCCATAAATTTTAATGTTAAAAAATAAAAAATCATAAAAAATAATTTAAAATATAAAAAACATTTAGATGTAAAAAAAAAAGACATAACTTTAAGAAATTTAAAAAAAATAAAAAAGGAAGGGGGAATATAATTTTACTACTATATATATTTTATTATATTTCTCAATTGATTTACTGTCAGGTTCGTAGTTAGACTAATTCAATCAAAGATTTTATAAATTAATATAAATACCTAATTTTTACTAAAAAAACTCTAACCTTAAGGAAAAAAAAAAAAATAAAGAAGCATATCGTTAAAAAAGTACCATTGTACAACTACATTATTACCACAATCTAATAAGACATCAATACTTCAATTAAAGTTGTTTAGAAAAAAAATAATTAAAAATAAAGGAAAAATATAAATAAAAACGTGGGACCCAAATTTTGTGAAGTCACTTTCGCTTCACTTGGCCTTTGACACTAGTGTCCAAAATGCTGGAGCAACATATTACATATCAAGTTCAGCGCAAATGCCGCGGTAGATGCTCATAAAATATTAAAATTTTAATTTTATTAATTTGAATTTAAATTTAAATTTGATAATTTTAAATAAAAAATATCAAGTTAAGCTTCTTCATGCAATTCCCAATTTTATATTTTTAGCCAAAGGTTTCCTTATTTTATTTAGTATTTAATCAAAAAGTTGTAATTAATTAAAAATAAGTGTACAAAAAGATATCGAATGGCGTTTCTTTTCTCTCTTTCTCCCAAAAAAACACTCTTTTTTTTTTTTTATTTCTTTTTAGAATAAACAAAAGACGGTACAGAAAAAGTGAAAATCAATAGAGAAAAGAAGGAAAAAGGAATTTCTTTCCCATCATTTTCCATATATTTCGTGTAAATCCATATCTACAGTACTATCAAACAACCAAAAATATATATATATATATTTATTAAATAAAGTAAATAGAATTCAAATCTAATAAATCAAAACTGAAATTTCCCGTTAGGTTTACCGCCATGTCAATGCGAAGACGAACCTTGCTCAAGGTCATTGTTCTCGGCGATAGCGGGTACGTTCGTTATCAGTTTCAATTTATAGGTCTGTCTTTAAAAATATATTATAAATTTTTGGAAAATTTTTATTATTTGTATAATTAATGGGTTATTGCGAATGCCAGGGTGGGTAAGACGTCGTTGATGAATCAGTATCCTTTCAACATTAGTTCAATTTTGATCTTCTCATCTTATTTTTATGTAAATTTTCTCTTCATTTTTGAGGGTTAATTTTAGATCTTAAATGTTGTATCATGGGTTAAGTTGATTTTAAGGTTGTTAACTTTCATCTGAATAATCTCAAATTTTTAATTTATTTATAATTTACAATTTTGGTAGATTTAACTGCTTGAATTTAGATATGTTCATAAGAAGTTCAGTCAGCAATATAAAGCAACTATTGGTGCTGATTTTGTCACTAAGGAACTCCTGATTGATGATCGCCTCGTCACTTTGCAAGTAGGGTTTTTAAATTTTTGGGTATTTCTACGTTCTTTATAGCTTAATTTTGAAGTTGTCATGGAGGGTATGTTTATGCATTTTTCTTTTGGTCTTTTGGGGTATTGGATTGGATAGATATGGGACACTGCAGGGCAGGAGCGGTTTCAAAGTCTTGGAGTTGCCTTTTATAGGGGTGCAGATTGCTGTGTGCTAGTATACGATGTAAATGTTATGAAATCATTTGATAACCTTGATAACTGGCATGAGGAGTTTCTCAAACAGGTTTCTGTTTGCCTCTTTCTCTATTCTTTCATATCACTTTCCTTGTTGGTTTTAGTTCTTTAGGGATATTTTGCGTGTTGTAATGAATGGCATGTTTAGTTGAAGTTGCTTTTATGCCTCTACTAGAATGAAAGGTTTGGTAGTATCTACGTGGTTATAAGAATATCAAGAAGAATGTGCAGTGTATTAGGTTTTTTGGCTTGTACTGCTTCTATTACCCTTGCCATGATAATTCTGGTTACTAGATATATTTTCCTTTTGTCAGTAGGTGTTGGCTAGTAATGCATTATGCATTGACTTTGTCTACAACTAAAGGTTAAAACCTTGCCAATCTTGCTGAATGTGGAATTCACCCTGCATCACTGCAGGTTATTCATAAGCTATTAAAAACTTTTATTTATTTAATTATTTATTAATTCCTTCCAAGGCATCTCACCTTCTCTCTGTCTCCTGGTATGCACATGCCACATTCGCATCAATGCACACACACACATCCCTGTCTACTAGATTTTTTGCTTCTTTGAAACTCCAATTATGTTTAAGTTGAGTTTGAGTTTGAATTGGTTCTTTTGCTTTGTGGGCATAACTTCTTCAATTTTATGGGCTAACATTAACTATAGCGATCTTAAAATGATTGACTCTAGACTAGTGGAAGGCTGACATTTGAGATAATTGCTTCTATTTAGTCATATGAATCGTGAAAAGTCTAGAAAAAAAGTAGAATCCAAGACATTTATCCTTATGTTCACCGATATTTTCTTTACATCTTTAAGTTTGTGCAGAGGTATGGCTTCTGAATATACTAAAAGGTTGAAGCTGCTTTAGTAAACTTCCCCAAGGACATTTTTGCTAACCTATGTGTATTAAATAGGAACAATTTTTGATAAATTGTTTCTGAGAAAATTTTTTTCAAAGAATTTTTTTCTTCAAAGATTTTTGATAAAGTGGTTAATTATTTGAAGCACACCTGACATGAAGCAAATTTTCTTCTAGGTGGTATTTTGTTGATTGACCTTGATCAAAGATTTTTTTTCTTTTACATGCCAAACTGAAGAAGAAATGCATGCGATACTTCTTGTTCGGAGTTTATGCTTTCAAATTCTTACTGATATTTATAATGGAATTGCTAATGGTTGCATAAGTTCAAATACATTATTCAACCTAGTTTTGTCAGATTGTGGTTGGGCTCATAAATTCTTTGGATAACTTCTTTTTATCTATTGTACTGGCTCAAATCACATGTTATAACTGGTTTTAGCTTTGTTTTGTTTTTTTTTTTCATGTTTATTCAATTTTGCACTTTGTGAACAGAAAAGAAACATAGAGTTTGTAATTTCTTACCCAATCTTTTGTTGGATAATTGCCTCTGGCCACTGGAGCGAGTGATATAACCTCAAATGTGCATACTGACTTTCTGCTTTGATCTATTTTGTTGCCTTTCTGCTGTTCTTTTGGCCATTAATGTCGGTTTTCCCATCATTCCTTTGCTTTGTCAACTAGTCAAAGCTGGTTTATATAAGTAGTATAGGTTTAAGTAAACAGATTAAAAAGAGTATGTAGGTAGATATGTACATCGTAACAGCACTCTTAATGAGAGCTGATTCTCATGGGAATGTGATTTTTTCTCTTTTTGATGCCTAGTTGCATCATGTCAATGCCCACCTAGTTAGAAATTGGGAAAACATTTGTTGCTGACCCTACAGTTCAGTGCTCAACATGACCTGCTCACCTTGCAATGTGCATGATCTTTCCTAGAAGCCAATTTAACTTCTGACGTTGCTTACTCTTTTATGTCTATGTTTTTCATTCCTCTAAACATATTATTAGTTTCTTTGAGAAAGTGATTACCTTCTGTTTTAAATGTTGATATGATTTTCATTTTCATTTCATGCCAGGCAAATCCAACTGACCCTAGGACGTTTCCTTTTATATTGCTTGGAAACAAGATAGATATAGATGGTGGTAATAGTCGAGTGGTAAGGATATATAGTTGCAATACTTCCTAATTTTCTTTTATCCTCACTTCTCAACCTAATAAGTGGTGCCTTGAGCCTTACAGGTCTCTGAGAAGAAAGCAAAAGACTGGTGTGCTTCAAAAGGAAACATACCTTACTTTGAAACATCAGCAAAAGAAGATATCAATGTTGATTCTGCATTCCTTTGTATTGCCAAAACTGCGCTAGCAAATGAGCGTGAGCAGGACATGTAAGTTTACCTATCTTAAAGCCTATTTTATGTTTGGAGTGAACATTAGTATTGTTCCAAGATGGTGTTATTGACCCAGAAAGGAGCATGGTTTCATCATGCACTGCTGATTCAGAGATGATCATTATCTTTTCTTGCATTTTTACTGCACAGCTGTGATATTTAGCATATGCTTTTGGGACATTATATAGTTAATGGTTGGGGAAAACGTGGATGTTTCCAGGGAGTATTGTCCTTAACATTCCTGACCTGTTATAATTTGGACTACATTAAGGGTGTAAAAATTATACTGTCACCTTGGAAACCTTGTTTGAGTGCTAATTGATTTGCCTTGTCATATCAAATTGGTGGTGTGGAGTTGACAAATTTTTATGATTCTTAATGAAAAGAATATAGAAGGTATAGTATGCCTCAGTTACACCCATATTTCTTAACTTTACCGAGATGCTCATTTGAACATTGGTTCACTAATAGCCGAAATATGCTACTATAATCCTTACTCTTAAGAGTTAATCTATGTGTGCTTGATTAGGAAAGATGTAGTAGAATATGTAATCAAATATGTCAGCTGCTTCAAGACAGCTCAATGGGGTATGCTGACCTGAACAATTCTAAGTGACAAGTGGATAATTATTTAGAGTTCAGTAGGATATATATTTTCATGTTTTTGCTATTGATATATAATAATTATATTTTTAAGTTTGACCATTGCATTCTTTTCTGTCATTCTTTCTTTCTCTTATGCATGGGCACTTTTGTTTCACGTGTAATTGTTCAATGGTGCAAAAAGTACTAATTAACTTTCAAAAGTACCATAATAAACTGTTTCTTCTTCCAATTTCGCCTTAAAAATATTGGGTGTGTGTGTGTACCTAGCTCTTGCATAGATGTTTTTAAATTTTTAAGATTGTTGACGAGGCTATGCATTTATAATTCCTTTTTTGACTGATATCCGGTTTGTGTATGATTGCAGATATTTCCAGGGCATCCCAGAGGCTGTGACCGAGACTGAGCAAAGAGGTGGTTGTGCATGCTGAATACAAGCCAAATTCTTTATTCTTGGTTGCCAGATGCTTCCATTTTTTCTGGTTCCTATGGTTCTTATCCATTTTTTGTATGCATTGTATTTCTAAATCCCTTGATTGAAGCATTATTTGCCATTATTTTTGGTAGAGAAGATTTTTAAGAATAAAAATTTGTAGAATTCAGCATGAGTTTGCTTTTAATTTTAGTTAGGGATTTATGTTCCTGGTGGCTTAGGATGAGCTATCATCTAAACTGCAGACAGATTTACTAATTTTAATTAGAGATGTATGTTCTAAGGGGGGTGTTCCCTAAAATTTTTTTGTTTTCTAATCTTTGCACACCATAGCTTTACATTTAGATCCGCGTCCGAGAGAAGCTATGCTAAGCCTTTGCCAATTAGCGATGCTTCAGTCTTGGATGGTTTCCCTTTTTCTCTTTTCCATCATTGGCTTAGTACTTTGGTTTGAATGGAAGTATTCAACTCTGCTGAGCTTCTTTGATTCATAAAATAAGGTTCAGTTATTAAGGATTTTTGGACTAAAGCAAGGTGTAAGGAGTTCCCTATATATTCCCTATTTCCTCGAGTAGAAGCTGTAGGTGAGGAACAAGTGATTGCTTACTACAAAAACATGTGCCCAGAGATGAGTGTTATGGATTTGAGACTGAAGTTGTTGATTGGAGACTTGACATTCCTAGAGATCAAATTTATTTCTACTAATCTACAACCTCCAAAGAGTAAGTAAAGCATGATGGATTTTTGTAGTGAGGCTAATACAAGTAGCAAGATTATAATTCCAATCTCTAAGAGACCGTTTGGTTCGTATCTACTTTCTAGAAAGATTACGTTTTAGAAAAACCCCTTGTTTTTTTTTCTTAGTGCAGGTGCCGCCATCGCGATCTACCTTCTTCAATTCCCCAAAGAACCAATTTTATAAAAGTTTAAACCCCACCACCCCCCCCCCCCCCAAAAAAAAAAAAAAAAAAAACTTGGGTCATGACGGTTTGACACCCATAAATCAGGGTCTAATTAAAGTTTCAGCTGTTACCGTTATATGTGGCGCAGATCACGCCCAAAAGGCACCAAATACCATTTAACTTTATTGTTTATCACAAGTACTAGGCATCTTGTGCAGGAAAAAACATGAGGTTTTCCTTTGTTACCTTAGCTGTGGTGGTCTTGGTGGTGTTGCTGTTTCAGGTGACACACACACCGCAGAGGCAGTGACATGTAATGCCACGGAGCTCATGCCATGCCTGGAGGCGATCACATCGTCGACACCTCCATCAGAGACTTGTTGCAGCAAGCTGAGGGAGCAGACGCCATGCCTGTGTGGTTACCTCGAGGACCCAACTCTTAAACCATTGGCTAACAATCCCAATACTGCAAAGGTTGCTAGCACTTGTGGAGTTGCATATTCCCAGTGTTAAAAGGTGGTTAACTAGAATATCTATTGGCAGCATGGGTTGTTTTGCTGTCAATTACTGATCTAAATAAACGAATAATGATGAATTGAGGTAATATTTTTACTTGTGCAAGACGCATTTAAATGTGTTATGATGAATTACGGTTGATGTTTCTTGTGGAAATGGGCTCGTCTCTTTTTCTTTTTCCTCCTTGATCTGAGAAATCAACACTCAAAACAACAACAATTTGTCATGATTCAACGATAGTTTTTTAGCACAATTATAGAATGATTAGCAACCGGAAATTTAAGAAATACAGACAGAATTTTTTGTTGTTAAAATCTCCCGATGAAAAATTTAATTTATGAAATATCTTTAATGACTTCAAATTTTTCAAAAAAAAAATATTTACGTTGGAAATTTTATAAATAATGAATTTTACTGACACAAATTAAGCTTTTAATGATAAAAAAAATTCTACCATTTTGAAATAAAGTTTTGGCATATTTTATCTTCTATCTCTTCTTTCTAAATTATTAGTTTCTTATTTCTACTGAAAATAGCCTTTCTTCCCCACCCAATTGATATGAGTGAATATCAAGCCACAAAAGCAATTTTTTTTATCCTGTGCTGACTTTTATTTATGGTCAATCTTGTTGTGATGACTTTAAATTTTTAGTTTTGCTACTAAAACCAGGATTCATTCGTCAAGAATTAAAACTTGAAACTACATGCCACTTAAATTTGTCATCCAATGAAAGGGAAATCCAATCAGTACGGTGATCATGAAAATTTTAGATAGATCATCTCTTGTGTATGATCAGGAAAATTTTTTAAAACTCAAAATTTTATGAATAATATCGGTCAAACTATTATTCGGACCACAACTTTCCGCATCTCCCTAAGTAAATATTATAAATAAAATCTCCCCAAAAAAATCTCTTTCGGTTCCCCTCACTCCCGTGCTTCTATCTCGTTATTTTTCCTTTTGACATGGTGGCATATACACGGAGTTATTTCTCTTTCTGCCTGTGTGCTATTTGTACTGCTGGTTCTGCCAATTTTAAAGGTTGGGTTTAGAATTCATGGCATTGCGGACAGTGTGGTCCAGTTATTATGAAAAATTGTGTCAACAACTTTGAGATCCAAACAATTTGTACGACGCGATGTGATTTTCGCCGATTATTTATTGAAATATGAAGCTCCAGTCTACCATTTTCATAGTTTCTTTCAATTTTTTTTTCAATTTTCCTTTCAAGTTAACAACTTTCAACTTTCATTTTTTTATTTAATTTTGCATTTAAAAATTATAAAATTATTTTGTTAATTTTATATAAAAATAAAATTTATTATTACATAATAAATTAATTATAAATAAAATTTATTGTTTATATAATAAACTAATAAATAAAATTTAATTATTTATTAACAAATTTATTATTTAATTTAAAAAATTTAAATAGTTTTTTCAATAATTTATTAATTTTATAAATATTAAATAATTTAAATTTTTTATTCCGTATTGTTTTTAATCAACGTTTTTAATGATTATTTTACCTTGCAACCTTATTTTGCAACGACACAAAATATGTTATGATATATTTTTATATTTATAATGATATTTTATAATTGTTGTAAAATTGAATTTTTAAATATTTTATACAACAATAAAATTTACCGTTGTGAATTTATCTATTATTTGTAACAACAATAAAAAATTATTGTGAAACCTTATTTTATTTACAATGATTTTTCAAAATCGTTACTTAATTTATTTTTAAATATTTTATGTAATGACAAAAAACGTTGTTACGAAAAATTTTATTATATTTGTTGCAATAATAAAAATTGTTGCGAATACTTTTTTTTATTTGAAACAATTTTTTAAAATTGTTGCTTAAATTATATTTTAATATTTTATACAACAACAAACAATGTTGTTTTAAAAAATTTATATTATTTATAACAATAAAAAAAAAGTTGTTGCATAAAACTTGTTTAATTTGCAATAATTTTTCGATATCGTTACTTAAGTTTTTTCTTAATATTTTATACAATGAAAAAAATTATTATTACAAAAACTTTTATTATATTTGTAATGATAAAAACGTATTGCTGCAAATACTTATTTTATTTGCAACGGATTTTCAATGTTATTTCTTAAATTTTTAAAAATATTTTATACAATTAAAAAAAATTTATTACGAAAATTTTTATTATATTTGTAATGATATTTACTTGTTTTCGAGTCTTTGAATGATCAATTGAAAGCATCTTTTTGAACTCGTAAAATTAATTGAACAATGCAAACTATATGTGTTTTCTACAATGGGAGGAAAAAAAAAAGATTTAAACTCTAAACATAGAATCAATGGTAATTTATTATCAATGCAATTTTATGTTCTTCTTAGTATTTTTTTTCTAGAATTTTGTTAATATTAGTATTATTAAATTAAAATTATGATTAACACAAATGAAATAAAAATAAGCAATACGTTAACTCTTTTTCAATTAGTATAGACAAAAAGATAGAAAAAAGATATTCATGACTAAAGACAAATTTTATTTACTTCATTTAATAATTTAAAATGATTACTTTATTGAAATTAACCAAATTAAAACATGGCTAAAAACAAAGTTAAGCTTATTTATTGCCTTTGTATACTTGTCACAAGGTATGCTAGTATTTTTTTAAAGTAAGTTTGAAATTTTATTTCCTTTGGTACTTTTAAATTTCATATGAAATAGATTGTTGACATAGAATTTTAAAGAAGGAAGAGTCTCGTATGAGTTGGAGATTTTTTATCGAACCTGATAAATTTTGGTGTCAAATCATGTAGAAAAATGAACTTTTATCTTAAAAAGGAATTATGATATATAGAGTTTTTTCAGATAACATAAAATTTGTATTTCTTATTAAAAGTACTTTTAATCTTATTTCTTCAAATAGGATATTTCATGCCACATAATTTTTTTTTTCATCTTTCATACTTCACTTTCACCAAGCTACTTCTTATAAATTTAAAAAAAAAAAAAAGAAAGACTTTAGAAATCTAGTTTTTTTTTTTTTACAGTGTTGCTTCACTGGAGAATAAACTCATTTTCATACATAGAATTTTTTTTTTCAAATTAAATTAAAATTAATATAACTAGAATAATAAAGAAACAGAATGACAATATAAATAATAAAAATAATAAACAAAAAAAAAAACAGTAATTGGTTAGACCCAAAATGATGCCATTTCAAGTTTAGAACAAAAGCTAAAAAATAAAATTATTCCCTCATTCTCCATCCTCTTTCCAGTTCTAAGCTTGAAAGCTAAAAAAACTGACAGTTCAAATTAAACACCACTATTTTTTCCAGTTCTCGGCCAGTTGCCATTGATGACCAATGTCAATCCTTATCTTTTATTAGCAACATAACTTTTTCATGCTTTCACTTTTGTGCTAAAAACTCCTTTTCCAAATCCCTTTATCCCTTTTTTGTCTTTGTCCTAGCTACCCAAAATAAATTCCAAACCGCCAAACCAAAACCCAACAAAGAAAGGTTTTTCCATTGTGAAATAAGTGTTACCAACTAACATATACATTGACAAGGATACTCTTTTAGGAACTTATTTCTCAGATTCATTATTATAACAGTGTCATAATGCAGAATACAATACTATTAGTTATTTGATTTTGAGCATTTCCTCTTGTAATTGGTTTTTCAAAACAATACCAATGGATTAAATTGTTTTGTTCACTTTTTATTCAACAGTAATTGTTATTGTGAGTTAGGATCAAATCTCATGTTTGAGTTACATTTAATTTCTTTGGTAAGTAAAGAATGGTTGGTGAAAAGGGTTTTCTCACATTGAAATGAATTAAGGCTTGGCAGTATTGAATAGGATGTTATAGTTACTTTTGAATCTTTTTCTTGGGTTGCAAATGAAAAAGTATACAGTAGTGATAACCAAAATTCTTTTATTGTGAAGGGTTAAGAAATACAAACAAGGTAATGCCTTTACATGGTGAACCCATATGTTACATGTATTGTCATTTTGCCCCATTTGTTGAAGTCACAAGAGTAAGAGTTTGAATATGGCTGTATTAAAGTATGCTTTGCTTGATTTTTGTAATTCATTTTCCATAGTCCCATAGTTCTATAGTTCCTCCACTGGTTCTCGTTTATAACTACAGAAAGAGGATTTGATTCATTTATTTAACTAATATATGAGGTATGTAACCTTCATAATCTTCATAACAAGTTTTACAAAATTTAAATGGTAAGATTTCTATAAAAAGTAACCTTGGATCTTTTTTTCCTCTTCCCATCTTTAGTGAAATACCTTTGGATTTTGAGCTAAGAAATTGTTGCTCGTTTATTCATTTGTAGAGTGGTTTACTTGTTGGCTTTTTTTTATAGCATATAGCTTTTTCTTATTATTATTAGTGTTATCATATTTATCTATAAATTATGTACCTACCAAAGAAAAAAAAGTCAATATACTTTACTTTACTATCTAAGAGGTTTGAAGTATAAACATTTTATGTGGGTATGTTTACATAGTATGTTGGTTTGGTTTTATGAAAAATTACATTGCAGACATCCTAGTGGAAGTTTCTATGCTTGTAATGCTATTTTCAACTTTTAGGATCACATTTTGCTTCATTCTTTACTTTATTTGTGGTTTAGATGGTTCTCAATCTTATTACTTTTGCTTAACTAGAAATTTATGTAAATCATAACTATATTTGAGAAACTTTTTACTGCATTTAGGTCTTATGATGGGAATTTGTTATAGTAGTCGTAGTAGTTTCTTTTAGATTTCTTCAATTTATTTTTATTTCATGGTGAATGAATCTTATTAGTTGTCATGGATTATCAAAATGTACAAAAAGGTTTCACTAAAAATAGTATTCTTTTGAATGCTTCATATAATATTTTGACTGTGGAAGTAAAGTCCAAGAAGGGTGACAAGCTACACAAGCGCAATATTTAACAGAGTGATGGTGCCAAGTATATGTCATATTTTAAGGTCTGTAGCTGGTTTGATTGGTATAAATTGTAAAGTTATATTGATGATGTGCTTTTTATTTTGATAAGTTATCTCTTTATATTAGAATTTATCCTTTTTGGTATAGAATTAGTCATTAATTAAACTCTGATTAATTGACACAAGATTGCAACTTCTAGATGCTTTTTTTATGATTTTTCCTAAGCTGAACCTTTGGCTAAATGCCTAGTTGATTGTTGCTATTAAGATATGATTATGTCATTAATGCTCCATTATCTTATCACTTTGTAGCTTTTATAGCAAATAAACTCTTTGCTTTGGGCCTTATGGCCATTATAACATGGGCCAGAAACAATTATTATAGCGTACTAGTGATGGCTAGCTTGTTTATAGTTTTCTTCCATTATATTTTTGTAATTGAGGATTTCTTTAGTATTTATTACTATTCAACGTTTTCTCTTGCTGTCACATGATTGTTCTAAGGAATTACTTATTATTTGCCTTTGATGTATTCCAGATAAGCAAGAAGCAACCTGAACTTATTAAGAATATGAAATAGTCTGATAAAAGCTTTAGTTTAGGTCTCTTAACTATGTCTTGGGTGACATTGGTAGCTTGCATGTGCAACCATATGAAGTATTCATGGAATAAGAATAGAGGAAATTGCATGAATATTGGAGAATGGTTAAGCAAGCAGTTCTTTTTTAAACTTTGAAAATTTTAATTATACCTCTACTCAAAGTGAATTGTTATCTAAATAGGCTAAGATTGAAATTAATATATTCTTAACATGTAAGTTTTGTTTGATATTTAAGTAGGTGTTTTGAAATTGTTTGTTAAATGGCAATTGTTTAAGGCATGATTTTTTATTTTAGGTATTTCTTACATTGCACATTGATATCGTTTTTTGTACAGGACAGAAGCTCTAAAAAGAGCCAATGGCATGCATTTCTTTGATGACGTAATAAAAGTTTTAATCAATTTTGCAAAGACTTAGTTATCTGCAATACTTTAAATATATTTTTTGTTTTTATACTTAATAAATTATACACAAAAATTTTACAAGTCGCTAGTTCAACTCGTTATGGCACTTGATTACTTGTATGCCAACCATATTTTTCATTGAGATGTTAAGGTCAATGGTAGTTCTTGGTAAAGATGAAAATTTTAATATATGCAAATTTTGTGATTACAATATTCTAAATTATAATTTTGTTTTAGTGTTGAAATATATTCTTGATAAAAGATCAAGACATATGTCTAGATAGTCAGTCTTCTTTTTACACCTAATTTTCATGATCTACTTTGTTACTTTTCTTACCATGCATCAATTGTTCATTATTATGTATTTTAAACATGGTGAGTTTGTTAAAATGTGCACCTATATAGGTGACTTTGGTCTTGCTAAGATGTTGACTTTTAATAACCTTGCTTCATCTATGAATATCAGATTGATGGTATGGTTTATATAGTTTCATGATTTGCTTTATTTTAATACTATAGTTTCTTCTTAGCTTTAAATATAGGTTGTGGGAACTTTTAGTTATATGTGCCATGATTTACTTGTTGATATACTTTATGGTTATAAGTCAAATATTTAGTCTTTAAGTACTTTGCAACTATTGAGATTTAAAGAAAATCTGAGTTTAATCACTGTTTCTTAAGTTTCTTCAAACTTGATAGGGGAACTTTATATGCAAGCATAAAAAATGTTTGATGATTGCGTGTCCACAAAGTTGCTTGCTATCATTGGTTTGGCAATCAAGTAGACTGTGACAACTATTAATAACAATGAAGCTATGTTTGTAAGTTTTTATGTTGGCTTTTTTCTTCATTTTTTTCTCTAATGTTTAAGATATATGGTGGTTTTTATTCATTATTTTCGATTCATTTTTCCTTAACTAGTAGAATTTTTAAATTAAATGAAATTAAACCTTGTCAATAAGAAATGTAACATTGATTTTTTTCTTCTTTATGAACAAAGCTTATTATTTTCATCAGTAGCTTTTTTAGTTCTTAAAAGTAAAAGAGGAGTTTGAAATGTCTAAATCAACTATTAGATATAGCAAAAACCAGCAATAATGTGCACTTACTCTTTATTACCTAATGATTTCTTTGATGGGTTGTCTTACTCGCACACATGTACATGAAACAATTTTACTATTGTTGATCTTCATATTTTTTCTTTGATTGAATGTGCAACTCTTCTAATGCAGCAATACTGAAAATCAAATATAGAAAAACATTAAGGGAAGGTCTCTAGCTCCGTCATTGGTAATTGTTTCCTGCCTTGCAAAGTCTCAGACTTGTAATGCTCTAAGTTTTTTTGTTTGTTGCTTGATAAAAACTTTTACATTAACATTAGTAGGTGTAACTTGCTAAAAAAGAGCTCGGTGGCTCATCCAAACTAATAAAAGCAATGTGAGTATGGATATAACTTTTTCAAGATTGAAATGGCTATCTCTTATAAATAATTGGCTTGCGTATAACACAAAAATTTTGACTTGTAAGGCTTGTCTATAGTGAATGTTTGTATTGGCTTGACTTTCTACTGCTAGTTTTTACGTTTAAACATAATTAGTTTCTAAAGTTTTTGAGATAGAAATTAGCTTAATAATGACATTGGCAAAGTTTTAGATGTTTACAGTCTTAGTTCAATGATAATGTATGAAACATTTCAGGGAGAAAGGCATATGAGTGGTGAGTGACGCATGACAACATTGAGAAAAAGGAAGCACAACCTTTAGAAGCTTATGACACAGTTTCAGATCTTGCTATTGATGGTAAAAAAATCCCATGGGATAAACAAGATTCTGAAAAAGCAACATTTGAATCATTTTCCGCAGAAGTATGCATTTCCCTTAGAGAAACTTTAAGAGATAGTAAATGCATATTGTTTGTCTCAATTCTGTGATTTAATTGCTTGCAGCTCAAGCTATATGAAAAAAAAGTTTATAAGAATAGCAAATTACGGGAATAAGGTTGCCACATCTTTGAAAAAGATGGGATATTGTACACTATGCCTTTTCCCTTTGTGACCAAGGAAGGGACATCAAAGAGTAATTTAGCAAATTTTATTTAGTAATTGTGTATCCCCAATTTTGTATTCTTTTACATTTGCTGATTTCCAAGCTTCATTGGTATAGGTATTGTATTATGCAATGAGACAATGTAGTTATGCAATGTTTTTTTAGTAAGGATATTAATTGTTTTTAAAATAAATAATGTTATTTCGAAATCTTTATTAACTATTAGAAACGGTATAAAGATTGTTGTAAAAAAAAATATTTGCATCAAGAATTTTGGTTGGTAAACAAGATGAATTTTGTTATGCATGGACTTTTTTGCAACAATAATGGTCATTTCTAAAATTGATAAAGTTGTTATTAAATATTTATTTACTATTTGTAACAACACAAATATTGTTGGAAAAAGATTATTTGCAACATTAATATTGGTTTTTAAATATTCTTAAGTTGTTGCAAAAATAAATAAAAACAACAAAATTGTTGTTTTATAAAAACTTTTGGCAACAATTTTTGTCATTTTTAAATTAATTATTGTAAATACAAAATAATTGTTGCAAATGCAATTCACAACAAAAAATGTTCCGTTGCAAAAAAAAAAAAAATTTAGGCAACCAAAATAATATTGTTATGTGGTTGCTAAATAAAAGTTTTGACAATCATATTAAGTCATTTAAATATTATTTATTTTCTAACTATAAAAAGTAGTTGCAAAATACATTTTTTAAAATGACTTTTGAGATGATGAAAATTGTTTGTAAACTTTTAACAACAACAAAGATACGTGCAATTACCTTACAATAACTTTTTTTCATTACAAAAAATTTTTAAAAACGACAAATGGCCATTTAGCAACAATATTAAGCGTTGCTAAAACTATTTTTTCTAGTAGTATTGTTATTATAATTCACTTCACCTCCACCTTACTTTTACACTTAAACACACATCAGAACATTTATTTTAATCCCATTATTTATCCAAATGAATTACCTTTTGTTCTAAACTTTTGGTTAGCATGACTGCTGCATGTTTCCAAACTATAAATCCAGGGAAAGCCTAACATGATGACATCCATGAGTAGCAGCAGACAGAAGCTAGGTTCCGTTTTGATCTGATTAATTTTTAGCACAACTACATAAGCACCCATAATCACACATTACCATCCTTGCTACCATAGCATTCATAAGGCTTTCCTGGATAGCAGTTTTTGGTTTTATTTTGCTAGATGCTTCTTCATGTTTTCATTTGTCTTGTTGTCTGTTTTACTTTCAGATTTCACTATAAAAGTAGATAATATGAAATGCTAAAGGCGAAATTGTAGAATTTGATTAAGATTAAGCTCGTCTATTTCTGTTTACAATAGGTCTCGATTGAAATTCGAACCCCAGCATTCACATGAAATCAGGGTGGATATCATCTTCTACCATTTGACATTTTGATTCTGTCTCCAAAACAGCATCACCCCATTTGTTCATATGATCTGCAAAGTTTCTCCGACCAGTGCAAAGTCTGAAACTCTCACCCTCATCTTCGGTCATGTAATCCTCCCACTTGGAATTCCCTTTAGCTGTTGCTGGCTTGCAATCCCTCATGGACTTTTCACTTATTCCAATTGAAATGTCACTCCATTTTGAAGCACTTGTGTCCATTTCACCCATTGATGGCTGCTGCCCCATTGGCTTCTCATCTGAAATTAAAAAGGAAAATTTTCTGGTTGCTGTCAATAATCTTAAAAGCAATGTAACTCTGGCAACAAGGGAAGAGTAATCTTATTACGTCGTGAAATGAGCATAGTATCCTTTCTGCTATTTCTCTTTGAGAAAACTGGTTTATAAAGTTGATGATTACCACCTTCCCCAATCTCATAGTTCCTCAATTTGGGTCTCTTGAGCTGCTCCTTTGGCGGCAACTCTGTCACAATCTTTGGCTTCAAATCATCCCCTACGCCATAAACAAACAAATAAATAAATAAATATGGTAGTATTAATGGCAGTATAGTGAATTTTTCAAAGTAGATGTGACCTTGTTCCTCTTCCTGTAAAACTAATCTGTGGTGATGATGATCCTCCAGGTCAAGATACTCAGTCCAATCGGTGCGCCTCTTCCTCTGATTCTTCGGATCACCACCATCATCATCTTCAGAATTATTATCATACTCCAACGTAGGATCAGAGGGTTGGTTTTGATCGGTGAATTTGGGGGACATATTGAAAGACTGGACGAACTTACGGAGGTCTTTAGCCATGGGACCCTGAGCAAAGACCTTAAGCACTGATTGCTTCTGATTACAAACAACGCAGGTCCACTTGTTGCTGCTCTTCTTCCGCTGCTTCACCTGCTTAAACCAAATCCAAAATTAATAATAATAATAATAATAAAACAAATATGTAAAGAGAAAGTAGAAGAATTAATATGCCTGCATTGTGGAGCATTGGCAGCATTGGAGGGCGACAAAAATTGTGGTAGGCATTTTTTGGGTCTTCGGTGTTTTTCTTTCTCTTCTCTATGACTCAGTTTTTGTGTTCCTGGGATGTCGTTGATTAAGGGGGAGATGTGGGATAAGGGCGGGATGTTTCATATTTTGAGCTTTCGCCTTTTGGCGCGCAAACTATTGAGGGGAAGGCCCAGTATTTGTTTCTTAAACACTTTGTTGTGTGAAGTGCCAAAACATTTCTCCCTGCTACTAAATGGGCTTCCTACGTTTCGGTAGTTTAAAAAAAAAACATTTTTTGTAAGGATTATTATTTCATAATTCACACATTCCATAGAATTCTTAAATTTCATAAATAAAATTAAAAAATGCATCCTTTTTATATTAATTATTTTTAAATATATTTTAAAACTATATTATGTTAATTCTTTAATTTAGTTATTAAGATCAAGTTTTATTTTATTAGAAAAATTAAGGTTCCAATTTTAATTATGAATCTTATTTAATGCATATGTTTAAATTTAATAAAATTATAGATATAGATATAGATATTAAAATTTTATTATTTATTTAAATAATTTAAAAAATAAAACTTCAATTAAGGTAATGAAATATTCTAATGATTTGAGATTGAGCTCAAACTCGAAAGAGATAAAATCGAATATTTTTCAAACCAAACGCAAGTTAACTCAACTTGTTTATATCCACAGTACAACATTTTCTTTTCCTGCGCTTTCTTATCATTTTCTTTAGAAAACAAGCCTGAAAGCTGAAACCCTAACAAAAGAAACAGAGAGAAAAAAAAAAAAAAGTCATCTCCATGTCTCTAGACTCTCACATAGAGAAGGTCCTTTGGACCCAAGACCAGATCCTGGACCGAGTGGCCCAGATCGCTTCTCAAATTACCCATGATTTCCAGGCAGCGCCCGACCCTCCTCTGATTGTAGGAGTCGCCACCGGCGCTTTCTTGTTCTTGGCCGATCTTGTCAGGGGAATCCAACTCCCCATCTCGGTTGACTTGGTTCGGGCTCAATCTTATGGATCTGGTACTCTCTCTAATGGAGCTCCAACCATTTCCTTTGACTTGAAGTTCGATGTTAAGGGCAAACACGTCATTTTGGTAATCCCTATTACCCTTTTTCTTTCATGTTCTCCTTTTTTTTTTTTAAAAAAAAGGAATTAATATAGTTATTACTTATTGTTTTCTTTCCAACTTGTTATCAAAAGCCAAAAAAAAAAAAAGTTTTTGGATAAAAAGCGAACAATGTCATTGAAGAATTAAGAATTAAATGTGTAACTTTTATGAAATTGCAAAAGCAATAACCAAATTTAGTTTAAGGTAGCCTTTGGTTGTTATTTTTGCTAGTTGCTTTTTCTTTTTTATTGATAAAATGCATAAGAAGTGGGTTTATATGATTAGGTCCCTCAAATAATATTTTTGAATAACTATAAAGTTTTCCAAAAATAATATTTTTGAAGAATTAAAAGTTTAAAAGGTAATCTTTTGGGCATCAAAATGCATCATTTTAATTTTAAATAAATTATATTGGACTTATTATTGCATTTTAGTGTTTGTTTATTTTTATGGTAAAATACAACATTGGTCACTCAACTATGAACGTGTTTTTAAAATGTTCACCTAATTATTAAAATTTTTTATTTATTCACAAAAAGTTTGAGTAAGTGTTTTTTTTTTTTTTTTGTCACCTTGCTGTTAGTCCCTAATGGCGTGGCAATACTATCTGATTTGTCATGTGGCATTGCTAACATAGCATTATAAATTTAGGAAAAAATAAATTTTGCAGGCGTGGTAATGCCACAAGGCACTTGACAATTGACGTGTTATTTTCGCCTCAGCATGTCGTTAGAGACTAACGGTTGGGTGACAAAAAAATACTAACTCAAACTTTAGTGACTAAGTTGAAGAATTTAATAACTGGCCAAACAAATTGTAGAATTTAATAGTTTAGTGACCATTTAAAAAATATGATTATAGTTGAGTGACTAATGGTGTAATTTACCCTTATTTTTAATGAATTATTATGCTTTTTGGCAACTTTTGAGGAAGTAAAAGCTAAATAACAAAAAACTCATGAGCAAAAGTAATAATCAATCAAAGCCTTAAAGATTGTTATGATCAGAGCATATAGGACCAAATTCACTAATAGAGTCCATGTTATTGTCTTAGGTTGAGGATATTGTTGATACAGGGTGCACTTTATCCTCTCTCATTGCACACTTGGAATCAAAAGGAGCATCTGCTGTATCAGTTTGTGCTTTTCTTGACAAACCAGCAAGACGGAAGGTTCATATCAAGCTAGTTGGTGATGGAAAGTTCTACAAAGGATTTGAGGTAAGTGTATCCCATTCTCTGTGCACACATGTGGGCAAATATGTGGTATTGTTGTATCTTAATAATTGCTTTTAGCGAAATGCACTCCTTTTTTTCCAGAATATATGATCATTTATGGGAGAAACTTATTGCTTGTAATTTTTTTTTCATTACTGTTCGGAGAACACCTTGTTTTAGACTAAAATCTTTGGAGCTTTTGATGTTGCAATTATTAATATCATACTTTCAAATTTTTACTGATTAAATTAGCTTTTCTTTTTCAAATTTAACGCCATAATTTTCTAAATTTCAACTATTGGTACAATATTCATCATAGTTAGTTCATGGAAATGAAGCATTTGTCATTTTATTGCATTGGAAATGTAAAGCACCTGGTTGAAAAAAATTCCCTTTTGTTTTCCTGGTATTTGTATTTTCGATATTTGTCATCTATATACTCTAGGTTACATGGTCATTTTAGCCAGTATGCTTAAGGATTTTTCTTTAAAGCTGGCATGCGTGGTTTGCTAAGTAATTTGTGCATTGCAATTTTTTAATTATATTTTTATTGAATTTTATGCCCAGTGACATGAGACATCATAATGTTTTTCTTTCTATGTTATGTTTTTGGCAGTGTCCAGATTATTTCGTTGTAGGTTATGGTATGGACTTTGCTGAACTATATAGGAACTTGCCTTATGTTGGTGTCTTGAAGCCCGAACACTACAAGTGATTTGATTCATCTCCAGCGTTTTTAGTAGATGAACAATTCAGGTCATAGGATTCAAGAAGCAGCCCCATATTAATGTTGAACTTTTATACTTGTAAACAATTGTTATTAGTTTGGGGTATAGATTTGCATTACTTGCTTTAAAAGCCTAAGTGATTGTAACCAAAGAAAAATATTTGTAGGAAGAACAAAAATGTACTTGTTCTTCACTTATATAGTATCTTTGCCAATTTATATCTTGATTTCTTCACACAATATATATATATATATATATATATAAAAGTAAAATTTGCACACATTGGAAATGATGCTTACGGTGAATTTAATTTATAAACTGAACTCTCCTCCTGATTAGCAAACATGACAATGTAAATGTTTATTCCCCGTGCAATGCAGCCATTGATGCACCCGTTAGAAGGGAGGGAGACAGAGAGGTTTTGATTTGTCTCAACTTCTATCTGTTGTAAATGAGTTAATACAATAGAGAAAGGTTGAGTTGAGTTAGTTTTGGTTGGAAATGTCTTGGCAAGGTGACAGGTCCACTTTGTTCCCGATAAGGGTACTTTGGCTTGGAAGATGGTTTCTGAAGCTCGTATCATTGAACATGGTTAAAAACTTAAAATCCTACAAAAAAGGTAAGGGCAGAATTCACTCCTGCCGAACAAAACAAATGATTCCAATCCTGAAACCAGGATGCAGGATGCAGGATGCAGAATGCAGATTGTAAACTGGTCATGCGACTGATATTTCTGGTTTAACTTGTTAAAAACCAGAAAAAAAAAAAAAAAGCAAATGAGCCCACCAATAGGAAATTGCTCATATGGTATCCTTCAATTTGTAAAGGCTTCTGCTGTAGCTATACAAAAGCATCATCTTGACGTGGTTCAAGAGTTAAATCTCCACTGGGTTCAGGCCTTTAAAGCCAAACGGTCCTGATATTCTGCACTGTTATAAAATCCTTAAACCGGTCAAAAATCGACTCCGCTCTCCAGTCCAGACTCCATCCCCTATTGACTTATTATTTGCCGCTGTCGGCTGTTCCATAACCAAACCTTAACAAATGTGACATAGAAACCAGAAACGAAAACAGACAGCAAAGACCATGAAAAGAACAAGCAAATCACTTTTCCCAAGCGGTGTTGCTTTCTCCTCAAAACTTCTTTCTTCAACCAAACCTTTGACACCCAGCAAGCCCTTTCCATCAATTAGGCCTCTCTCTTCTTCCACCGCTAAGGCTGTCACAAAAACAGAAACAGAACAATCTTCGTCACAAAAATCCAAGAGGGACTCCCTCATTCTTGAGAAGTTCAGACAAAGACAGCTCAAAGGTTTCGTGAAAAGCAACTCGGAGTCTAATACTAAACAACAGCAATCATCAACTTCAAAACCTGCTTCGACTGTTGTTGAAAAGGAAAGAGAAAGGCATCAAGTTGGTTTTGAGAATAACAAAAGTGGTGCTACAAAGTTTGTTTCTAGTTTCCAAGAACTGGGTTTGAAAGCTGAGATAATTGGGGCTTTGAGTGAGATGGGAATATGGGTTCCTTCTGAAATTCAGTGTGTTGGGATCCCAACTTTGTTGGATGGGAAAAGCGTTGTCTTGAGTTCTGAGTCTGGGTCTGGAAGGACTTTGGCTTACTTGTTGCCTCTTATTCAGGTACACCTTTCTTTTCGTATAATATATAATGTCTTTTAGGTCTAGTTATATGTTTTTTTCCCTTGTCCATGATATAGAAAAGATTGAAAAGGAAAAGCATGTATTTGATTTGCTTTAGCTTTCTGAAAGTTGTTCAACTTTAGTACTTGATGTTTGCTTTGCTGCTCGAGACTCAATTTTGTCAGCATACTAGCTGAACTGAGGGTTTTGTGTGTAAAATCTTTACAAAATGCCATTTTTTTTTTGTTTTGAAAGTTGTACTTTGCAACTGAAGCTACTAAAAGTAATTATTTAAGCAAACAAGAGCTAAAATTATATCTTGTGCTTCGAAATTAAAGTTCAAACAACTGTTTGCCGTGCTGCAAGCTTCTACTTCCAAGTCCTCCATTTATTTCCAGATTCTTTCTTTTTAATTGATTTAAGTTTGTCACTAACTTTTGTCTATGCTGAGGATGGTGAGGGTTGTGATATTGGTATATCGACACTGTTTTGAATCATTGATTTCCTTCCTTTCAATTCATGAAATGTGCTTTGTTGTGTTGCAATATCTACCGTCTCATACCTCGCTCCATAAATTAAACATTAGAAATGTGCCCTTTTTTATATGCATAATAAAAAGTAATTAACTTATATTGAGATAACAGTAACCGAATGTTTGTAATAAAGGTTAAAAGGAAATACTTACATTTCGTTGAACAGCTTCTGAGACAGGATGAGGCATTGATAAGTGTGAAGCCAAAGCATCCCCGAGCTATGGTGTTATGCACCTCAGACGAACTATGTGACCAGGTCGCTCACACCACCTTTGTATTTTTTCAATATAATATTCTTGGAATAAATCTTTTTTTTTTTTAATTTCTTAGAATTTGTTATTCTCATTCTTGGTGGGGTCAAGATGCCACTTTGTGGAGATATCTTTTTATTTTTCTCCAGGAAAATGGATATCTGAAGAAAGAAATGTTTTTAAGTTCCATCCTTTTTTTCTCCACTTGTACCAATCTGACAACCTCGCATCTTGTATGTAAAGTTTTTTATGTGTCTATTCCAATGATTCTATTGTTTTTACACCCACATGAAAGATTGTCTGAATTAGATTTGCACTCATGCAAATCTCATTTTTCTCACCGGTGGAAATTTGCAATTAAATCAAGATGATCATGCAGGGTTTTCAAGTAGCAAGGTTCATCAGTTATCATGCGAAGTTGAAGTCTGCCTTGGAAAGTGGTTGCGGCAAGTCAAGAACCTCCAAGAATTTGCCAAATGACTCAATTGGCATGCTTGTTGCAACTCCCAGTGAGACTATTCAGTACATTGAGGAGGGAAGTGTCATTCTAGATGACATCAAATACTTGGTAAGTATCCTAAAGTTTTCTTACATTTAAGGTATATTAATTTTAAGTACACAACCACACAAGAAACTTTTAAGTATGCTGCAATTTATGTGTTAGGATTCTGATTTCTAAGAGTAGTAGGATAATCTGGTTCTTAATGACATTCAATATCTTGCATATTTACTGATGACCAAATCTCTGGATAGGTGTTGGATGAGATGGACTCTATGTTCGATCATGGCTTTGGTTCTGAAATATACAAGATCCTCAGCCATCTAAAGAAACGTGCATCAAAAGCCAAAGACTTTGGACTTCAAACTGTTCTAGTCACTTCAACAATAACAAAGGTAGGATGATTTGCTTGGAGTTCTACAGTTTTATTGTCTTAGCGAACTGATAATTCATTTACAAGGCTTTAGACCATGCTTGAAGTTTCAAATTATCTGTATTATGAACTGCACATCTGTTCTGAATAATTTTTTTTGTCCAAAATTACAGATGTTCGGAAAACAGTTAACTCCTCTTATGGAGCATCTTGAACAAAATAATGCTGGAAAGTTGGCTGCAATGTTGCTGGAGATGGATCATCAAGAGGTATTTGGCCTTACTGAGTCTGTGGATGCTTTGAAGATAAAAATTGCTGAAGCAATGGATTCCCTTAATTCATCATGATTTATGTCATTGGTTACGGGCCTTACCATGCTCTGAAGGAGCAAGTCCTGACCCGTATGCACAGTTAGCTGATCTTTGATTCGTCTTGAAGAGCTGCTGTACTTCTTAATATTTCTTTCTTTTTTTTTTTTTCTTAGTTACTGGAAAACTTTGTTCCATTTACGGGGGGATGGTACCGGGCAACTTGATTGTTGCTAGACGGGTGCACTGCTTGATATCTTTTGAATTATTATAAATAATTGTAATTAATTCTACGATGATTTTTTTTTATTGCACAAGTGACATCTTTTAATTTTGGAGTTTATTTTGTGATGTAGGACTGCATTTGTTTTTCTTTTGGTTTAGACCAATGTTTCTCTTCTGAATTATTAAAGCCCAACGGCTGGAGAGTTCTCACTTGTATGTTGTATCTATGTTGTTTGATCCTGGACATTGGAGCTCTAATTGTGCGGCAAAAGTGTCATGCGCAAGGGGTGTAGTCAGGCATGATCCTGAATGCTGCTGTTTTTTCTCGTTACTCGTTTTCTCTATCCTGGTGCCAGTGCCCGGACACTGTTCAATCGCAAGAAAAAGTCTTTTCAAAGTCCTGTGCTGATCAAATGAGAAATGATAGCACTGGTTTTCTCCCAGGTTGAGGCCTGAGGGAGTGCTCTGGCTGGAATGGAATCATCAATTACTTTGTGCACCAATATATAAATTATTCCCTTGCGTTTTAGTTGCCTAATCCGGGTGAAGATGAATCCTGTATCTGAAATTTTGTTTCAAAAGGCTCAAAATGTGTACTGCTATTGCCTTTCTGACCAACCCAGCCTGGCTCAATCGGTAGAGATTATTAGTGTGCCTGCCTAATGCATGTTTTTCTCTCGAAACAGAGCTCGTGACAAAGAAAAGTTCCACCTAAAGCGAAAAGCCCTTGCTTTCTAAACAAGGAAAATGGTTACTTGGATTCAAATACTTGTTTACGAGTGAAGTAAGTCTTAAACCCATTTCAGGAGCAACTTGTCTTCCAGGATGGGCTTAAAAACCTGATCCATTTGGGACTTCGTCAATCATCACATTCTTGCCACAACGGCGAAAGGATACGAACATCATCATCTCACCGTCTCTTGCTAGCCAAAAGCTAAAGCAGCAAACAAATCCAAAGTCCTGATAAAAATGCAAAACCCACAAAAACAAACTGCCTAGAGAACATGATGGGAGGAACATCAAAAACTCTCCCTTCTCTCTCTGTATCTATCTTCTCAACCAATCATTTCTCTCGCTACCCATTTCTCAGACTCCCTAAACCCTCTAGGGTTTTACCACGGTTTAAGCCTTTTTTTACTGCCCCAACCCCCATCGCCATCGAACCTGACGAGTTGAAACACACCATGCTGCTTGAAAGGCTTAGAATGAGACACCTTAAAGACTATTAAATCCCCATTTCGCTCTAAACCTCGAGAAAAGCGGGCTGTTTTTGGTAAAGAGAGTGAGAAGGAAGAAGAAAAAGGCATGGTCGAAAGCTTTGAGGAGCTGGGTTTGAGTGAAGAATTGATGGGTGCTGTTAGAGAGATGGGGATTGAAGTTCCAACTGAGATTCAGTGTATTGGGATTCCTTCTGTTTTGGAAGAGAGAAGTGTGGTTTTGGGTTCTCATACTGGCTCTGGCAAGAGTCTTGCTTATATGTTGCTACTTGTTCAGGTCTAGTTATCTCTTCATTGTTCTTTGGAATAAATTTTGGATTTTTTTTAAAGGAGGTTTTGCCTTGTATGTTGGCTTTTTTGTTCAGGTTCATTTCATTCTTTTTTTCCCTTTTAATTATTGTGTTTGGTGATTGAAAGTTGCATTTTTCTTATATTTCCCCCTTTCAGATGTTCCCTTGATTGGATTCGGTTTTGGGTGTTTATCTCATTATGCCTTGTGGATGAATTGAAAATTTGAGACATTGAATATTCATTTGCAGTTTTGCACCCACAGGCATGGAATTGTGATTTTGGTTTCTGAGCGTTCTATGCCTTACTTATATCAGTTCAAATCCATCTTAGTTTGTGGTTGATTGGAAAATTTCAACATTTGATCAGTAAAGATTTGATTTTACTTATTGACATGCTCAGAAAGCATTGAAACCAATTTCATGTGGATTATGTTGGTACTGGAAGTTCTAAGAATTTAAAGGCAATTTGCTTTTATATGCTTATCTTGCAGTTGCTGAGGCGGACGAGGCAATGTTAGGTATGCTAGCAAAGCCCAGGCGTTTTAGAGCAGTTGTTCTTTGCCCCACAAGAGATCAATCTGAGCAGGTTTTGGTTACTTGCTCTGCTATTTGGCCTTCAGACTTTATTCAATCTTTGTAGACTTTGGCAATATAGATTAACATTAATGGGCTTTTTAGGTTTTTCGTGTGGCTAAGTCTATTAGCCATCATGCAAGATTTCAGTCCTCTATGGTCAGTGGTGGACGCCAGTTGAGACCACAAGAGGATTTTTCGAATAACCCAATTGACATGGTAGTTGGGACCCCTGGCAGGGTTCTTCAACATATTGGGGATGGGAATATGATTTATGGTGACATCAAATACTTGGTAAATGTGCTAGTATATATATTTGAATTTACATATTTTATAGACTAGTCTCCAATGTCCTTCTACCCTAAATAAGCACGTTTTCTCCTTAGTCTTGAAATTTGCGAAGAACTTTATGATCAATGCACTTGTATGCTTCTAATCATTTTGTAGGTTTTGGATGAGGCAGACACCATGTTTGACCGTGGCTTTGGTCCTGACATTTGCAAGTTTCCTGGTCCAGGAAAAAATCGTGCATTAAACAATGGCCAAGGATTTCAAACTATTCTAGTGACTGCAAGGATGACAGATAATTATTGTGTTGTACATTCATTCTTATGCTATGTGCTATTGTTGAAACTAAGTTTTTGTTTTGGCTCACTATACATCATCATTTACCTTCATAGTATTTACGGTTAGTCCATTTCCCTTTACTGGGATCTAGATATTGGGATGTTGAAATGAAGAAATTCCTTTTTTATTGCTTGGGTAATTATTATAGATGTGGTTTTTGTGATTCTTGTTTGTTCAGGGCATTAGATTTTAGATTAAATATGTGATATTGGTTTTTGACATTGAGCCTTTTTAAAGAATTTAATGTTGGTGCACATTGAAGGCCAACTATTAGTTAGAACATTTCCAGAGATCTAGATTTGAAACTTTTGACTCGATTATGTTTTAGGTGGGTTTGTAGAAGAAGATGCCAAAAATCTTTCTGCAGGCTGTTATAAATTTTAAGGGTGTACTTGTTATCTTTCTGCTTTCTTATTAACACTTGAGACAAAATTTAGGTGCAATGTTACTTCTTAGGTATTTAGGTTTATAGTAACATGCTTTTTAGTGGTTTTTGCTTTGGTCTAATGAGAATTTCAAATTTTAATATTTGTGAAAAATTTCTGGCTGTGCAGAAACTGATTGATGAGGAATTTCAAGGAATAGAGCATCTACGAACATCAACACTGCACAAGAAAATAGCATCTGCTCGGCATGATTTCATCAAACTTTCAGGTTCTGAAAACAAGCTGGAAGCATTACTGCAGGTCCTCTTCTGTGGTTTTTTTTTCATTCACTTTTAGTTTGTTATTTTTGAGGAATAAAAGAATGGTGGTTTTGTCATCAATGTTTCACAATTTCCTGCAGAAAATCTCAAGAAGAGTATATTATAGTATTATTCAAAATAAGAGGACCATATTATTATGCTTTTCAAAAATCTCTAGTTAATAGTAATAAACATATGAAATTGTTGCACAAAAGGCATCTCCTAGGTAATATGTTGCATTTGGTAGAACTTCAACTTTTCATTTTTAAATGACGGTCCTTAAAAATATGTAGTTCCAAGTCAATACTTTTGATTATGATTCTTTTTACAATTTTGTTTCTACAGAACTGTTTTAAATATATCCTAATGTAGTTTTGACATCAAGGAGGACTTCTATAGATTAACAACTGTATTAAAATCATTTAATAGGAGTGTTAAGTGGCATTATATCCCACGTCAGTTATGTTGTAGTTTGTACTGGCCTTTAGATTCAGGTTGGGCCTTTTCAACCATACCCAAGTGGTTTTAATTGGACACCATGCTTTAATATGGTAGCAGAGCCCACTTGTTTGTTGCATTAAGCACATGGTAAGCCTATTGTACTTGTTGTTGGCCTACATGTGAGCTATGTTAAGTAGTGCTATCCTACATTGATTAGGTTTATACTTTGTAGTGACCTTACAATCGGCTTGGACCTCTGGACTTAATTTCCTATTGGCTTTAGATTGGATGGCAATGCTTTAAAAAAAGGATCTGCATCATAGAAGGGGGTACAGTGTAATTTTCCCTAATATGAATGTGCTGTAGACAGTTTATGCTTGCACTGGGTAGGTAGAAGAAGAAAATGCCACTGCCTAATATTTGTTCCCTGAGATTCCCCGATGGCTAAAAATAATACCTAAGATTTGGAAAATCTGTCACCTTGAAGTTGCTTCATAACTTAACCTGTCTACCTTTTGTTTGTATTCTAAATCTTTGGTCAACCTCTACATTGTGGTTGGTAAAATCTATGAGGGCTCCTACCTTCATTTTTTTCCCCATGGGCAGGATCTTGGGAATTTAACGAGTCAGCTGCATGCTCTCTGAAAAATAGTTTGATTAGAATTTTGACAAAACTAGTGAAGTGTTTTCTCCAATAAACATTAATTTTATAAGCAGAGTTTGAGATGTCAGATTGATTTAAGTTAACAGTTAAAGTGATCTAGTTTGTAATATAAGCATTCTGAATAAGTGCAGTAACTTGCATAGGTTTAGTTTTGATGTGTTGACAGGTTCTTGAGCAAAGTTTAGCTAAGGAAACAGAGTGATGGTGTTCTGTAATACATTAAACTCTAGCAGTGCTGTGGATCATTTTCTCGGCAAAAATCATCTCTAATGTCAATTACCATGGTGAGGTGCCTACAGAACAAAAGTGAGATATTACTAGATGTACATGGTAGATCTAGTGCAAGGATATAATGCACATATGCATGTATGTTTCTCCAAAATAGGTCGTCCAACTGTTTTTCTTGTAAAAACAGCCTGAATAAGTTCAAGAGTGATGATGAAGACTATCCAACATTGGTTTGCACAGACTTGGTTGCTAGGGGACTGGACTTGGATGTTAATCATGTTACCATGTTTGACTACTCTGTGAGCATTATATCTTTGGTCAAATTGGTATAATCTTAGCTTGCTTTTCTCTCCAACCTTAACCCCTTTGCTTTTATGCCCCTTTTCTTTAATTCTATTTGGTCTAACTTTTCTTTGGCCTTTTAGATTGACTACCTTCGTCACAACGGAAGAACTGCACCTATGGGTGCAAAAGGTCAGTGAACATTTCATTTCAAGTCTCTGCATCACTTGTTTTATTTCTATTCCCTTAAATAAAGAAAGTGTCATTTTCCTTTTAACTTGTATTAAGATGCACCATGAATGTGAGTTCCAGATGCTGCACAATCAAATCCATAGATATGCTTTATCAACTTCACCAATCATAATATTTATTCTTTCAACCAAAAGTTTAAGTGTATTATATGGAAATTTCCAAGGAAATTTTTGGTTATGTGCCCATCCCAAACAACCATGGTATTGTTATCAATAAACTGTTTCTACTTTCCCCTTGGAGATCAATTTGTTCATTGAGCCCCTTTTTTCCCTAAGAAAAGGAAAATGAAAAAACCATTTTGTATGTTACTTATGTTACTGCATCTTTACGTGGACAAGAGATAATCAGTTTGACAACATGAATCTTACTATGACATTTTTGCATCTAATATCCTATCTTCTTTTCTCCACTTAGATGCAGAGGTTATTTTTATCAGGTTTGGAAATTCTTTACATTTGTGCCCGTTTTGGTTTTTCATTTTTTAAGTGGTAGAGGACTGTGTTTCTAAGCAAATATAAATCTCAAAATCTTGTGTCTTCACGGAAAGTAACAAATTTGGTGGCTAAAAGGATCTACCGTTAGCAGAAAGGATCGGGAAGGCAATAAGAAAAAAAAAGAGAGTTTGGAATCTCTTACAGCTGATAATGTCCAAATGGATATTGCAAGGGCTCGGATAACTCAGCAGAAGGGGAAGAATGCTGAACTGTTTAATGTGTCAAATCAGAAAAAACAAGACTAAAGTTGTGTCTGCCCACGCATCAGGGAAAAAAAACCCTCCATTGTGAAATCAGTAAAATTACCTACTCCAGCAAAACCTTCAAAGCAAATATTTAAGGTGTCAAATTTTGAAGACTGCAAAAGCATCTTCATCAGGAAGGAAAAACAGATCCATTGGTGTGAGTTCTAGAGGCAGGAAACTGAATGTTGTTGGGTCGAGCTTCCTTGAGCAAGAGAGAATCATTTAGGCCTTGTTGATTGTGATCAAGTTTCTGGGTTTTGCAAATGACTTTTTAACATGTAAGTATCATTAATGAAAACGAAAAAAAGATTTCCACTAAATGCAGGTCTCTCTTATCTACCACCTAGAACTGTTGTAAGACATCTAGATTGTCTTTCCACAATGCACCTTTAAGGGTTAGCTGAGGATGCCATATAGCCTTGTGGCAAGGGGGGAATTATATTAACTTGCTGTGGAGAAAATTCATACATGGGAAAGGATATGTAATCATTATTTTTCTATATTGGCATTGATTTTCATCCACTCTGACCGTGTGCCATAATTTACAATAATTGAAGTAGAACTAAATCTAATGCAATGTATGGAATTCATTATCGGATTGGCTTAAATATTCCAGAAGGCTTGTTCTTACAGGGTATTCTGATGATTTTACTTTATTGTCATTATCCTGTTATAGATACATCTAAATGTTGTAAAGCCAGCCTGGAAATAAGAGCAGCAGTTAAAAGTTGTAGTCGACACTCCTCTTGAACCTCAACTTCTTTCTTTAATCATTTCCAGGTGAGTAGAGGGTGAGGGGTTTTGGAAGGGGTAATAATGTTGCCTTCAGAATCATATATTATGACCCCAGAGAAATCGGGCAGCCGACATTTCTCTCCCATGAGTATGTTCTTCTGCCAAACTGGTTGTTCACGGCTGAACATGCTTGTGTCCACATCTCCTTTAGGTTGATAGCCATTAACTTCCGAGGTCATGACTTCATGGTTTATTTCTATGACAGGATCTTCATCATCAAAAAATTCATAGCAAGCTCTCCATTGACGACGCAATTTGCGGGTGTGGGAAGCACACTTGATCACTGCAAAAGCACATAGAATAAGTGTAACTACAGCGAGGCCTGCTTGAGATGCGCTAAGTGGTGATGCTGGTACGAAGAGAAGTTGGCGAGCCATGAGAAACCTGAGACTGGGGGTGAGTTTTTTGGGAAATGGTGAGGAAGTTTATATAACCTCTTTGTGTTGCTATATTATAAATGGGGTCGTTGAAGTTCAAGGATTTGTTAGAATTTGACTGGTTATGTGGTTTAGGTGAACATTGACCTTCACTGGTTTCTGCAATCAAAACTTTTGATGAGTTGGCGTTTTTTGGTTTAACCTGAATTGACTTAATGGTTTGGTTTATGGAAACAGGCTTCTACCGACAACAGTTGAACATGTCCCAAATGCCTAATGGACGACTATAAGAACCAAGCAAGGTTGCTCATAAGCACAAAGGTTTATCTTGTAAGTTTTTAAAAGAAAGAAGACTATAAATAGTTCAAAAAAATTTACTAACCAAGTGGTAATCTGTAAACCGTCATTTGATTTTCATTGTCCCTAATGTCTTTTGACCCTCGAAAAAAGCCTTTTACCTTCAAATATATGGGCCTATTTAACATTCTCATTGGTCCTAAGCGTCCAAAACTACCATGCCTAGGCCTCAATTTTCACCTCTCAAAATATTGGGAATTCGCAATTTTTCCTGAGTTCCAGTACACCCATTTTTCTTCTTCTTCTTCTTCACCTGTGTTGAACTAAAATTGAACAAGAGAAATCCAAAAATGCCTTATTTTTCACAAATTTCCCTATACAAATTCCTTTTGAGGCAACCTTTTCAATTACCTCTAAAATCTACTTACCCATTTCTCGTCTCGCTTTGGCCGATTCCGACTCAACTCGTTCCCAACTCAGTCCCATCTTCAAAACTCGCTTTTTTCCACTCAAAATCCAACCTTTTTCAATACCCAATCTTCAAAACCTCTCCAACTCAACACCCAGTTTACCAAAAGCTGAGAGAGTACAGTACTGAGTCAGCATCCGAGTTGGATGTGAACAAGGAGGTTGACTCGATCAACCTCAAGTTTGCAGAGGCAAGGGAGGAGATAGAGATGGCAACGGAGTCAAAAGAGACTGTTTATTTCAACGAGGAAGCAGAATGTGCTCGTGCTGCTGTTAAAGAGGTTTTGGACATGTTCGAAAGGCTGTTGGGAAAGCTATCAGAGTCCCAAAAGGCGGTTTTGCAGCGTTCAATGGGACTCAAGATTCAGCAGTTGAAGGCTGAGCTTCAACAGTTGGATGATTGATAAGGTTGGTTCAAATGGGTTTTCCTCAAAATCTTTTTTTTTTTTTTTTTGGCTTTGCTTTGCTTCATTTGTCATTCTTAGTAGTGATGAGGGATTGGCGATTTCGGTGGTGATATTTGATTGTTGGGGTGAAGAAAAATATATTTTGCGTAACGGGTTAGTATCTTTTACGCTCTGCTCTATATTATGATTTTGATGGTGATGATAAAGGAAAATGTGTACTACATAGAGAGAATAATTTAGAATTTTTGTAAACTAATATCATCTATAATTAGATGGTAATAACATACTTATAGTTCATCTGTATGTTTTTGTTGTTGTTGATGGCCTGGCCTCTTTGGCTGTAGTGCTCGAAATAGCTCATCTGATGTTCTTGATTTTGCTACTTCTAAGCAGTATTAGTGGATTTGCATGAGAATACAATCACAAAATTGAGAAATGGTTTAAGTAAAATCATGTCAATTGACAATATAAACGCAGACAGATTGGATTGTAAAACAATGAGGTGAAATACATGGGCAATTTGGGGAAATATAGTGTATTATCTGGAGAGCAATCCAAAACACAATTCCATGTTAATGCACCTGGTTCATACGGGCAAGTTTCTTAGAAAACTGGAACTAAACACGATTGTTTCATCGCTCTATCGACTTTTGCTTGCATCGTTCAATGTTTGAAGGATTAATATAGACCCTGTTCCAACATGGCGCATCTGTCCGTCTAACCATTTTTCTGGCAGTTAATCATAGCAAGCCTATTCAAACCAAAATCCGGCATGCCTTAAAATGACATCAAGTGTTGCAATTTAGTTTTAATTTTTAGCGGAGAACTAATTGTTAAGCAGCAACATAGGAAGGGCGGCATTCCAGAACTAGTGGTTCAGCTAGGAGGATGGAGAACAAATGATCACAAACTCTGATTTACTTAACCACCCATGATTTGCACACTAGCAATAGCTGCCAATACATCTTAAGAAACTCTAAAATCATACGGCAGCTTGTTTTCGAAGTTGGAGATTTCAGTACTACTATGTTTTAGCTGTCTTGAACAACAATAACTTTTGGCCGAATGAACTAGTTCAGAGCTTCAGATGCAGAATTGGAGAATTTAATATCCTCATAACAATCAAAGCAATTGCAATCGAAGAATCTAAGAAAATGGAAAAGCAAATCAAACCAAAGAGATAAACACACACACACACACATATATATATATATATATACCTTTAAGAGCAAAATTTTAAGAGTTGATATAGCATCATCTTACTTGCCATAGGTGTAAACTCACGTTTCGTACGCTGGGGAGTAACAATAGTAATACTTTTAAAAAATATGTAACATAAAATATATAGAATTAATCGTTCTAAACCGCATTTGACAAAATATGAATTTTTTGTTTCTGAAAATGTATAGAGAAGAATGGTTAAAGGCAAAGACAAAGGTTGTTCCTTGTGTTTGCACTCTCACGGATAAGTTAGAATGAGTGAAGTCGAAAGGAAAATAATAAAAAAAATTAAAAGTAGATTGAATTTACCTTAATTATGCCTGGACATTTGTATTTATAGGTAAGGATAAGGGACCATCAGGAGACAATAAAAACATAATCGAATTGATGTGGCATTGAATACGTTAGGTCAATCTAACATATCAGGTCAGCATAAATGTCAGAAATATCCTTAGCTGTTTACTGAAGGCTTTTAATAAGGAAAAAGATCATTGTACCTTTTTGACCACCAAATGCTCCTATTAATCTGTCCCTTCATCAAACAGTCTAAATGTCAAACTGCTGGGTGTGCGGTCAACACATTCTGCACAGGCCAAATAAACAAAGGGGGATGACATGAAATTTGATTCTTTGTAGCCAACATTATAGTGGAGGTTAACATTGGGAGACAATTAGCTTTAAGTCATGGTCTGACCTTATGGGGGTCTAATCTAGCACGAATCTCTTAGGTTGAGTACATAGTTGACTTAAGAGTCATTGAAGTGTCAATTATTTGGGATGATATGAGATTAATGTTGGAGTTTATCTGGTCGACGTGAGACTTGTGTTTTATTTCAAGAGTTTGGATTTGAATTTCTGTTTTGAACTCTGACAACAAATCAGGCATTCGATCTATCTCGAAGAGCTGTCCAGTTGGCTAGTCTGACTTAGGGTCTATCCGATTTGGCCGGTCTAATGACATTAAATGAGGAGAGAGGTAGTTTAAGTGGGAAAATCTAAAAAGGGAAGACAAAAAGACGTCTTCCCATCTTTGTTCTGACACTTGGTGTAGTTTGTGTCGTTCATTTAATCTAAGGTATGGCTATATAAAGGGCCGTTAGGGCTTTCATTTTCTACCTTTTTGCTTTCTTTGCTCACTATCCGATTAAAGTTTTTTGACTTCAAAAGCTTTTCAACTCTAAAGTTATTCTTTTTATCATATGTTTTATTCGCTTTCTTCAGTATATACTTTCAATTATGTCTTTTAGTTTTAGTTCTGGAGACGTCGAAAGTTTCAGGGTGGAACCTAAGGGTGGTCAGCTCGAGTAAAATGATGATGACCTAATACCTTTAGTTATCGAAGGTCATGATTGTTAAAAAATAGCTTTTTAGTTCAACCCGATGTCTAAAGAAGGGCAGCAATGAAATGATGACAATGCTAGGCCAAAAGGAGAATTGGTCCTAAACATAAAAAAGTTGTGTGCTCAGATAGATTTTGAGTTATAGAATCCACCTCTTTTCCCTATCTATCAGGTTGGTCTGTCTTCTATGGTTGACCTTTTTTCATCTTTAGTTGTTTTTCCTTCTAGGGTCCAGTCTCATTAGTTTTCTTCTACTTCTACTTTTCCACCTATAGATGCTCTCGTTGTCACTTCCATTCTTTATCGATCAACTATTGCTGAGATTACTTCTTCTCTTGAAGGGTCTCCACCTTACCTTTTTTCTCTTGAGATCATATTGCTCTCAGCTACGTTTCAATATCAAAATCTTATTCCTGTTCAGAAGCTAGAGTTTTCTGGCGGTGAAGATTCTAACGATGATGAGGGTTCTAATAAGGAACAAGACGAAGAGAGTACCTCAACTAGGAAAAGTGAAGGCGAGAAAAGGGATCCTATAGAGCAGGATAAACTGGCTAAGGTTCTTGTATATATTTCATGTGACCTCGACACGATCCCTAAAGACGTGATAAGGGAACTAAAGGGCAGGGCTAATCTCAAAGACTATTCTAACATGTGTTTAGCTTATCACATCAATGCTGCATATTAATACCGAGTTCCTTAGATTGAGTCATTGATAAATTGAGCCACATCGACTCTATGTTTATTGGGATTCATTCATGGTTGGTCTGAGGATTCCATTTCATTTTTTATTTGTTTTATTTTTTAATTATTACAAATTAACTATTACTCAACTATCATTCTTTGTCAACATCTAGATATTCTTCTTGTTCTCCCTCTATTCAAGGAATTTCTTTCTTTAAAAAACATCCCAACAATAGGAAGTGGTATTACATAATAGCTCGATCCAATAAAAAATTATTTGCTAATTACCCGAGCTATATAAAAACTTGAAAGTTACTTTTTTTTTGCCTTCAAAAGTAAAAAAAAATAAAGATGATGAGATCGAGGTCGGTTTGACTACCAAGGTTGAGGCATGAGAGATAATAAATGGGCTTGACATTTTTATAGATGCACTAGTAGCTCTCTCTATCTTGGATCTGTTAGATTAAGACAAATAATGGATTACGCCCCTATGAGGGAGTTCATCATTGATACCCACGAGTTGACCTCCTTCGAAGTAAAAAAATGAGATAAAGTATTAGGGTAGGTGTGAGGTAACCTTATAGGATTTTTTTAAACTTAATTTTTATCTAATTATTAGCTCAATTTTATAAGGATGTCCATCAACAAAGACTTTAACTTCTTCCTATTTCAGCACACCCCTAGGCCCAAGAGGGCCCAAAGCCAAAAAAATAAAGCTTGGGGCATCTTTTTGCTAAGGGAACAAGGTCATTAACCCTTCAATGGGCCGATTGTTAGGCACTTTATCCCAACACTCCCTCATCATCTAAAAGATGAAGTTTATAGCTCATTGAGAGCTTTCTTCCATAGGACCTCTTCTTGTCAAGAAATTGAATCTAGGTCTTCTTTTTCACCTTAAAGAATCCCGAGGTAAAGGTGTTAAGTTCAAATTCAAAGAAGATTTGCACAATGTTGGAGTATACTCCCATCGATGACCCCACAGAGAACTTCGATATGGTGAAAAAGTTCTGCAAAGTCGCAGTCTATCCCCTTAGTAAGCATTACTTAACTTCATCTCAGCTTTTCATTGTTTTTTATTTTTGTTTTTACTCAAGTGTGAGCTCATATCATTTAGTCTAACAGAAGCTCCCACCTCTATTCCTAAACAATGCCAGCTAGGCCTTTCACCATTCTTATCATACCATGGCTCACTTGTTCAAAGCCGAGAATGATGTGGCCATCTTGATTGAGAAAGTTTCGATTGATCCTATGAAAGAGCAGATTGAGCTCAAGTTTAATTATGCTCAAGTTGAGATAGCAAGGTTGAGGTCTAAGTTAGAGGTTGGGGAAAAAGAGAAAGAAGAACTAAAAAAAAAAAAGTTATTGATGACTTCAAGGCCTTCAATGAATTCCTCTAACTTCGAGTGAAGCTCTCTAAGGAAAATGTGCTCAGTGCTTTCGATCTGGCCAAAGATGAGGTGCAATTCAAAGTTATCGACCTTGACCTCAATCTTTCTGATATTGATATCAGCAATATCAGATCAAGGCCTTTTCTAAGTTAGCCTGAGAAAGAGGAAGAAGACGATGATAGGGCCATAGATACTGAACTTGAGGTAGTTTTAAGAGACAAGCACGAGGTGGATGAGGTTAGAGAGGTTGAAGTCATTGTTGCTACTTCAGTGATAAAGGTGTTACTGCTACTACTACTGCTGTTGGTGTTGTTGACATAATTTATTTTTACTTTTTAACTTTTTGTAAATTTTTTTGTTTTAGAAATGTTGATGTATAAGGTCAGTTTTTGTGGTGACCTCTAATAGAAATCTTTTAGGACAACCTTTTTACGAATAATTTTTATATTGGTCATACTAATAAGAAATATATATTTTGTTCATTTTGTTCAAGTTTCAGTTTAGTTTTATTATTATTTTTTCTTTATTTGTACAAGTTTAAGCTTGATTAATCATGGCAAGACGAGTTCCATAGATTTATGATAACAAGTTTAAGCTTGATGTTTGATTTAACTAAAGTTGATTCGATTAAGCCCTATTAAGTGGGCTAAGGATTTACTTGGTTGCTTAGGAATATCTCAAATTAATTAACTTGAGAATCCATCTAAGTTTCAGGTTGAATTTTGTTAGATCGATTAGGGTATGAGCTAAGTGTAAGTGTAAGTGTCATTGGATGAGCATAATTTGATTTCTATATTTAAGTACAAAGTACAAGTGTAAGCTTGGTTTATTCTAAGCTATTGGTAATAAACTTTTAAGTTATTCACATTCTACATCCTTGGGATGATATTGCCATTCATATCTTTAGCTTGTATGTCACATCATAGATGATTTCTTTGACTACATATGGTCATTCCCAAGTCAGGGTTAGTTTGCCACCTCGATCATCTATTTTTGAGGCTTTAACTTTTCTAAGCAACAACTTATCTTTTTTGTTGTGCTTATGTCAAACTCTTTTATTATAATAGTTGGACATATTTTGCTGATAAGCTATTATTCGTGTTAGGGCTATATCTCTTTATTATTCAATGAGGTCTAGGTCGGCCCTTAGAGCCTTCTCATTTCCTTCTTTTGACCCTAATTCGACCCTTAAGCTCGAAAGGTTGATCTCGCTAAGTACCACCATTTTTGTTCCAAATGTTAAGTGGAATAAAGTTTTGCTTGTGGGTACCTTAATGGTTTTCTTTAAGGCTTATTGTACCTCTAGTAGTTTATCAACACATTTTTTTTTCTCTTCATCTAGTCTTTTTTTCAAAGCTTCTAATATTATCTTGTTCTTCAACTTGTTTATTGGGCTGAATGTGAGCGACCGATGTAAATCTCAGGTTAATGTGAATGTTTAAACATTATTCATTAAACTTCAAGTTTTCGAATTATTTTTCATTATTTGTTATTATGGATCGAGATAGGCCTAATCTACAAACTATATTCTTTCATACAAATTTCTTTACTTGGGCCTTTGTTATAGTGGCCAAGGCCTTTGTAAAGAGCTATACCCAACATACAAGGTATTGTTTGCTTTGACCCGAAAGTTACATGATTTTATCCCATAAAAGGTGCCTCACAAATTTGAGTTTAAGCCTCTACATATATATCATAATAGATTCTTAAAGCATCTTGATGTGGGATTAGGGCGTTATAAACTCCCTCTATTAAAGCTTGATGTCCTTATTAAGCCAATCCAAAATGCATAGATCCATCGAATTACACCAAACATTAGGCAAGCTCAACACAAAGCACACATAGATCATAGAATCACACTAGACATTAAGATTTTAGAGGTGGCTCTCATCATATAGCATTTAGCTCTCGCAAGATTCTAGAGGTGGCTCTTATGGTATAGCACTTAGCTCTCGTCCAATTGGTGATTATTCTGATATCATTTGTGAAGACCCATACCCAACCTGTGAGGTATTATCCACTTTGACTTAAAGGCTTCATGATTTTATCTCATAAAAGATGTCTTATAGATTTGGGTTTAAGCTTTTATATATATATCATAACAAAACCTTAAAGCATCCTAATGTGAGATTGAGGCATTATAGCCTCAACTTCGAGTCATTTCATAAAATAGTCTATTGCTACTAAGATAAATTTCCTCTAACCCGTGGCTAAGGTGAATGGCCCAAGGACATCCATTCTTTATTGCATGAAATACCATGGGCTAATGATAATAGTGAGCTTAATCGAGGGAAGATATTGCCCATGAGCAAACCTTTAACATTTATGACATCTCTTGACTAGTTCAGTTGCATCCTTTTTTATGATAGGTTAATAGTAGCCTTATCTAAGCACTTTGTAGGCTAATGACTAAGGTCCGAGGTGGTTTCCACATATTTTTTCATGAATTTCTCATAGGACTTACTTTGCTTCTTTCTTATTAATACATCTTAGATAAGGCAAGCTAAAAATATTTTGTATAATTTTTCCTTGATCATTGTGTACTGATGAGCCTTTCATATCAATGCTTTAGGTTGGACTTTATTTTTGGGTAATGTTCTCTTGGTCGATATGTTTTGATTGAGGTCATCCAAGTTCTTTTTTCATGATCTGCCTTACAAACTTTTTTTTGGTGCTTTTGTGCATCCTTTTTTTTTTACCAAGACTTGATTTGAACTTTGTGATTATTCCTGAAGTCAACTTAGATAAGGAATCTACTAGTTAGTTTTTGGAACTCAGTTTCTTATTTACCTCAACCTTAGTAAAATCGACAACTAAGTTCAGTATTTTATCTAGATATTTTTGAATTCCTTCTTTTCAAGCTTCGAACTTCTCATTTATCTAGTTAACCACTAATTGAAAGCCACTATACATGGTTATATATTGAACATTGAATTTAGTTACCAATCTCAAACTAGCTATCAATGCCTGATATTCTACCTCATTGTTAGATGTCCTGAACTTAAATCTTAAAACGTATGGATATTATAGTCCTTCGAGGTTGATTAGATGAGGTTGACTTTTTCATTATAGTTTATGGTGGATCTATTAACAAAAAAGTTTCAACTTTTTTAGTCTAAGACTTTCTTGTTTTCTTCATATTGTCTTTCAAGGTAGGCTGAGGTAAGCTTTATAATGAAGTCCGCTAGCACCTGAGATTTTAAGGTCGACCTAGGTAGTATGTGCAAGTTGAATTCATTGAACTTTACTACCCATTTAATTAACCTCCCTGACATTTTAGCTTTTGTAAACCTATCTCAATGATTGATTAGTCAGTATGTGGATCACATGAGCTTGAAAATATGGCCTGAGTTTTTAAGTCGAAGTGACAATCATATAAGCTAATTTTTCTATGCCGTTGTAGTTAATTTTTGGCACCACCAATACCTTACTCATAAAATAGATCAGTCTTTACTTTTTTTCTTTTTCTCGGATCGAGATCAAGCTGATGGACTGGTTTGTGGTGGTCATGTATAAGTACAAGATTTCATCAAATCTTGACTTAAACAAGAAAGGTAGAGAGGATAATAACTCTTTGAGTTCTTCAAAAGCTTTTTAACACTGAGGGTCCACCTAAAATCAAAAATATTTTTGAAAATTTTGAAAAATAGTAGACATTGTTCTACTGACTTGGATATGCATTAACTTAGGATGACTATTCTTCCAATTAACCTTTGTATTTCTTTTACTGATGTCAATGCCTTCATGTTTAGGATTGCATGAACCTTTTTTGAGTTCACCTTTATTCCCCTTTATTAATCATGTAACCGAAGAACTTACCTGATGTGACTCCAAAAACATATTTGCTCGAGTTAAGCCTCATATTATACTTTTTCAAGGTGTTAAAAGTTTCTCTAAGGTCTTTTAAGTGCTCAGCCAAGTTTTTGCTTTTGACTATCATGTCATCCATAGATACTTTCATGTTGCGGTTGATTTGATTATTAAAGACCATGTTGACCAATCTTTGATAGGTCATCCTTATTTTTTTCAATCCAAAAAGCATCACCTTGTAACAGTAAAGGCTTTTTTCGGTAATAAAAACTATTTTTTCCATCATCTTTTAGCATTTTGATTTGGTTGTAACCAAATAGGCATCTGAAAGCTAAGAAGGCCATGCTTGGCACTATCATCTACTGACTGATTTATGCTAGAGAAGAAAAAACTATTTTTTAGGCATGCTTTTATTCAAACTGATAAAGTCAACACACATCTTTTATTTTTCGTTGTGTTTTTTTACTATAAACATATTGGTTATCCATTCAAGGTATTAGACCTCCCTGATAAAGCCTGCTTGAAGTAGTCTATCAACCTTCTCTTCGATAGCCCTTTGTCTTTCTGGGACAAAGGTTCTCTTATTCTGTCAAACTAATTTTACTTCGAGATTAATATGCAGCCTATGGACCATTACCTCGATGTCAATTTTGGGCACATCAAATGATGTCTAGGCGAATAGGTCGGCATTATTTCTCAAAATTGGATTAACTAATCCTTGTACTATAGTTTGGTTTCGATATGTATATATTTTTCAGGGATGCTATCCCTTAATGGTATAGTTATGTGATCCCTAATCGATTTAGGTCAGTTTTCATTTGAGTTTGGTCTTTCATCAACTATCTCTTTTTGTTCGATTAAGTCGAGATCATTTCCTGCGAAGACAGATCTCGACTTTATGATTATTATGTTATTGGTAACTTGCTAAAATGTATGGTTGAATGGGTATATAGATTTCATTTCAAGCTAGATTTTTGTAAACACCAAATTTGTCCGGTTTTTAGTCAAGTCTCGTTTTAAAGTTCATCGCGTGTATTGGATTTTTAGGCCCAGACATGATTTCGATTTAATCGGACCTCAGGCTCGATTTTGGCTCAATTGGGCTTCAGGCTCGATTTTGACTCAATTGGACTTCAAGCCCAATTTGATCTAACCAGGCTCGAAGCTCAATCTCATTCTTTAAGCTCAAAACATATTTATTTTTATTTTATTTTATTTTTATTTTTATTTTAATTAAATAAAAAATACAATTAATAATAAAAAAAGAAAATAATAAAAAAAAGAAAGACAAAAAAGACAAAAAACAGGGGGCTGGTGTACAGCACCGCTGCAACCCCTATCCAGCCCCTACCTAATGCTATCATATCCAGCCACCCCTACCTAGTCCCATCAAATCAGTCGCCCTCACTGGCCACTCGACCAACCAACCTACAACCACCACCTACTCTACCTTGCACCAGTGCCCAGCCCTATAAAGCACCCAGCCTCCCATTCCTTCCTCTATTTCAGACACACCTCCATTCTCAGAAACGCAAAACTCCCACACCCATAAGCTTAAAACCATTCTTAGAAACCCAAACACTTCCCCATCCCCATCTATCAGAAAATAAAAAACCCAAAACAAACCCACAAAGATAAAAACAAATAAAACAAAACACAGTCTTCCCCATAGGGAGGAGCTTCAACGCTAAAGCCACTTGCACCAAAGAAAAAAAAAAGATCATCAGTTAATCTTCAACCAAAACAAAGAAGAGAGAACACAAAAAACTTCAAACCCTGATTTACGCTAATCAAGACTATTTCTCATGAAAATGATAGTGGATCTGAGCTCAGGAAGTCGAAAAGAGCTTTTCGATGAATTTTAGAATTTTTCAATCACCAGTGATCACCGACGACGACCACTAGCCGCGACCTAGATGGCAGTTGGCTCGATAGCACGGCACCAGACTCTAGCCAAAGTTAGAAAGAGTTTGGAGAGTTGGAGAATTTTTTTTTTTTGAAAGATGGATGAAATGAACTAAAAAAAATTTAACTTTTATAGAAAAATCATAGGAGCAAAACACCGTTTTGAGCATATGGAGATCCGTGTGTGCCCGTGACCCAATCCGAGATCTGCACAAACCGACCCGTTAACCCGTCTCATCCAGCCTTCAGTCGGTCCAGATGAACTGCCAGCGAATCAGTTTCAATCGGATTGAACCAGTCTGAGCCATCGATTCACTGAGCTGATTAGGTTGATCGTTGATTGGACCGTTGATAGGTCCGGTTCAAGTAATTTTTTTTTTTTACATTTTTTAAATTTTTTCAAAAATATTTTTATATCATTTTAATCCTATTATTATTGTTATTTATGCATGTTTTAACATTGTTATGATTTATTAGAATGATTATATGTTGTTTTATAATAATTAATAATAATAATAATTAAATGACAATAACAATAATAAAAATTCAAATGATTTTTAAAACTTTTAATTCCTTCTAATATTTTTTAATAATCCAAATATTAAATAAAAAATAAAAATATGCATAATAATAATAAAAAAACTTTTCCTTGCCTAGATGTTGGAGAGAATACAATCGTGCTTTAAATAATGATAATTTCACCTATATGTTGAGAAATTATTATTAAAGAAAAAATTTTAAACTAAGTAAATTAATATTAACTCTTTATAATAATAATAATAATAAAGGTTAATTTTAAAAATCATAAAAATCAAACTTGCTCCGAAAGTCGACCTAAAAGTTGGAAATTTTTAGAGATGTTCGCGTTTTCTTTAGCCCTAAAATCCAAACCCTTAAAATCCTAAACTTTAAACACTAAAATCAAAACCTTAAACCCTTTAAACCTTAAGACTAAACCCTAAAACCTTTAAACCCCGAGATTGAAATCCTAAAATCCAAAATTCCAAACCCTAAAAATTGAAACCCTAAAATCCAAAATCCGAAATCTTAAAAGTCTAAACCCCAAATTTAGCACACAATCCCTAATCATTACCCAAACATCACGTAAGTCCTAAAACCTTGACCTAGGCCTATATTCAAAATCATTTCGAAACTTTAAGGATACGTGTGAAAATCTCATATGAAATGATTTATTTCCAAATGTTGCCTAGATGATGGGGTATTTAGGAAACTTTATTTCATTAAGTTTTTTTTCTCACACGAATAATTTACAGTAATAATGAGATTAATAAATAAAAAGTATAATAGTAAATTGAGATATTAAATATAAACAATCTCACCTAAGCTCTACCTAGATGTTGGAGTGTCAGGGTGGTCTCATTATACTTAAGAACCCAACTTTAAAATTACACTTCATCTTACATAACATTAATTGGCATACTTACGTTAGTGTATTATCATTGGTAATTATCTGCATTATTTTATCTTTAATATGTATTTACTACTTGATGATAAAATGTTTTATAATGAAAAAAGGATAATAAATTTTATTTATAATATTATAAAATAAAATAAAAATAACATTTCGAAGGAAATAATTCTTGGTACTCTACTTAGATGTTGGAGAGTTACCAATAATTATCTTCTATAAAGAATGTTATTTCATTTTAAGGATTGTTGTGTTAAATCTTAAGCGAAAATAGCTATTTTAAATTCTGTCTAGATGTTTAAGAATTTGAAGATAATTCTTTAACTTAAAGATTTTATCAATATTCCTAAATAATGAGTTTTAGCAAATTTTTTCTTTTTCAAACGAAAGGGATTATTATTAAGTTTCAAATTAAAACTATTTCATCCAACATTGAAAATAATGTATAATTAATTGGTACCAATTTATAGGCATTGTGGGGGTGCTAATCTTTCCCCACAGTAACCGACTTTTGGACCCAACCTAATTTTCGTAGACCAAAATTTATCTCTTTGATAAATTTTAAACCCGATTTCATAGTTTTGTTAAAAAGATAAACTTTTGGGTAACCAATCACACCTTCAAAAAAGGATTGGTGGTGACTCCCTCATTTTTCTCAATTTTAAAATTCTTTACGTCTGGCGGTCTCAAAACTGTTATGACAGCTTAGGGACTCCACTGGGGACTAGTTAAGAGTTAGGCAAAAATTTTAATTATGCGCTATTGACAATGGTTGGATTTAATTGGTTTTATTTGATAGTTAATTTAATTCCTTTATTTTATTTTTCAAAAATATGGAAGTTAATGAATAAAATAAATTGTATGTTAGTTATTACTTTATTTTGGTTTTGTGTTATGATTTATTTATGTTATGTTGATTAATACATCACTTTGCACATATTTTGCATATTCATTCACATGCATGAGCTCTAGACCCGGGCTCTATTCCTTTTAGGAGGAAGTGAAGTAGCTACGCTCTCGTGAGGTGACAACCTTCGATTTTGCTACTGAAGCACTTCTACTCAGATTGAACTCTTTTCGTTAATAGCCCATAGTGGGTGAGGATCGAGAAACCTTACTAGTCTATAACGGATAATGATGTAAGGAATATTTTGAGAACCTTTAGACACTTAAATCTTAACCCGACATTTAGTGAGCCATAAGGCCCAGCCTTAGAATAGAGCCATGTCGTCTTTTTTTAGAAAATTACCTAAAATTAGGACACTATATATTCTGTTCTGTTATGTATGTTTGTTTATTTATTTGCTTCTTTATTTATTTGTTTTATTTACATTATTGCTTTGTTTAATTCTTTTGTTGCATTTAATTTTGCTGCATGATCATATAAGTATCATATTTCTTAAGAGGGTATTGTTTTAGACTAATCTTCAGCAAGAAAAACTTTCAGAAAACCTACGGGATGTCATCCATGTGTAAGAGTTACTTAGAGGTTAAAAGCCAATAAAAAGGTACTCAGGAGAAAGAAAAGAGCTTGTTTAGTAGATGGTCATATCCTGTCGCTATCGCAATCAATGTACGTGGATCTCAATGAAAATGACACATCAAAATTGAAGGCTATCTGGAAACAGTGGGTAACAAAAAGAAATGAATCTTTTTTCAAGAAATATGGGGATGTAGCACTACTCATGTTAGTAAAGATTGATGAATAGCTGATTAGAGTAGCAATATAATTTTGGGATTTATCTTACCAATGCTTTGTGTTCAACCAAGAAGACTTGACCTTTACAATTGAAGAATATTCATCTTTACTTCGGATAAAGTTTGCCAATCAACATATGATTTATTAAAAAGAGCAAAAAACCATTGGATGTAGAAAGAAGTTAGCCAAGATCATGCAAGTAAGGCTTGAAGAGATAAACAAACATAAGAAGGAAAAGAATGGGGTTGAGATTATTCTATTAGCTTTTTTGTTTAAATATATAAAAAAGTATATTGATACTGATCAGGGGTTGGATGTGTTTGCTTTGATCGTGTATAGATTGATGATATTCTCTAAGGTGATAGGACATATAGAAGCATTAGTGGTTGGCTTTTTTAAGCAGTTGGATAAAAGTATAAACCCTTCACCAACTATTTTGGTAGAGACTGTTAGATCACTTAATTTTTGTCGAAGGAAGGGTGAGGAATGATTTATAGGGTGTGCTCAGTTACTTTTTGTTTGGCTTAGAAGTCACTTTTGGGGAAAAAAAAGATATCATTTCGACCATTTTCCGTTCATTTCGTTCCCATCAATGAGTTTGTTGCCAAGGAATGGAGAAGGGATTGGTCCAAAGGTCAGTGGATGTTATTTTTTCTAGAGCTTACTAACGAGGATGTAACATGAAGAGCACCATGAATGCTTCCAATGGCCATCTTATATAGTTGTGGAGAGGAGTCATGGGTATCTTTACTAGGAATATGAAGGTAGTGAACTATGCACCTCTTATGTTTCAAAGATAATATGACTCACGGTAGTTCATCCTTATGACTCATAGACTCAGTTCACTCGAGTTTGATTATAAGGAACCTAGTTACGTGAAAAAAGTTTGTGAAATCATCAAAGCATAAAAGCAGGTCAACCGAATGAGCCTAGCTAGATTTACAGATAGTGTTGCAGAAGGTTACTTTACGTGAAAGATGAAAAGGGTTAATAAAATTAGGCCTCTACTAACTGATATTTCAAAAAAGTTATCAACTCTTATTTTAGTATCGATATTATCGACTTTTGAGATTACCCGACAGAGTTTGACATTGAAAGAAAAAAGTTAAAGAAAGAGAAGATGGCTATAATGGATCAGGTTAACCAACTGAGATATGATTTAATGATAAAGATGATACAGTACAGAAGTTGACTAAAGAATGAAAAGTATTAAAAGAAGATCTGTAAAATCTGCATCAAGAAAATAAGAAATTAAGGTTAAATAGTAGATTTTTGAAGGGATCTAAGAAGGATATAAAAGAATTAAGAGATATGGTGGGGTATTGAAAGAATAGAGCTCGAGAGAACAAGGAAGTGATCTCTGCACTCACCAAAGAACAACATGAATGGAAAGAAAAACTTTCAAGAGCTTTTGAAAAGGTAGCATGGTACCAAAAAAAAAAATGAAAAGCTAAAAGTTAAACTAATGAATGAACATAATAAGAACTCTAATTTACAAAATAAGAAAAAAGCTTTAGAGCAGAAATTAATGAGCTTGGAGCTTCAGTTGACAAGCAATCAGAGTCACATTGACAAGATTTTGGTTAAATGACAAGAGAGAGAGGATTATTATGCTCGCACTTATAATATGGAAGTGGATGCTCGAGAAATGTGTAAATCTTAAAGTTTAGGGAGGCAATAATATATAAAACATTTGACCATTCAAATTTACAAAGCTGTTTGAAAAGCAAGCTACATGGTCGAAAAGGTAAAAGCACTAGAATGAGAGATTGTACCAACTCAAGGCCACAGTCAGAGATTATTAAATTTTTTGTGTGAAGCTAGAAAGCAATATGCTTAAATCAAATGTTTTTATAGTTTTAATGCAAGGATGACTGGATGATGTATAAAGATTCTCATGGTTAATGAAAGTTTCATTTTGTTCCAATTGATCTAAAACAATACCCATAATTTGCATAACATTCATTTCATACATGCATTTTAATAAAGGTAAATACTACCAATAATAAACAATGATATTATATCATGCATTCTAATTCATACTTAATAAACTAAGATTCAAGGATAGCAAAGCTAAATAATCTAAGTCAAACAATCTCGCATAGATATAATACTCATTTTCAAGCTCGAATTATGGAAGAAGAGAATGCAGCCAGATTTGAGAGAGTTGAAGGGGCACAAGAGAAAATAAGAGAAAGAGTGATGAAGATACAGCAAAATATTGAAGCACAGATGGTTGAATTAAGATAATTATTGACTGGTTCATTAAAAGGTAAATGAGTTATTGGTGCATCAAGGATAGGGGAAGAAGTTAATATGGAAAAACTACTCTATCCTCCGGGATTCACTCCGTCTCAAGCCCAAGCACAATCCCTTCATGGCATTCATATAAGCCCACCGAGTTTGTAGCCATACCCTTATGTTAATCATTTTGCTAATCAATAATTGATCCATTTGAATACTAATATGGGATCTATCCTAGTCGATCCCACCATGGTACTAATCTTGACAAACCAGTTGAACATGAGAAGTCTCGTGAAATGTCAGAGCCTGTTATAAATTCAAAAATACAAAACAAGTATGATCAACTTGAAGAAAGGCTCAAAGTAGTGGAAGGTAACGATATTTATGAGATTGTTGATGCTAATGAGATGAACTTGGTACCTAACTTGGTTATCCCGACCAAATTTAAAACCCTAGATTTTGAGAAATACGATGAAACAAAATGCCCTTATGATCATATTACCATATTCCATCGAAAGATGACAGGTCATACCCAGAATGACAAACTCCCGATACACTATTTTCAAGATAGTTTGATTTGATCAGTAGCAATATGATACGTGCAGTTAGATCGAAGCAAAATCCATACGAGAAAAGACTTGGCCAAACCTTTATTGCTTAATATAAGCATATCCTTAATACAACCCTTAATAGGTTATCATTACAAAATATAAAGAAAAAATCAATGAAAACCTTTAAAGAATATGCACATCGGTGGAGAAATATAGTGGCCTAGGTCTAACCGCCATTGACTGAAAATGAGCTAACTATGCTATTTGTCAACACATTAAAGCCCTGTAATGTGACAGATTGGTGGGGAATGTCACGAAAAACTTCTCTGATATGGTAATCTCGGGGGAAATGATAGAAAACACCATCAAAAATGGTAAAATTGAAGGGCTAAAAAAATAGTAAATTCAAAAAAAGAAATAACATGAGACACATGCTGTCACTCACAAAAACTCTTCATATTGTCTTTTTATCCCATATAATCCAACCCCACTATACCCTCCCTATTACCTTGCTACCAACCAAATTTCTCAGCAACCATATTATTACTGAGCCCCCCAACAACCACCACACAGACTGAGCTTTAGCTCTCAACCATCTAATTACACCTCCGTACCTCCAACCTAACCATTCGCCCAACCAACCCACCAAAACAATAATCAAAGAAACCCACAAAATAATAACAATCAGGAAAGACTTCATTTCGATCCAATTCCCATGTCTTACATTGATTTGTACCCTTAGTTGGTGAGATGCCATCTTATCTCTCCTTCATATGTGAAACCATTAAAGCCATCTTATCCAAGTTGGTATGATCCTAACGCCAAGTATGATTATCATTATAGAGTTACAAGATACTCTACTAAAAATTGTATGGCACTTAAACATAAGGTGCAAGGTTTGATAAATGATGGGCTCTTAACTTTTGACACCAAATTCAAGCCAAGTGTTAGTGAAAACTTTTTGCCAGATCACATCGAAAAAAAAATTAACATAGTGGGTAAGGGAATAGATGCGAGGATTAAAAGATACATGCAAGAAGTAAAGACCCCTTTTAAATGGATATATGACTGTTTATGTGAGACACACATGATTCAACCACTATCTTTAGATAGCAATGAAAGTCATGAAAATCTTGATCATTTTTGTAAGTACCATAAAGGATCGGTGGGACATTCGATCTAAGGTTGTGAAGCCTTTAAATGATTATTGCAGAGCTTAATGGATGAGGCCATCATTGAGTTTTATGATAAAAGTGATGAAAGCAGTGTGAATAACGTAGGAAATGAACATCCTGATGAGTCTTTTATTTTTAAACCTCTCACTGTCTACTATGATGAGAAATCAAAGCTCGTAACTGAAGAAGTCATCCCCTCTTTCAAGACACCAATAATCATTTATATCCTTAGTCTATTCCCTTATCAGACTAATAAAGCAGTCCCATAAAGATATAATTATGATGTAGTGATGTGAGGGCCTGATGTGACCTCGAATGATCCAAGTATAGAAAATACTGTCAACATAGCAAAAATAGGAGAAATTACTCGAAATGGTTAGATTTACACTTTCTAAATATAAAAAAGGGTTAGAAAAGGGAAAGGTAAGATATGAGAAAAAAGCATAAGGGAAAGCCAAGATTCTCAGTCGGTGGTAAGCTCGAAAGTCCATATTAACAAATCGATGTCAGAAAAAAAAGCTTGTGAGTTTTAAAGATCATTAAGCATAGTGAGTACAGTGTGGTTGATCGATTAAACAAACTGTCAGCTCATATTTTTTTACTGTCATTATTGTTGAATTCTAAGCCGCATAGGAACACTTTGTTAAAAATGCTCAACCAAGCTTATATTGAGCATAACATTTCTGTTGATAAGGTCGATCACATGGTTGAAAATATTATAGCCCTGAATTTTATCACCTTCAATGATGACGAAATACCTCAAGAATGACAAGGTAGTGTTAAGGCTTTGTACATTACTATTAAGTGTAAATCTCACACTATGGCTAAAGTTTTGATTGACAATGGATCATTCATTAATGTCACGCCTTAATGACGTTGACAAGACTCTCGATAAACCTCTCTCATTTGTGAAATAGTCATATGATTGTAAAAACGTTCAATGGAGCACGAAAAAAAGTAATTAGTGATATAAAGATCCCATTACAAATCAATTTTTATACCTTCAACATCTTATTTTAAGTAATGGACATAACTCTTGCATATAATTATCTACTGGGAGGACCTTGGATTCACATGATTAGAGTTATACCTTCATCTCTGCACCAAAAGTTAAATTTATCGTGGAAAAGAAACAAGTCTGTATAGATGGTGAGAAAGATTTATTGGTGACAAAAACCTTAACCACTCTTTATATTGAGGCTAAAAAAGAAGCAATCGAATGTTCATTCAGAGCTTTTGAAGTAGCAAATACTACTTATGTTAGAAAGGGATCAAATATAATGATCCCTCAATTGTCAAAAACTACAAATATGGTGATCAAACAGACTATTGGCAAGGGTTGACAAGTCGGGCAAGGCTTAGAAAAAACTTTAAAAAGAATCGTAATAGCACCCTGCTCAGTGAAAAAGAAAGAAAAATAAGGGTTAGGCTATAAGCCTACTGCTACTGATAGAAATAACATAATGCTGAAAAAGAAAAAAAAAAGAATGACACGTCTCCAAGGGTAAGATTCAATTGATAGAAAAATGGTATTCCCTTATTTGTATGAAACATTTCGTTTAGGTGGGCATGTATATTCTGGATCAATGAAGGTTGAACAAAGGGAACCAATAATGGGATTAGAGGAAGCCTTTTTTTTATTTCAAATTATAGTAGATGAAAGAGTCATGTAGGATGAAAAGATCTTTTTTCCTTTTTAAGAACCTAGAATGGTGTACCATTTTTGTTATCCTTAAACCTTTTAACTTGAAAATTCCAATTGCTTCTGCCTAAGAGCATGCGAAGGTCAAATGTATTGGCTTATTTTTATTGTCTTAATAAAATGATGGATGCAATGCATTTCACGTATACCATGTTCTCTATTTTTCATTTTTCTTTCCTTTTTCATTGCTATCCTCTTTGCCCTTACCAAAATTAGTATATATTTCTTTATGACCATACCCATTTTCAGGTTTTCTAATAATGAATATTATGGACGACCAAGGCAATAACACCGAGTTTGATTTTGAAAATTCGATTCACATTAGTGAGCTTGATAACGATATTGATTCAGAAGACTATGATTACCTCATGATCTGCTAAAAATGGATGAAGCAAGAGGAGAAAATTATAAAATCCCTTCAAAAATCAATTGACATGTTAAATTTGAGAGATGATGAGAACAAGAAAGAAGTTAAGGTTGGTACTTCATTATCATCGATTAAAAAATAGAAACTAGTGAACTTGCTACAAGAATATGTAGATGTATTTGTATGGTCCTATCAAGATATGCCTGGACTTAGCACGGAGGTGATTGAGCATAGATTACCTTTAAAACTAGAGTGTCGACCAGTATAGAAAAAGTTGAGGCGTATGAAGCCAGAAATGTTATTGAAGATAAAAGATGAAGTAAAAAAGTAATTTGATGCTGGTTTCTTAGAAGTGGCAAGTACCCTGAATGGGTAGCCAATATAGTCCCAGTTCCTAAGAAAGATGAAAAAGTTAGAATGTGTGTGGATTATAGAGATTTGAATAGGGCTAGCCTAAAGGATAATTTTTCATTACCATATATTGATACCCTTGTGGATAACACTACTAAGCACTCCACTTTTTCATTCATGGATGAGTTTTCTGGTTATAACCAAATCAAAACGGTTTACAAAAATATGGAGAAAACCACATTTGTGACAATATGGGGGACATTTTGCTATAAAGTCATGCCCTTTGGGTTAAAGAATGCTGGTGTCACATATTAAAAGGGCAATGGTCACTCTTTTTTACGATATAATGCACAAAGAGATAGAGTTGTATGTTGATGATATGATAGCTAAGTCTAAAAAAGGTCAAGATCATGTTGTTAATCTCAAAAAGCTCTTTGAAAGGTTACGAAAATACTAACTCAAGTTGAATCTAGCCAAATGCACCTTTGGTGTCAAATCTGAAAAGTTGCTAAAGTTTATAGTTAGTGAAAGAGGTATGAACCATTCAAGAGTTGTCGATACCATACACGTAAAAAGAAGTGAGAGGTATTTTGTGGTGATTAAATTATATTTCTCGCTTCATATCTCAATTCACCTCGAAATATGATCCAATCTTTAGGTTGCTTTGTAAAACTATCTTGGTGAATGGAATGAATAATGCCAAAATGCCTTTGAAAAAATTAAAGAGTATTTGACAAGCCCACTAGTGTTAGTACCGCCATTTGTAAGAAAGCCGTTGATTTTATATCTAATGGTTCAAGAAAAATTAATGGATATGTATTGGGGCAAAGTGATGAAACTGGCAAGAAAGAGCATGCCATCTACTATTTGAGTAAAAAATCTATGGAGTATGAGGCCAAATATCCCCAAATAGAAAAAAACATGCTATGCCCTAGCCTGGACTACTCGTAGACTCAAACAGTCATGCTCTATCATACGACTTGGCTGATATCGAAGTTGGACCCTCTCAAGTACATTTTTGAAAAACTATCTTTATCAGGCAAGATAGCAAAATGGTAAGTCATGCTCTCGAAATATGATATCGTGTATGTGACATAAAAGTTCATAAAAAAATACAATAGTTTATTTTCTTACGGATCGAGCTACAGAAGATTACAAACCTATTGAGTTCGAGTTTCCAGATGAAGACTTGATGACGATCTTGCTAAACAAAAATGAAAAGCCTGTAAGAAAAGTGTGGAAAATGTTTTCTTGATGGGGCATCTAATATAATGGGGCATGGCATTAGGTAGTGCTAATATTCTCAGAAGGGAATTATTATCCCTGTATCGTGAGGTTAGATTTCAATTGCACAAACAATGTCGCTGAATATGAAGCACGCATCATGAGGTTACAGATGGCTATTAAAAAGAAAATTAAAACACTAGAAGTATATAGGGATTCAACCTTGGTAATTTATCAACTAAAAGACGAATGGGAGACTAGGGACCCGAAACTAGTGTTATATCAAAAGCACATAACCAGTTTGATGAAACATTTTAAAGACATTCAATTTCAGCATATGTTTCCAAGAAAAAAACCAAATTGTTGATGCCTTAGCTACTTTGGCTGCAATGTTCAAGTTAAATGATAGTACGAGAATCCAGCCCATCAGAGTACAAATGAAAAATTCACTAGCCCACTGTTCGAATGTGGAAGAAGAGGTAGATTGACAACCATGGTACTATGACATTGTACAGTATATCAGGTGTCAAAACTACTCGAAACAGGTCTCAAAAAATGATAAGAGGATCATCCGAAGATTAGCAATAGGGTTTGTGCTTGATAGAGAAATCTTATATAAAAAGAGTCGAGACTAGATCTTGCTAAGGTGTGTAGACACTGTCGAAGTAAGAAGGATACTTGAAGAAGTACATGAAAAAATTTACGAAACACATGCTAATGAGCACATGATGACCAAACAAATTATGAGAACAGGTTACTACTGGTCTACAATGAAAAATGATTACATCAATTATGCCAGAAAATGCCATAAATACCAAATTTATGTAGATAAAATTCATTCCCCTCTAGTCTCGTTGTATGTCTTGGCACCACTATGCCTTTTCTCTATGTGAGAAATGGATGTGATCGGACCCATAACCTCAAAAGTTTCAAATGGGCATGATTTTATCGTTGTGATAATCGATTACTTTACCAAATGGGTAAAAGTAGCTTCATACACTAGTATTACACGATCAGTAGTGTACAGATTCATAAAAAGAGAAATAATATGCTGGTATGAGCTCTCAAAAAAGATCATCTCAGATAATGCTAGCAAATTAAACAATAAAATGATGAAAAAATTATGTGCACAGTTCACGATAAAGCAACATCATTCAGCACCATATCGCCAAAAAATGAATGGTACAGTGAAAGCTGCAAATAAGAACATTAAGAGAATATTGAAAAAAATGACTAATATATATAGAGACTGGTATGAAAAGTTATCTTTTACCTTACTTGCCTATGGAACATCAATTCAACCTTCCATGAGGGCCACCCTGTTTTTGCTAGTGTATGGAATGGAAGCTGTACTACCAATTAAAGTAGAAATTTCTTCCCTGAGAGTTTTGATAGAGGTAAAATTGGATGAAATAGATTGGGTTTGAGATCATTTCGAGCAACTAAATCTCATTGAAGAGAAAAGGCTCTTGGCATTCAATCATAGGCAAATTTATCAAAAAAGAATCATACGAGCATATGATAAGAAGATACAACCTCGATGTTTTCGTGAGGGCGAATTGATTTTGAAAATGATCTTGCCATATCAACATGACAATAGAGGAAAATGGATGTCCAATTGAGAAGGTCCATATGTGGTAAAAAAGGCATTCTTTAGCGAAGCTCTAATCCTCATAGAAATGGATGGTGATGAACTACCAAATCCTGTGAATTCAAACACTGTTAAGAAATATTTTACTTAAAATAAAAAACAAAAAATGTAAAAAAATAAAAACAAAAAATGAAAAAAATGTAAAAAAAAAAAGAGAAAAAAAAAGGGAAAGTGATTCAGACTAAAAACTCGAAAAGGGCGGTTTAAACCAAAAGGGTTTCATTTAAACTAAAAACCTGAAAAGACAGCTTGAATGAAGGTGGAACTAGGAGAAAATCCTTCAAAGAACAAAGGAGTGGCACCAAATGGACGAATCATCGCCAGAATTAAGAGAGATGACTTTTAGAAGGCAAGTTCTCATTAGTCGTAGATATGAGGCAAAGATTGGTCATATCAAATCAAACATGACAAGATCGCAAATATAACAAGTTTTTGGAAAAGACCTGGTCTGAGTAGGCCAAGGTTGTTCAAATGTTCATTATCTAGAAAATTGATATTTGATTCTTGAAATACTTTTGAGTTAACTATTCTTTGTCCCGAAAGGTTTATCTTTATTTTTCTAAACCCAAAATACCCTAACCGTGTTTCACACCCAACCTTGAATCTAAAATCATTGCATTTGTTATTTAAAATTAAAATAATGATTGATGAAGTTCACAATAGACCAAAGCATCACTCAAAAAGAGAATGCAATATAAGGATAACATAAATAATAATACGGGGTCAAAAAGAATGAAATGAAATTGATTGATTATTGAAAACAAAAGAGAGAGAAGATAAAGAAAGAATTCAAAAATTTTAAAGCAACTGAAAGCCACATGGGTTCATCAAAGACAGAGATTTCTAGTAAAAAATCAAAAGATTTAGAAAGATGAGACTACTGGAAGCGGCTTTTAAAGTTTGAAAGAATTGAACCAACAAGTTGAATTAACTTGGATAAAAAATGCATGATATAATTCATTGATTGCATCTTTCTTTTTTCATTCATCATAATCATTGCATACATCACATACCTCTTGATAAGTTGCATAAAAGGTTTTTTTATAGACATAAAAAAGAATCAACATTTTTTTTTTCAAAATAAAGATGATGGCCTTGAAAATGATATGTTATCTCTAACACAATTCTTAGAATCGAAACTATTAATCTATAGAGTGCCCAATCCCCTATTGTTTAACTCACAGCTCAGTCTCAATCTCATTATTCTTTGGCTCGTGGTTCAATCCCGATCTCATTATTCTCTGACTCACAATTTAATCCCAGTCATCATTATTCTATGACTCGTAGTTCAATCTCAATCTCATTATTCTCTGACTTACGGTTTAATCTCGGTCGTTGTTATTTTATGACTCACGGTTCAATCTCGATCTCATTCTTCTCTGACTGCGGTTTAATCTTAGTCATCATTATTCTCTAACTTGCGGTTCAACCCTAGTCCTCGTTATCCTTAACTAGCAGTTTAATCCCGGTCGACATAATTTTCTTGACTCGTGGTTCAATCCTAGTTGTCTTTATCCTCTTGACTCACGGTTCAATCCCGGTCATCTTTATCCTTTTGACTCACGATTCAATCTCAGTCATTGTTATTTCTTGACTCGCAATTCGATTATGGTCCTATTATTCTTCAACTCGCGATTAAATCTTGATCTCTTTAGTTTCTGACTTACAATTTAATCTAGGTCTCTTTATTTTTTGACTTGCAGTTAAATCTCAATCTCGTTATCCACCGACTTACGGTTAATCCCGATCATCTTAATTTTTTGACTAACAAAAATGAAAAAAAAAACAACAAAAATAAAAACAAAATAAAATTTTTTTAGTTTCGGACAAAATTAGCATCTTTATCTTTGCCCTATTACTGATTCTCAGTAATGTGCAAAAAGAGGTAGCTGTAGACACCAAATTTGTTCGATTTTTAGTTAAATCTCGTTTTAAAGTTCATTGCATGTATTGGGTTTTCAGGCCCAGACCTGATTTCAATTTGACTGGGCCTCAGGCTCGATTTTGGCTCAACTGGGCTCTAGGCCTGATTTTTGACTTAATTGGGCTTTAGGCCCAATTTGATCCAACCAAGCCCGAAGCCCAATTTCATTATTTAAGCCCAAAACATATTTATATTTTATTTTATTATTTTTTTAATTAAACAAAAAATATAATTAATAATTAAAAAAGAGAAAATAATTAAAAAAAGATAAAAAAAACAAGGGACTGATGTACGATGTCGCTACCACCACTGTCTAGCCCCCTGCCTAATACCATCAGATCCAGCCACCCCTACTCAGTCACATCAAATCAGTCGCCTTCACTAGCCACCCGACCAGCTAGCCTATAGCCTACCCTACAGTTACACCTGCTTCACCGTGCGCCACCGCCCAACCTTATAAAGCACCCAGCCTTTCCACCATTCCTCTCTCTCAAACATACCTCTATTCCCAGAAACACAAAACTCCCACACCCAGAAGCTTAAAACCATTCCCAGAAACCCAAACACTTCCCTATCCCCAGTTATTAGAAAACAAAAAACCCAAAATAGACCCATAAAAAAAAAAAAAAAAACAAAACATAGTCCTCCTCATAGGGAGGAGCCTCAACGCCAAAGCCACCTGCACCAAAGAGAAAAAAAAAGATCATTAGTTAATCTTCAACAAAAAAAAGAGAGAACATAAAAAACTTCAAACATCGATCTATGTCAATCAGGGCTATTTCTCGTGAAAAGGACAGCGGATCTGAGCTCAAGAGGTCGAAAGGAGCTTTTCGATGAATTTTGAAAATTTTTGATCACGGGTGACGACTATTGGTGGCGACCCAAAAGGCAGCCGATGCGACGGCATGACACTGGACTCCGGCCAAAGTCAGAGAGAGTTTGGAGAGTTGGAGAATTTTTTTTTTGAAAGAGGGATGAAATGAACTAAAAAAAAGTTTACTTTTATAGAAAAATCATATGATTAAAACGATGTCGTTTTAAGCATATGGAGATCCGCACATGCCTGTGACCTGATCTGAGATCTGCACAAACCGACCCACTGACCCATCTCATCTAGCCTTCAGCTGGTCTAGACAAATTGCCAGCGAACCAGTTTAGACCGATCGTTGACAGCTCTGGTTCAGATAATTTTTTTTTATATTTTTTTAAATTTTTTTAAAAATATTTTTATATCATTTTAACCCTATTATTATAATTATTTGTGCATGTTTTAACACTGTTATGATTTATTAAAATGATTATATGTTGTTGTATAATAATTAATAATAATAATAATTAAATGACAATAACAATAATAAAAATTCAAATGATTTTTAAAACTTTTAATTTCTTTTAATTTTTTTTTAATAATCCAAATATTAAATATAAAATATAAAATATGCATAATAATAAAAAAAAAACTTTTCCCTGCTTAGATATTGGAGGGAATACGTTGTGCTTTAAATAATGATAATTTTGCTTAGATGTTGGGGAATTATTATTAAAGAAAAAATTTTAAACTAAGTAAATTAATGTTAACTCTTTATAATAATAATAATAAAAAGGTTAATTTTTGAAAATTATAAAAATCGAACTTGCTCCGAAAGTCCACCTAGATGTTTGAGATTTTTAGAGATGTTCGCGTTTTCTTTAGCCCTAAAATCCAACCCTTAAATCCTAAACCTCAAACACTAAAATCAAAACCCTAAACCTTTCAAACCTTAAAACTAAACCCTAAAACCTTTAAACCCCGAGATCAAAACCCTAAAATCCAAAATTTCAAACCTTAAAAACTGAAACCTTAAAATCCAAAATCCAAAATCCTAAAAGTCTAAACCCTAAATTTAGCACACAATCCCTAATCATTACCCAAAAATCATGCAAGTCCTAAAACTTCGACCTAGGCCTATATTCAAAATCATTTCGAAACTTTAACGATACGTGTGAAAATCTCATATGAAATGATTTGTTTTCGAATGTTGCCTAAAGGATGGGGTATTTAGAAAACTTTATTTCATAATGTTTTTTTTCATACAAATTCTTAATTCGCATTAATAATGAGATTAACAAATAAAAAGTATAATAGTAAATTGAGATCTTAAATATAAACAGTCGCACCTAAGCTCTGTCTAGATGTTGAAAAATCGGGATGGTCTCATTATACTTAAGAACCCAACTTTAAAATTGCACTTCATCCTACATAACATTCATTGGCATAAATACGTTAGCATGTTATCATTGGTAATTATCTGCATTATTTTATCTTTAATTTTTATTTACTACTTGATGATAAAATGTTTTATAACAAAAAAGGGACAATAAATTTTATTTGTGATATTATAAAATAAAATAAAAATAACATTTCGAAGGAAATAATTCTTTGTACTTTGCCTAGATGTCGGAGAGTTATCAATAATTATCTTCTATAAAGAGTGTTATTTCATTTTAAAGATTGTTGTGTTAAATCTTAAGCGAAAAGAGTTATTTTAAACTCTACCTAGATGTTGAAGAATTTGAAGATAATTCTTTAACTTAAAGATTTTCTCAATATTCTTAAATAATGAGTTTTAGCAAATTTTTTCTTTTTCAAATGAAATGGATTATTATTAAGTTTCAAATTAAAACTATTTCATCCAACATAAAAAATAATGCATAATTAATTGGTGCCAATTTATGGGCGTTTTGGGGGTGCTAATCCTTTCCCACATGTAATCAACTTTCGGACCCAACCTGATTTTCGTAGATCGAATTTTATCTTTTTAATAAACTTTAAACCCATTTTTATAATTTTGTTAAAAAGATAAAATTTTGGGTGACCAATCACACCATAAAAAAATATTGGTGGCTACTTTTTCATTTTTTTCAATTTTAAAATTCTTTACGTCTGACGGTCTCAAAATCGTTACGATAATTTTGACTGACGTATTAGCTTGGTTCAGATGACATGTAATTGTTTACGACAGTTTAAAAGCTCAATCATCTTTAGAGTTCCAAAATTCAAAAAATAAAACAAAAAAATGTCTTTTTGTTAGAGCTTAAAAGTTCAGACCGACTTAAAAGCCTTTTTTTGTTAGGTTAGCCTTACGTTGTATATTTTTGCTCATTGTTTCCTACTTTTTCTCAGTTTCTGCTATTTGCCCTTTCTTAGTACTCTTGGTTTCGATCAAACTACCTGTTTGCTTCTTAGTTCTCCATTTTATTATTGTGACATAACACGTTGTGCCATGAATTAGTCTCTCTTAACCTCTTTAACCCCCTTGAGAGTTGAGATTTTACTTTTAGATGAAGACCTGAGCCTATGAGCCATATAACATATTAGCTAGGTTTGTCTAATATCATATTATAAGTAGATAGTACGTTCACAATAAAAAATTTTATGACTGTGATGGCAATCCTCAGTTCTGTCTACAAAGAGATCGGTAGCTTGATTATTCTTTTCATTGGTACTTGCTCATTTCTAAATCTCACTAGTGTTGTAATGATTAGTTACAGCCGATCTTCCTTGATTCTTATTTTTTTCATGGTGCAATAGTATATGACGTCGATCGAGCTCCAATTATTGTATAAGATTTTCTTGACTACATAATTATATACTACAGTTATGATTACTATGGCATCATCATGTGGGTGCTAGATTTTTTTAAAGTTTTTTGGGCTAAACAAGATCGGTTTGTCTTTCTAATCTATTTTTTTCTTTGTTGAAGTATCCACAACTATGATCATGCCTAGGTTGAGCTATTTCCTGTAATTATGTTGATCACTTTAACGATTGGCTTATTGTTATCAGTTCGACCTTATTCTCGTCTTAGCTCATCTTCTCAGATTTCTCTTATTTGTTGTTCTGCCTTTCTCCTATGTCTTGGATGAGCTCTTTTCGATCTAGTTTGCAATCCATTCTAGGTTGATCTCATCTTTATTGTTCCATAAACCTCATCAACTAGCCTCTTTTAATCAGAGCTTTTATCTCATTTTTTAGGTTGACACAATCTTCAGTATTATGACTTTTGTCTTTATGAAAGGTGTATCTTTTAGTCGGATCCCTCATTGTGTTTTGTCTCAGTGGTTTCGACCATCTAAGGTTAATTTTTTTTTAATTTGCATTATAATCCTCTCTCAGGAGATATTTAGTGCAATGTAGTCCCTTTCTCCACTGGGGTTTCTAGCCTTATATCATTTCTCTTTAAGGGAAAGATCATAGAAATCTTTATCTTTTTACTACTAAGAATGAGGGATGAGCTTCTTTGACCTCGATCGCTGAGAAAAAAGGGATGACCTTTTCTCACGTCAGTTGCTTTTTATTGTAGTTTCAGTATTTATATATTTTTTGACTATAAGTAAGACATCGATAAGAGTTTTAGGTGGTTCTAGTGACAAGATCAATTTTAGGTGGTACTATTTGAGTCCACTTGTTAGGGTAGCTACAACAGTCATTTTCTCTAAGTCTTTTACTTATAGAGCTTTTGCGTTAAAATACATGACATAGCTTTTCAAAGATTCATTGCGACCTTGGTAGATCAACATCAAACTCAAAGTTATTTTTTTCATTCCTAAGCTACTTACAAATTGGGATAAGAAAGAGTGGTTGAGTTTTTTAAACATTGTAAATGACCTTGATTTTAGGTTGTTGTACTATGACCAAGTTACACCCTTTAGAGTGGTAGCGAGGCTCTTACACATCAAAGCTTCGTCTGCACCCTACATTATCATGTTAGTCCTATAAAGTTTTAAATGATCGAAGGGGTCAAAAGTATCATCGTAGATTTTTAAAGTTGGCATTTTGAACCCTTTGAGGGGCATGGTTCTGTCGATCTCCTTAGTAAAGGGCAAAGTCTCCAAAAATTTAAGCTCATCCTCGAATGCCATTACCTTTATTTTTAGCTCTTTTTCCATGACCTACATCCGAGCTTTCAGGTCCTTATTTGGTTAGGGTTCGAGATTTATTTGTTTGGATTTTTGGGTCATAGTATGTGTCAAATTATGACTGGGGTAGTGGCGAACTAGGTTATTGTGCTCCTCTTCTTTGAAGGTTGAAGAAGCTTCCATCTTTTTGTAACTTGGTTGTTTTACTACTGTTTCTCAGCCAAATATGATTAGGTCAGACACTTTCAAAGCTAATGGTGGGGTTATGATTTACAGCATCTATTGAAAGACTTGTATCTGCTCAGTTAAAGCCTAAAATTGTTCCATGGTGGGGCCAGTTTGTGGTGGGACAAGTCAGTTTGAATGTTAGCTATTATGTGTTTTTATCCTAGCCAAAATGGACGTCTCTCCTTCATGTAAAGTCATTTCCCTAGGTGGCATTGTTTCGTGTTTGGCTAGTGAGTGAAAAAAGACTCTTATCTAGCGCACTAATTGTTTGTGTTGAGCTTCGACCCAAGAGTATTCCTGGAAAAGTATAAGAGAAGAACGGTTAAAGGCAAAGACAAGAAATGTTCCCTACATTTACACTCGGAGATGCAAGTCATAATAAGTAAGGTCAAAAAGAGAGCAATAAGAAAAAATAGGAGTATATTGAACTTGCTTTAATTATGCTTGGACATCGTATTTATAGGTAAGGGATAGGGGACCATTGGAGGACAATAAGGTCCTGGTTAAACAGATGTGGTACTAAATATGTTAGGCGGATCTAATATGTTAAATCGACATAAATGTCAAAATTACTCCTAATTGTCTACTAAAAGCTTCTAATAAGGAAAAAAAAAACTATTGTACCATTTTGACCAACAAATGCCCCCAACATGTATCATTCCTAAGAACACTAAATTTGTTTGAATTTTTTTTTAAACTCCTCACTTTGTAATTATTTTACATCAACTTTATCCAACTCCCTATCAATCCATCCTATTCGCCTATCTTTGTATTTTTTTTTTTTTAATTTCAAAAGCCAATGAGTTTGATCAATGAAAGTAAAACAAAATTAGTAAAAAATAAGTCGACACATGACAAAATTTAGGAAGATTTAAAATACAAAAAATTTATATAATCTTTTATATATAAATATAAAATTAAATAATAATAAGATATATTTTTTTATATATTTCTAAGAGGGACAAGAAAACATTTCAAATCTGATTTGACTCAAATTTTTAAAAAAGAAAAAAAAATTGATATGATCTTAATTTAAAAAAAAAATACATCAATTAGATTAAGCCAAATCAAAACTAACTAGAGATATGTAGTTTTGTCATTCCCATCTCTATTGATTTTTTTTATAAAATTTATCTAATTAAAAAATAAAAAAAAACAAAGGAAATAACAAAAAAAATCAAATGAAGGTGACACATAAATTTATTAAATAAAGATATTAAATAATAATTTTACTAATATAATAGATATATATAATTAAAAATAACAAAATATATTTTTTTATATATATTCAAATTAAAGCAAAACACCGAAAATCCAACCTTAAATTAAAAAGAAGTCATATTTATTGGATTAAGGTGAAACGAAATTCATCGAATACGAATTATTTTATCATCTTTGTCTGCATCAAATTTTTTTCAAAAACTCATCTAATTAAAAAAAAATAAAAGACAATCAAAAACAAAAACAAAAATTCACATTAAAATATCAAAAAACTTTTTTAAAAAAAAAGAAAAAAAGAAAGGGTGCCACAAGGACACCCCAATGCTCGCCAAAATTTATATAAAATTAAGTATACAGATAATGTGTATATTGTATTATAACGGTTAAACTTTGGTGGCAGGAGGAGATTATAGAAATGTATTATCAAGGCAGCAAATATGTTTTTGTTTTAGAATTTGGAAATCCAAGATTTTAAGCTTGTCCTGTTGCCAGACATCCTACACCACAACGATTTCTTCAATAAACTAATTCAATTCACCTGTGAAATTTTGATCAGTCACTCATAGGCTAACCAATGCTTTGTAATAACAACAATTCCATGTTTAAAAATTTTCAGTTGGATACCTATTTTTCAGCCAAATTAGAAGCTATTTGAGGAATCCTATTGGCTTCAAGGACATGTTTTTGTTTCAGGAAGATGATCTGAGACAATAGCTGGAAAGGGAGGGTCCAGACGATGAGAGAGGAGATGATGATGACAAGGCCCTTGAGTAGGAGTCCTCATTGTGATAGCAAGGCTCTCGGCATCAGCCTTGTATTATGACTTTATGATCCGTCTGGGCTGAAATCAGCATGGATGAAAACCAAGTACGACATGTTTTAACTCCCGACTGGTAGTAAGCCAGGTAATATTGTGAACTTGCATTTGCTTTCAGCAATCTCTGGTGGTCTTTGGTTAACATTAGAAATTAATTATCATAGGGTTTTGAACTGGATCTTTTCCAAGCTCATGAAAGTGATCCTGGTTTATGTTGAGGATCTGATTAAGATTTGACTGTCCAATTGAGAAAGGACTAGGCTCTGGTGCTGCATATACATCGCAATTGTTTTATTTCTGCCAAACCACATAAGAATCTGAAGCTCTATTTAGCTGCCAATAATTGTTTTTACCTTTCACAAATGTGAATTTTTCCCATGTTCGTGGAATGTGAAATTATGTTTTGCAGACGTCCTGTAGGTTTATCTGAACATGCACATTGAAACAACCGTGTAGGAGATTTCAAGCGGAAAACCATAATAAATAGACAATAAAGCATTTTATTGCTGAGAGAACGTGAGGCAAAAATTATTGTTTTAAGTCTTTTCCATTACCGAAGTGTTGGTTCATCCTGTTTGTAATAAAGTACCAAATGCTGTTGCAAAACCATGTTGGTTTGCCTGGTATAATATCAGAAACAGGTTAAAAAGTAGGATGCGTGGGGATAAAAGCCCATGAGGGGAAACATTGGAAAGCGGGGTCCTCTGGCTTTCGTGGACAACTTGGGTTGATAAAGAGAAAAGGCTGCTTGGTAACTCCGTCTTCCTAACATGGATGGCCTCAATACACCTATATGCCTTTGGTCACTTTGCGTGGGCATGGGCATAAGTGAACCCCACGGCAATTGGTAGGGCAACTCCGCAAGTAGGTTCATTGCATGTTTTGATCCTTGTACCGAAAGCAAAAACCCGACATATCTTGAACAATAAATTGTCTGAAAGAAGACTGGAAAAAGACACCGGTTTGATGAGATTGTGAGGAAGAGGTTTATTGTTGGCAACAGGTCATGGTTTTCTCATGTGGTAGGGACCAACCGGCAATGGAGGCACCAAAACCAGGATGAATTTCCTCACCATCTTCCATCTCTTTTTCGGAATTTTCTTGAAAATATCATCCAATCACAATTGACCTCAACACAAAGAAACATTCAAAAAAAAAAAAAAGAAGTTTATTGAACTCCTCATAGATCCTCAGTTATTGTATTGTCAGTGTCAGGATTAGTCTGGACAACACTTGAATTGTTGAACTGCTTTGTTTTTTCATTAGAAAGGGAATGTACAGAAGAAAAAGGAAGAGTAGGTTTGTGGGGATGGAAGATGATTATTAGTATCTTATTAGCAGATCTTTTTTTTTTTTCCAAAAGCACTAAAAATTTAAAAAGAGTGAAGTGATGGACCAAAGTGAAAACTGAGGATTACAAGGGGAAGGGGGGGAGACAAATCTATTGTCTGCTTGGGCATGTGTGATAGAGGGAGGGAAGCATGGCTTATTTCTACCTGTCTGCTTTTCTGCTGCATCATTGAGCTTACACCTACTTCCAATAAATGCAAGGAGAAGGAGGGATTGCTTTCTCATTCTTTTTGCTAGCCTCTTTAATATTAAAGGCTATTCACAACTACATCACTTGCCCCACGTTTTCAGGTTTATTTTCATCTGCATATAAGGTTAATAATTTCACTCTCTTTGTCTCCACCTTCCCAGTTCCCACCTTTTCCCTTTTTCCTGGTTGTTTAAACGTTGATGCATTTTTTTTTTCATTTCAAAAACTTTTAGACAAACCTATGCTTCTACATTATCTGACAAGATTTAAGTATCGTTTCAATCTAAATAGATTAGGATTTGATGACCATAAGGTTTGAAAAGTTATGCTTCATTCATACATTTTTGTTGTAAAATTGTTTCTTATATTGTGCCAATACCGTCCAATATAGTAAGTAGTTCAGTATATTAATAACAGAATTGAAAGAAAATTTATCAGACACTAATGGTATACAATTTAAATTCTTGTACGTTTCTCTCTTTGTAACTTTTTTTTATGTACAAACACCAAATCTGAAGTTTAACTCTGTTGATTAATACAATTATCCTTAAATGATAATATTCAAAGAATCTAGAGTTCAAATACCTACATTTACAACCTCTTCTCCTATCCCAAGCTATAGCTTCCTTTGTCCAAAAAAAACTACCTACATGTGAGCACAAACTCGGGCAGAAATTTGCGAGCCTTGCAAAGGATGGAATTGAAATGTTGAAGGTTGAAAATTACCATTCACTCTGGAATTTAGCTGATATCAGCAACTAAGAATAACAAGGATTAGGCTCAAAGATTTACAGGGCCTTGGATATAAGAAAACGTGTAACATGATCCATTAGAAAATGAAACAAAAAACAGAAAAGAAAAGCACTAAGAGAGCAAATCAGCAGCAACATTGATGTTTACAAAACTGTACATCAGACCCCAAGACCATTCAAATCCAACAATATCTCCTTTTCTTTTCCCATAACAGCACCACTCTTTTCTTTATCTTGGGATAGGAAAGAAAATCAATCTATGATGTTCTTGGAATTTAGAACAGAAAAAACAAAATTAGCTTTGATTTGAGGACTGCTTTATTAGAGGTTGAGAAGTCTTTCCCCATTCTTCAGGTGGGCTTTTCACCTCCATTAGTAGTGCCACCACTTCCTTCATGGTTGGCCTTTCTGCAGGTGAAGAGTTCACACAAAACATTGCAATTCCAAGGGTTTGAAGCATTTCTTGAACCATTGGATCTGGCAATCCTTGAAGCTTTGTGTCTAGAATCGATGCAGCCGGTTCATAGCTACCCATTTTCTTTTTCACCCACTCAACAATGTGCATTCCCTCACCCACGTGAGATTCAACTGCGCTACGCCCACTTAGTATCTCCAGCAGAACCACTCCATAACTGTAGACATCGCTTTTCTCAGTTATGTTCGTTGTGTAACCATATTCTGCATTGATTATAGACATTTGTTAGATTTGACATCAACACTTGCAAAGACGAGATTAAATAACTAGTCATGGTAAAGATTTCTGAAACCATCTTTTCCAACACGACGAACACATATATATATTGGTAGCTAAAAGTCACACTACATGAGAACAAATCAATTTAAAGACTTCTCTAACAAGTTAAAGGTCACTAATCTTCAACCAAAAGTCCAAACAGCTTCACTAAACTATATATGTCTGCATACAGGCATGAGTATCCCTCTCCAACTAAACATACAAGGTTAAAATGGAACTCAATGATCAAGTTGTGTACAATGATCTGCAACAAGCATTACAATTTACAAAACTAAGTTGAGTGAAATTAGGGATGCTTGCCTGGAGCAATATAACCGTAGGAGCCAGCTACTCTGGACACTGCATGGTGGTAGCCCGGAGAGTTCATCAGTTTTGCCAAACCAAAATCTGCCAGATAAGCCTCATACTTGGAGTCTAGAAGTATGTTATTGCACTTGACATCTCTGTGAAGAATTGCAGGTACGCAATCATGATGCAGATAAGCTAAACCTTGAGCTGCTCCAGTAGCGATCTTGTACCGGGTTTCCCAATCCAAGTTTCTGTTGCTTCGCAAAAGCTGTTGCAGATTACCATTTGGGATGTAGTTGTATAAAAGGAGCTTAACACTTTTATTGGAACAATATCCTAAGAGTTTGACAATATTCCTATGTCGAATGTGTCCGAGAATCTGAATTTCTGCTGCAAAAGAGTCCACTGCAGGCTCTTCATCTTGTTTTGTTTTCCAGAGCTTTTTTACTGCAATCAGCTCGCCACTGGGCATTTCTGCTTTGTAAACAACCCCTGAACAACCTTTTCCAATCACATTCTCATCCTTGAGACAGTCCAAAATGTTATCAATGGTAAAATTGAGCTTTTGAAATGGAATGAAGGTCCATGGATAAGAGAAATCTTCAGCTCCTGGTGAAGAGGATAATGCTTCTGCAGATTTCTCTACCATGTACCTATGATTCCTTGTAACTAGAAACCATGAAGCAAGGACAGCTATAGTAACTGAGGCCAGAATCACAGAGATCAAAGCAACAGTTTTGGCTGATCTTAATCCACTCTCTCTAATTATACGTGAGGAACAAGTAGAACCATCCATAGATTCACATAAATTCGGGTTTTGAAGGTAAGAATTAGAAGAAAGAGTCCTAAAGAAAGGTGTTACGGGAATAGGACCTGAGAAATTGTTAAAGGATATATTCAAAGAAGTAAGACTAGTAAGGAAACCTAAAACCTTAATTCTTCCATATAGCATATTATGTGACAGATCAAGTGACTGTAACTGTGTCAAACTAGACATCGATTCTGGTATTTCACCTGTAAACATATTGGAGCTCAAGTCCAAACTGATTGTTAAGCTTGTCAGATAACCAATTTCAGGTGGAATTTCACGAGAGAGACTGTTGTAGCTTAAATCAAGCAGGGTAAGTTTCTCCAAATTTCGAAAGGATTTTGGGATAGACCATGTTAGTAAATTGTTATTGAGAATGAGCTTGTTCAAGTAACTTAAATTACCAAAGCTCGATGGAATTTCTCCTGTGAAGCTGTTTCGACTGAGATCAAGCTGCTCTAAATTCAGGAGCTCCCCAAGCTGATATGGGATTTCCCCAGTAATGTAGTTATTGTGTACATCCAATAGCTCAAGAACTGTGATGTTGGCTATCTCAAAAGGGAGGCCACCGGAGAAATGATTCATGTATAAGTCAAGGAAGACCAGGTTCTGCAGCTGGCCAATCTCCTTAGGTATCTGCCCTGAAAGCTGGTTCTCTCCAAGCCTTAACCTCACCAGTGACTGACAGTTTGCAACACTTCTTGGCAACCCTCCTGATAAAGAGTTTCCCAGAAGCAGAAGCTTGCTCAGCTTCTTCAAACTAAAAATCTCTTCTGGTATTGAACCAGTAAGCTTGTTCCTTGAAAGGTCAAGTGCGTAAAGCTCCGTGCAGTTACCAAAAGAAGATGGAATTGTTCCAGAAACTGAATTTCCCCACAAAAAGAAATTCTGCAAGTATTTCAAGTTACCTAACTGCCATGGGATTGTACCGAATAATTGATTCTTGTCAAGTTGAAGAGCAGTCAGACTCGAGCAGTTGCTTAACTGCCAAGGAATTAACCCGGCTAGTGAATTATCAGACAAGTGAAGTTGCTCAAGAACCACCAGCTTTCCAATGTCACCAGGAATTTCACCGGAAAGATCGTTAGCAGAAGCATCAAGCACAACAAGTGACGAACAATTCGAAAGCTCAGCTGGGATTGAACCAGACAATGCATTACCCCATAAAAGCAAGCTAGTAAGCTTTTGCAGCTTACCCAATTGAGGAGGAATAGTACCAGTGAGCTTGTTCATGTGCAAATACAGATTCCTCAACTCTGAGCATAGCCCCAGTTCAGGTGGTATTGAACCAAAAACCTCTGTATCATAAAGAGCCAGAGTTTGGAGGTTGATCAAGTTGCCAAATGCTGGTGGTATCACACCAGAAAGCCCTGTGGCCGCAGCTCCAAATGTGGTAAGATTGGTAAGTAGTCCTAACTGTGAAGGAATTTCTCCTGTTAGATAAGGAGTACCTCCTATTCTGAACTGCTGGAGGGACACCAGTGAACCCAGTTGAGAAGGTATTGAGCCATTGATGAGATTGTCTTGTAGACAAAGAACTTGCAGTGAAGTGAGGTTAGCTAGTTGTTGAGGAATCCTACCAGTCAATCTATTTGAATTCAAGAAAAGAAACTGTAGTAAAGAAAGTTGGCCGAGCTCTTGAGGAATGGAACCTGAGAGAGAGTTAGACGAGAGGTCTAAAAGGCGAAGATGATTAAGTTCACCAAAGGAAGGAGGGATTGTTCCTGAAATATTGGTGGAAGAGAGATTGAGAAGTTGCAAGGAAGAAAGAGAGGACAGTTGTGGCGGTAGAGAAGAGAGATTGAGGAATGTGTTAGGTAGAGAGAGGGAGATAACTCTGTCTTGTGGAGAACATGTTATGCCTTGCCAGGAACATGGAGTTTGGCTTTTTGGGTTCCATGAAGAGAGAATCGATGAGGATGCTCTTGCAGATGGGCTCGCAGATGATAGAAGAGAGAGAAGGGCTTCTCCATCAGGTGAAAGAGAGGTGACAAAAAGTGTTCTAGTTATGGCTATGCTAAAAAGGAACAGAAAGAACAAGAAATGGGTCCTTACAAAATGGCTAGGCCTTGCCATTTGAGCTATGAAAATGGCTTGGAGATGAAAACTAAGAAATGGGATTGAGAGAAGAGAGGCTTCTTGAGAGGTTGTCTTGGTCTTGGTGGAGGTGACGGTGCTAGTAGCGAAAGTCCACTTCTAGCAGACAACATGCATGTGAGAGCGCTAGGTTTCTCTGGACGTGAGGTTTGCTTACATTTTACACCAAACTGTTGAACTTGAGCACACATTTAGCGATGAAACCATGCATGTGAGCATCGAGAAAAAGATATGTACCATAAATCTCCATTAGAAGCCTGTATTTAAAAATCAAGTCATAGCACTGATGGTGAAGAAAACATTACCAACAAAGAAAAAAATAAGTCCCCTCTAGGTGGTGGCACCAAAGACAAAGAAAAAGCTGTGACAGGTAGTAATGGTGAGAAGCTTTTGAAGGCTAAGGTCCGCCAGGGCATACACCGTGAGTGTTGGCGATGGCAGTTACGAGTTCACGATAAAGGGTGGTGGAGGCTGGCTGATGGTGATGGATTAGCTTTGAGTTTTTGAATGAGTGTGTTGCCTAGCCGTGACTTGCTTGTTACCTATGATAGTCTAGACTTTGAAAGACTGCATTTCCTCTAACATTTAAATGCCAGTGCTTATTTTATCTAAGCGATTTGGGCGACACAAATATTTTTAATTGGCCGGTATTGCCCCCAATTATCTATTCAACAGTAATTATATCATATTGGCCGAAAAGAAAAAACAATAACTATGTTCCAACTCAACCCTTGATCTCTTTGCAGTAATGGTGACCAAAATTTTAAGCATCCTTTGTTTCCTTCATCACCAGGTTTACACGTGTCATCATCAAAGACAATTCCGCATTTAGCTGGGACCCCTTCAGGTGGGCCCTGATGAGAAGCAGAATCCAATGGTTGAACCTAAGATGTTAATATTGGCTTATACAAAACACATTTGATTATTTTCACATGCATTTTGAATAATGCAATTTACGAATTCAAGAGTAAGGGTTTATCCTCGGCATATTTGACACTTGTACTAATGCCAAAACTCACTTTTTCTAAATAACCATGTTAACTTTTCATATTCGTTTTTAATGACAAGTTTTTCGGAGCTTAGACATCAACATATTCACAAGATATATATTTTTTTGGTCGAGATATTCATAAGATATTTAATACTATTGTTTAAAAAATTAAACTCATTTCTTTTGTTAAATAATTTTACTTATAAAAAAATAATTATAAAATTTTAATTATAAAAAATTTTAAAAAAAATTAAAATGGGGGTAAATTTTAGTTTGCTAATATATAGCAATATTAATATGGAAAAAGAGAGATGGAATCAAGAGTTTCAGTATCCATATCCCCTTGGGCAGGGGCAGAAACAAAGCATGCCTAGGGAATACAAGACTCTGGTGACAATAGGATAGGAGTAAGGCAGGCAGCTTTGGAGAATGCGAAAGGCAAAAGGGTTAGCAGCAAGTAAACTAATTTCAATGTCTTTTTCTCTCTGTTTATTTTAGTACCTATCTCTAACTATGTGTCGGTGTCCATAAACGTCTGCTTAGTTTTTATTTTAAAGAGTTAGGGCTCAAGGGTGGCGTGCAGATACAGGAAAACTCGCATAAGAAATTTTGGTGAAGGAAAGAAAAAGGGGGGTTTTTTTTTTTACTATGGGGATGGTGAGATTAAGTAAGGTAAGTTTGATTTGATTACCGAGGAAAGGGTGGTGGGTTTGTTTTGGGAGTGGGGCAAAAGAAAAATCTGTAAAACGTGGGGTCACATGAGATGAGAGAGAATGGGGATTTTGTTGAATAAATTAGGGCACTGGTTTCAATTTTGGCGTTTATTAGAGTTTTTTCTTTTTGGGGGGTTTTTGACGGAACATTAATGTCATAAAATTTTTGAAGCAGATAATACGTTAATTTGGTGTGTAATGACTCTTTTATACCTTTGTGAAGTTAGATTGGATGGGTATTTTTGGAATTATGGTTATTTTAATATTTTTGTTTATTGGATGCTCAAAATCAAGTTCTGTATGACACCAAAGCCCTAGTTACTACTGTACTTGTTTTGCGCTTGGGTCCTTGAAGTCGAAAACAGATAATAATTAGGCTCAAATAACAAGCCCGATTCCTAATTCTAACCTCCGTTTCATGCCTAGGGTTCACCCTTCTTACTTAGCTAACTGCAAGATGTTATGTACAAATAAAGTGGATCGAAAATAATGATATTATGCTAAATAACATGTATATATATAGTTTGCATAAAATGTGGATTTGATAAATATTTTATTAGTAGTAAGTAAAATCTTAAGATTCGGATGATAAAATCATAAATTAACATAACTATAATAATATAACCTATGATTATAATATTTGTACTAAATATATTCTGGGGAGGTCCAGCCAGTTCCCCATAAAAGATGCAAGATCCATACAATTATATGTTAATGCGCCGCTACATTTCAATTTCATATACTAACTTCTTAAACTTTTTTTTTTTTTGAAATTAACTTCTTAAATGCTTTTACATAAAAAAAATTTTTTTTTTCATATGTATTTTAATTTTTATTTGATTATTAGAAATTAGCCAGGGTTATGCTAAATGATGCAAATCCAATTCACAAGGGTTTCGTTCATTTTTTAATTGATTATAGTTTAAGTTTTGGTAAAACATTTTAAAATATAAATCTTAAATATATTAAGTCGACATAAAAAAAAAAAAAAACAGCTTTAAATTTAACTCGAAAAAGAAATTAGATTCAAGTAAAATTTAGAATATGATCTTTCACCTTATTATAAAAAAATAAAAAAAAATAAGAAAAGGATATGGCATAATATCTATACGTATAAATAATGTATACAAAATTTAAGATTAAAGGTTTAATATCTCTTGTTATCCAAGCTATAAATTGAATTGGCTGTTTTGGGGACATTTGAACATTTAAGTCATGAGTGCTTAATCTTCAAGATAAAGTATGCAATTGAAAGTGTTTCATTTGACGCCTTAATTTGTCTCCTTAAACTTAATCAATTACGAAAATTAATTAATATAATATGCAGCTCCTTTTAAGAACAAGCCTTACGATTAAAAATATGCAAATTACACTGGCACTCAGTCAGTCAGTCAGTCCACTGAGATGCAAAAGAGCTGGACTTAAGCCTGCCAAAATGGACTTTGGTCTGCGCACGGGGAACCTCCAATTTTATATACTAACAACATCTTCTATTTCTTTTATATATATATATATATATATTTCATGAGTAATTGTGTTTTGCTTTTAAACAAAATCCTTAAGTTTTTTTTTTTTTTCATTCGTGAATTATAAAAGAATTAAAATGGAACCATATTAATGAAAAAAACAAAAACTCTTATGCTAGAATCATAAATATTATATAACCCCTTGTGTCAGATAAAACTGACACTAAAGAGTACTGTATGCCATTAATTTTCTTAATTGTCTTTGTCTTCAAGTTCATGGAGCCCCTAACCCTATGTATGTAATTATAATTAGGGCATGCATGTCCAACAACTTTGTTCACTTAGATTCTATATATGAAACGGTAGATTTTTAATGTAAAAGCGAACAAACATTATTATTATTATTATTATTATTATTATTAAGAGAAAAAAACATGAAGAAGACAAAAAGGGTGGCTCTCAAAAATGAGGTGGGTTTTAAAAATTAATTTTAAGACAACTGATCGTTAGGGTTGGTAAAGGGTTTGATAACTTTTGCCATAAGTTTTATATTCGAAAACAAAAATACTGAGTTTCAAAGACATATTTCTGAAATCCCGCTTTCAGTGTAGACTTTTCCAACCTCAAAATAATTAAATAATTAAATAAATAAAATTCATGCATTGGAATGCATGCATTTTTAGTATAGTAGGTGTACGGGGGACGAAATAGTATTGCTAGTGTATTTGACAAATCTTTTCACTTTACTGTGGTACGGGGGACTAAGAAAATTGTTGAACCTCAAAATGTCTTGTAGGGCTACGGCCAATTAAAGCCCAAAAAAGTACTTTTGGTGGAATTTACCACACTTTGCAATGTTATTGGCAATAGCCATGGAAAAAACAAAAAAAAAATTGGCCAAGGCAATCAGAAAGTTTGCTTAGTTAGTGGCTATACCTTTGCAGAGTTACTAGCCCTTGGCCTTGGGGCATAATTTTGCTCAATTCAATGCCTTCAATTGATAAAACTAACATGGGAACAGACACCTAGAAGAAGTATTTGTCTTGGCATAACCATAAACTGATTTGCTGGGCTGGTTTTGGCTGTTCAAAATTTCACATTAATACATTTGGTATCTTAATTAATGTGATCTGAAAACTAAAAATTTATTCCTTTCCAGGTTTTCTCCAATGCCATCAGTAACAAAAAAAAAAAAAGATGCAAGTTTGTGTACAACATTTGAACAATGGAGATTACTTTGATGCAATGATCATTGTGTACACTTCTATTTCAATTTCCTTTAAAGCGGATTATACATTGGTGATCTGAAGTAGAATGCAGGCCAGAAAAGATTTCTCTATTTCCAACAGAATGGCCAAAGATGTTCACCTTTCTTTCATGCAAAGTAGAACATCATGTAGATTTCACAAAGGCCAAAGGGTTGGGCAGTAAGACTCAACATCTCCCTTTTTTACAAGTTCGTAATCTGGCAGTGCAACCTTAAAAGTCAACTTGATTCATTCTCTTTCAAATTTGAACCACTTCCAATTTGCATACAGAGTTTCTTCATTCTCAAAAGGTAAAACATCACTTGGAGGAGGTTCTATGTTATGAGCTACAGAAACCGCAGGTAGATTTTGCCTGTACTTCTTTGCCATCTCTTCAGCCTCAGAAAATACTCGCTGTCATAACATTAATTATCAATTATTGTGACTAACTTAAATCATATCAGACGTTCCTCATAAAACCAATCATAATTTTACCTCTTTGCTAGATATAAATAGGCCAGGCTCACTTTCAAGTTCAGCAGTACTGCAAGACGCATGAGAAAAATTATATGAGCATTTATAAACTTCCGGACAGATATAAGTTTACATATGCATGTCAAATATACTGTTTTATTTTATCCTCTTTCACCTGCTCAAATTTCCAAACATAAAACAACATTTTCATGTGCTGGATTTAGGGTTTAACAAACATTATCAAACCTATGATATATATGATAGGGAAGTGATAGTAAAGACATGAAAAAACAAATAACTAGACCATCTATCGAGAGATGTAACAGGAAATATTCACCAGAGGACATAGAAATCTGCTCAGAATAAATGGTGAAGATCTGCATATAGCAAGATATAAACAGAACATTTTATTTCATTTTTTCCCACCTATAACACAGTATAAAACTTGGTTACAACTTACAAGCCATTCTAAGTCTAAATACATTTGTTTGTGCATGCACAGATGTGCCACTTTGCAGGTAAATTTCCATCATGTGCAAGGAATTTCATAAATTCAAATAATTGAATCAGATAATGTCTCAAGGAAGAGAAACTGTACTTCGGAAGAAACAGCATTCAAAAGTCAGAAACAATTGGAATAGCAAAGCTCTCAACATAGTCCTATTACCTGAGAGATATTTTGTCAGGAAAGAGTGACTTCACAACAAGAACCTTGATTTTCTCCCCTTCTTTAAGCAATTCAGCAACAGAAGTAATTCGGGTTTTACTCATATTTGAGATATGGAGCAACCCACTGCAACACAGTTGAAAATTCAGAGTAATTTACGACAGTAGCACAAGAAAAATGTTGAAACTTAACACATAAACAAACAATTATGCACAGACAACTCATATAATTGAGAAGCATATCAATTAATAAGTGCAAAAGAAAGTACTCATTTAGAGTCAAATGAGAAGCCTTACAAATTTACAGTATAACTACGATGAACGAGGCGGTGTAATATCAGCATTGTAAAAGGTACTTTCCAGGCACACATCAGAATATGCCTCTTGGCCTGGCATAATAAAATTGTGCCAAGGTGCAGTGCAGGAGGCATTTGAACTGAATGTTTACAATTTTTGAAAATTTTCCTTTTAATGCTAAACATTATTTATCAAATGTTTACTATTTAAATATAAAAGTAATGCTCAACAGACTTATGCCTGATGCTTTGGGGCCAATGCATTGCCTCACCAAGACAAATGCCTCAGTCTAATGCTTTTACCTCTAAAAACAGGGCGCATGATGTTTGGGCCACTATAAAATACAGACAGATTTTCACCATTTTTTTTTTATATCTTTTCACCAAATTTTCTTTCTTTAAAACACGGTTGTAAAAGTTTGAGACAATGAATTTGTCATTGAGCCTTTATGATGTGCCTATCAGACTTGCTTATTTAGCTAAATGTTACGTAAGAAAAGCCACTTCTATATTTCCAATGAATGCAATAGGGGATAAAGTGAGCTTATAGAGCTTGCCAAACATGATTCATGCAGCATTTACTCAATCTTGTCTGCTCCAGTCATTTTCTCTCACCGTCAAATAATCTTCGTGTTAAATTATATACTATATACTAAATCTCAATCCAAAATCACTGTCCATTCTCTCACATTTCATTGTTAGAGGAATAGTACCACCATATTTGTCTTCTCTGATATTTGATATGGTTCATTTTCCCATTCTGCCTCATCTTCTAGATGCATATTTCCCCCTTTCTTTTTTGTCTGTTCTCTTGATTTCTTTGTTGTTTTTTCTGTTTTTTTAACTGTTTTATATTACTTTACCAGCATAATAGACTACTTTTTTTGTACACATGAGGGGCATAGCCCATGGGGAAGAGGAAGTCAGTCTTGGTTCGAAATCAAGACCCCTATATCCCCCTAAAGCTCCTTAACCACTAGGTCAAGGAGTTGAGGACATAATATACTACTTTATCAATACATATACTGTTTTCTATTTTTCATAAATTAAATTATTAAGTAAAAATATTAATTATAAAAATGGATTATTTTAAATTTAAATTGAATTAATATTTCTATAATTATTAGTTTTTATTTTTTTGAGTGACTTATTTGTAATATAACTTTCACTAATTTTTTTTACCCAATTAAAATATACTACATGGTTTTTTAGTTATGAATGGCATTGATGGAATAATAGATTTTAGCTGCAAAAGTTTTTACTTTTAATTTTAACCACCAATTTTTTTTTTAATTTGTATCATATATTTGATTTAATTATTTTCTCAAATTTCAATATTATAGTTCAAATCCAATTGCAACTAGATAAAATTTTCATGCGTCATTTATTAGTTTTTTACTAATATTGTTGATTATTGATTTATGATAAATTATTATCCCAATACAATAGAAGGATTGAATCTAAATTTGTGTTCTTGAAGCCAATAATTTAAATACTTGAAAAAAATAATTGAAAAAAAATAATTGAAGTAATCTAATTGTTAAGTAACTTCTAAATTCAATTTCACCAACTATCTCAATAATTTATTTTCAAATGCACATGATAAATCTTTATTTATCTTTAACTTCAATAAAATCTAAATCTTCTATGAAATCAATATTTTAATTTTAAAACTTGATAATAATAAAAAAAAAATTGTTTTAACGTTGTTATATTGCAGCAATGCACAAGCCCTTGAGCTCATAAAAACTAAATTGAAAGCTCAAAACGTGTAGGAACTCTTAACATTCATATAATTTTATCCATTCACCATTTAACATCCCTCTTCCCCTGCTCGTTGCCTTCCAATTTCCATTCTCCTCCACCCTTTTCTTTTTACTTCTTTAAACAAGAATCTTTAATTAAAATATTATCAGAAAGCTCTCACACTATCTTTTCATTAATTTTTATGATGTTGATGACTTTATCTTTACATGATAAGATAATAACCGCACAAACCATATACATTTGCATTAAACTTGACATTAGGATCAAAACAATAAAGTAGCTTTGCACTCACCTTCTATTGGAATCCCCTATTCTTACTTGGGCTCCATATGGTAAAATTTTCACAACAATTCCTTCCAAGAGTGTTCCATCTCGAAGGTTCAGCATTTCCTGCAACATTTTAATATCAGCAGCCCCCTATTTTTAAAATAAAGTGATAGAAACCAAATGCCATATTCAACAGAAAAAGAATGAGGAACAGCGAGGCAATAGTTACTAACCCAAGCTTCCCTCTCGCTCAGTCTTAAGTCATTGTTAGCCTCATCTATACGGGTAACTTTCACATACATTCTGCAACCAACCTATAACATAAATGAAACAAGTCTTAAGAAGCACAGAATCAGTGAAAGAAACAAAGAAATGTAGATAGAACAGACCTATATCCAATTGTGTAATTATTTCCTTCTTATCACCATCACGCTTCTATTCTTCTTCTTAGTACTGTTACTTTTACCAATAATTTTTTTATTTCGGCGCTACTTTAAAGGCTGAAACTCCAAATTTCAAATTTTTTTTGTTTGTTATTCTTCAAATTCTAATGAATTCCTTCATGGATCATAAACCTTATTGATTAAAATCATTCTCTTCAAAGAATGCTTTTAACAGAACATTGATTTAGGAATGCCACTTGCATAACTAGGTGGCTTGTCGTGGAAACTACAACAAGGAAGAACATGATCAAGGGGGAATGACAAGGCATGCCATATGATAAATATATAGAGGCAAATCATTTGTTATGCATTCAGAGGGATTTTATGATACAGGCAAAACTTCTTTTATTTTCACCTAGAACAAAATAATGATAAACAGTCCAGCATCAGAACTAGAAAGGTTTGGTTGCCTAGATCCTCAACCAATGATAAACATGCATAAGGCCTTGAAATATCCTCATTTTCATGAAGAAAATTATTCCCTCCATGAAATAATTCCCCAAAACTCCTAAAGAAAATCATATAAAGAATATATAAATGATAAATACGTATATCAGAATCAGAAGCACTACTTAAATGCATAAAGTGCAACTATATCTGGCTCTAACTTATTAAGTTTAGATAATATTGTTCCATCTATAGATGGTTTTAGACTAGAAATGCTCTTTTACTGGAGTTATGCCAAAGCCGATTGATGCATGATAGTGAGCCATGACACAGAACAGAAACAGAACTCAGTTACAGAAATTCCCATGACAAGAAACTTACATATTCTTTCAACTCAGAGAAGTTGTTTACCCTCTTCATCAACTCAGCTTTTGGAAGGAAAGCTCGCAAACCCTGCAAGACCATGTCTGCAACGTGTTTCACATTGACACACATGCAGAAGCACATAATAGAAATGGGACACACGAACCTCAATTCTTGTCAGCAGACCACCTGTATTCCACTCTGTAAATTTAACCTCTATAGGTTCATTGAGTTGTTTTATCTGGCCAAAATTCAGATTAAATCATTAGTTAAGTTCAAAAATTGAAGACTCTTTAAGGTTTTTTGGATGCTAATCTTTTGTAGTTAACAAGTTGAAAGAACAAGTAGATTAATTATCAAGAGATCCCCATTCTTGTTTATATGTAAGAGCTAATATTGTCTTAGAACTTCAAAAATTCAAAATAAAAGCATAGATATGTTTCCATTAAGCAAATACGAAGTCATCAAGCATCTCAGAGTATAAACATGAAAATCACCAAATTTACTAGGAAGAAAGAAAAAAGTGAGATGAGAACCTGCCTCACTCGATGCCAAGCAATCCTCCTGAAGAGCCGTCTAGTTGAGAGCAAAGGCCGACCGCTAAGTGTCCTTCCAAGAACCTCAGCGAACAGCACAGTTCCAGTCTCAACCACTGGCCTTCCAGGCACTGGCCCCCCACTCATTGCATCATCATCCTTAAAAATTCCCATCTTCCCATAAACCATAAACTCCTCAGCTTTATTTTTCAAATCACACGTCAAATATTCCATCTCTTTATCATACAAAGGCAGCACCTCTTTTGTCAACATTGTACCCAACATGTCAGCCCCAACATTCACATCAAGCTTATTCTCATTACCAGAAACAACAACACCTACCACTAAGTCACCAGGTTTTGGCTCATAGTATTCAACACCAATCTTCTCCACCTCATCATTTTTCTCCTTAGAAACTCCTAATTTACCTCCTCCCTCCTCTACTTCTAATGATTCTCTAGGTCTAAAGAATTTCAAAAAAGGCTCCAAAGCCTCATCTTTATCAGGTTTGTCAGACTCTTTATCAACATTCAAAGGTACTGGATTAGGCTTATTAAGCAGTTCGAGCTCCTCATTCTCTCGAATTCTACTATCACTTTCAAGTCTTTCAGGCAACTGGGTACTTGAAAATTCATCAAAGCTATCATTTTGAGAGCAAAAAATAACGCGGGTACTTCTCAAAAACGCAAATTTACTCGAAAAAGACAAAGCTTTTGGTGTCAGAGTAGTGGTAAAAGAGTGACAAGAGTGAGTTGTTTTAACAGAACATTGGCAACTTGGGGCACCATTAAAAGCAACGTATTGACTTGAAGAGTTGAGAAACGAGAATGACTTACAGGGCTGAAGCAGGGTTTGCATCTTCCTTATCCTGCTCGCACCTCTCTACCTCATCAGTGCTCTCCCTCTCTCTCTCTCTCTGATTTTGGACTTTAGAGTTTGATATATTTTTTTTATTCTCACTTTCGACAAAGTTGAATTTTCCAAGGTTGTTTTAGCCCTTTGGGCCTGCTGTAGTCCAAACTTAATTATTTCAAGCCTTTGTTAGACCCAATTTTTGATATTTTGGAATTTCTGTTTCATATTTAGGCTTGCCTTTGCTAGCAGCCTTCAACTTCGGTCCAATTATTATTATTATTATTATTATTATTATTATTATTATTTGATTTGCTCCTTTCAATTGTCTCACTAAAAAATCTTAAGCATCCTAATTAGAAGAGGACCAATCTTGAAATGTTAGACTAGGTTTGTTCCTTGAATTGAAAAGTAATTACACATGTACATTTCATTATTGAAACCTCAATTCTTTTTGATAATTTTGACACCTCAATTTGTTGTGTGTAATAATCCATCATGTGGTATATGCCGATTTGTGACCCTCCAAAAATTCTAATAAAAAATATATATTGACTATTTTATAGCAACCCATTTAGAAAAGTGGGGGTTAAAAATGGACGGTGCTACTTGCAAACTAGAAATCTAAGATGCTTATGTTTGATTGCATGTGCTACAGAAAACAACTTTTTTTTTTTTAAATAATATTAATTAATTAGTTAATTAATAATAGTAATGAGGTAAGACAAGCTATAGTTTTCTTATGATAATGATAATAATAATAATAATAGTAAAAGAAATAATTATTATTTTTATAAATTGGATATATCAGAACAGCTTGTTTAATTAATTATCCTTAAATTTGATTTAATCTTATTTTTATTGCACTTGTTAATTAAGTGTCATTAATAGGTATAAGTGGCATGAAAATGGAGGCGATAGATTTAGAAAGTTAATTTGTATTTTTTTTGATGTAAATCATTGAAAGAATCACAAATTATATTTTAGTAAACTATCCCAATGTTAATATCATTGTTCATCAACCACATGTTGACCTTTAATTTACTCCATCAAAATGCTAACACGTAATATATTTTCAACAACAAGATTAGTTTAATTTAATTAAGCTTGGTCTAACCTTCCAACGATAATAGTTAATTTATACTACCAAAGAAAATTACCTATAAAACAACAAGACAAGGCAGATTTTTTTTTCTTTGCAAATCAAATCAAATCAAAAGGCAAAGACAAAGAAAGAAGAAGGAGAAAATCAAAAACAATATTTCTCTCCAATTTTCCGTCCTCCATTTGTATCATTGGACCACAATCTTGGTGGCAATCAGAATAAGTTGTTGGAACCAAACTATATATCCAAAGTCAACAAATTGATCTCATTGGTTTTTGGATTGTGTTTTTTTTTTTTTCAAACTTCCTTTTCTTTTCTTTTAAATTAATTTCCAGGAAGAAAAAAAAAATATTATTGTGTCATAGGAGATACGACCATTTTACAGTGTGATCACTCGTGTAGTCTTTTCTATTTCAATTTTCTGTTTTGAATTTTGATTTTATGAGAGAAAGAAATTGTTGAATTATAATGGATGACGTTCTGAAGAGAACTTCAAAGATGGATGTAACATTATATTATGGGATTTGATGCAACAATTGTTATCCCTTTTTTTGAGAAAAATAGTAAGGTTTTTGAAACCTTTTTTTCCCGTTAATATTTCTGATCATATGTATTTAAACAAATAATCTTATAAAAATTCAAAAGGTGAATCAATATCCTGGAAATTAAGGTTGTGAAATATAGAAATTCATCATTCCTTCTAACAGTTGTCTGATTTGTTAGTAAAATCTTTAACAGGTTTGAATATCAAAATAGTAATAATAATCATTGTTCGGCTCTAAGATGGGAGGAATTAATTGGAGCTTTGGTTTTTCTTAAAAACGAGGCAAAGTGAAGAGTGATGATACAAATTTGACATTCTCTTCTAAATATGATCACAAAGCTAAAATTCTCCCATTGCTTCAGCTTTTGTCTTGCTCCTATATATGTAAAAGCAAACAAAAATACATAAGCCTCGTTTTTTTTTTTTAAATCTTTTTAAGAGTGTAAACGAATTAATCAAACATAAATGAATTAATTATGTTCGTAATATATTCATTTAATTAATAAATTTTAAAATATTATTTGTGATTATTTATTAAATTTAATAAATAAAATAAATAAAATTTATTTATGAATTATTTGTCAATGTTTTATCCATTTACATTTTAGATGTGAACGAATTTTATTATATTTATTGTCATAACATATAAATTCGAACATTTACTATTAGACTTAACTTTAGAAAATCGCCATTAATTTTTTTTGTATAGATATGATAGGCCACTTAACTAAATTTGTTTCATTTTGAAGAGGTATTCTAAGCTTCACTTAAGTATATTTAAAATGTAAATTTATGTCTATAAAACCAGAACTAGGTTTAAAAGTATGGTTATGTATGAAAAATGTTATAACACCTCCACATTGCCCACCCAAAGAATAGTATCAACTTAATTTTGTGTTATCTAAAAGCCTAAAAAACTTACCAAGTAATTTAATATTGAAAATATCCTTAAATTACTAAAATATATTGGTAATAATTCAAGAACATACTCTCACCTCAAGAGTATTCAAAGAGACTATTTGTCATGCTTTGAAAATGCTCTGTCATCGAATTTATTTAATTTTTGTAAAAAAAAATTTATTTATGATAATTGAAATTTTCGTGAGAATCTTGATATTGAAAATATTTTCTAAATTCTCTAATATGTTAGTAACATTTAGAAAGAATTTCTCACTTAAGAATTTACATAGAGATTGCTATTTATAACGCTCATAGTAATTCCATCATCGAAGATTTAAAATATAACTTTGTGAAAATACTCTTTACTTTCAAAAATATTCTCCAATATGTTAGTAATATTTTCTACTATAAATTATCCTTCAATATGTTAATAGGATTTTATGAAAATTATTTATTTTTTAAAAGTTAATTTTTATTTAAAAATCATAAGGTTTTTTAATATGTTAATAAAACATTATCTTAAAAATCAAATTGCCTTTCAATATGTTGGCAAGGCTTTATTGAAAGCTATTTTTTCTCTTGAAATTTGTTTAGTATAAAAATTAATAAGGTTTTACAATATGTTGGTAAAACCTTATTTTAAAAATTAGGTAAGATTTTTTTATTTAAATATTTATTTTAAGAAAATTTGAACTTTTGATATGTTGATAAGGTTTTTTTATTTTATTTAAATTTTTTTAAATAAAATATTTATAGATAAATCAATAACAAATAAACAAATGACAAATAACATAGATGAAAAACAAATAAACAAATAAATAAATAACTATACATAAATAAAATAAATAAATAAATAGGAAAAAAATAAAAATACCAAGAAAATGGCTCTGCTTGAAGGTTTATAGGATGCAACTCAAGGCACAAAAGAGTGGCTTGGAGGACGTAGCTCAAGGAATAAATTAGTGGCTTGAAGGATGCAGTTCAAAGCTCAATTAAATGGCTCAGTTGCAAATCTCTATCTAATCTTGTTGATTTTGAGTTTGTATTTATAGGGATCTTTTTATAAATTATAAGAACTCTATACCAAAAATAGTTTTAATTTCCTTTTAGTTCAAGCTTCAAACTTTAATTTTAACCAAACTTTATAATCCAAAAGAACTAGTCCCAGACAAATTTGACCACCCTAAACTTTTTTGATTCTTCCTTTTTCATTTTTTTAATTTAACAAAAAAAAAACAAACAATAAATTACAGAATTAACCCCAGACAAAATAGAGTGCCTTTAGTTGCTCCTCTTTACTTATTTTTTATGAAATAAGAATTATGTAAAGATGTAGACAGCCCACATATATCCAAATAATCGACTAGACTTTTTTTTAAACTCTTTTAAACAGACACTTAAACTTTTTGAATAACATAAAGCTCCTCTAAATAGGGGCTTAACATTTGAAAATATAAAAAATCTTCCATAATAAGGGCACACAACTTTTTTAAAAAAAATAAAAGCACCTCCTAACAAAGACACATAACTTAAAAAAATAAAACAAAGGCTCATCCTAACAAAAGCACATAACTTGAAAAATAAAGGCTTATTCTAATGGAGGCATACAACTTTTTTTAAAAAATAAAAGCTCCTCGTAACAGAGGCATATAACTTTAAAAATAAAAGGTCCTCCTAACAGAGGCACATAATTTTAAAAATAAAACATCTTCTTAACAAAGGTACACAACTTAAAAATAAAGGCTCAAAAGTTTTGATGATCATACCCAAAGGTCTTATAGATCGTGTTTGAAGAAATTAGGAGATTATATCTAGAGGTATTACAAATCGTTCCTAATCTTGAAAAATGCTCATTTGTATAAAGGATCCACAACTTTAAATTTTTTAAAAATCTTTCTTATCCATAATTAATTTTCTTGAAATGTCCTTTTTTTAAGGAATAGAATCTTACCTCGAAGGTTTTTTCTCAAACAAGAATTTGAAAATTTTTCACTAGAAAGTCTTCATATTTAACTTCTCTATACGGGATCTTGCAATATCTTTGTTTCCTAGATTCATGCCTTAGACATTCCTAAATACAACGCATGCTATACAAATGTTAATTAATTTCTTTTCAATTGTGGTACATAGGTTTTCAAGCCTCTTTCCTTTGGACTTCGACATCTTCAAGCTTCAAAACAATAAGACCAAATCGATTCGATTCTCAATCATCTCTCTTATTCAATATTAGCAGCTATATCTTTCTTTTAAGGAGATCTTCATTTTTCCAAGTCTTGAACATTTCATTTTTGCTTTTATCACTCTTAACATTTCCAAGGTAATGTAAAAATCCTTCAAGCTATTATTCATTTATCAACCATTATTTTAATTTCAAGAAGTAAAAGTACAATCATACATTTTTTTCCATTGCAAGTTATTTAAGGGAAAAGCCAATGGATTAATTGGGAATAAATGGGACATAATAACTAAAAGAGAGACATAAGCATCAAAATAAAATATATCTTATTTAAAAATAATGATAGAACAACTTTGGCTGTTGAAAGATGAAAGGTTACAAAAATGGGTTATTGGGGTAACAATGCTCAAAATAAACAATCAGATAATCACAATAACAAAACTTGAAGTTTTTTAAAAAATTTAACCATCCGATGCATCTAACAACTCAAAGCTCATAAGAACATGCTAGTTTTTATGTTAGTGAGTTCCCAAATTTGATGTTGTATTTTCTTCATCTAAGCCATCTTTTTAGGTTTTCAACTTAGATTAACTCCTTTTGACTCAAACCGCTCTTTTGGGTTTTCAATTTAAGTCATCACTTTTCTTTTTTCATTCATTCATTTTTTTTTAACTATAGTATTTATTCACAGCATTATAATTATTATAATTTATAGGATTAGGCAAATCATCTCTATCCTTCTCCATTAAGATTAATGCTTCACCCAAAAAAATTTTTTTCACAACATATGGCCCTTCCTAATTTAGAGTCTATTTTTCTCTATTATTGTGCTTGTTTTGAAGAATTTTTTTCAAAACCAACTCTCTTTCTTGAAAATAATAAAGTCAAATTTTTTATCATGAGCCCTTATTATCATTTTCTGATGGAGCTAACCATGATACAGTGTTATTAATCTCTTTTCTTCAATTTAATTTAATTGCTTATAGTGCTCTCGAATCCATTCAGCCTCTTTCAATCCAACTTATCTTAAGACTTCAAGGCTGGGATTTTTACTTCTACTAATAATACGGCTTCCATCCCATAAACTAAGAAAAATGAGGTTGCCCTAGTAAAGGTACATATTAATGTTCGATAAGCATTTAAAGTAAATGGTAACTTCTCATGCCAGTCTTTATAAGTCTCAATCATCTTTTAAAGAATCTTTTTTATATTTTTGTTTACTGCTCAACTATCCCATTCATCTTTGGACGGTATAGTATTGAATTATGATGTTTGATCATGAATTGGGTACATATTTTTTTCATCATCTTACTGTTCAAGTTATTGGTATTATTTGAAATAATTCTTTTTTAAAGTTCATATCTACAAACAATATTCTTTTTTTATAAACTTGTAAACCACATATCGTGTCACACTCCTAAATAAAGCTACTTTCACTCATTTCGTGAAATAATCTATCATCACGAAAATGAACCTATGCTCCATTTAAGACCTTCGGGGTAATAAGACTAATAACATCTATGTCTCACATGAAGAACGGCCAAGATGGTGCCAAAACATGTAAAACAGTAGGTGAAACATGAATCTTATTAGTAAAGATCTGGCACTTATGGTATTTTCAAGCATAGTCAATACAGTAACTCTTTATTGTTAATCAATAATACCAAACTCTCATGATCTAACTAACCATCATATGTCTATTTGCATGTGCCCCTAATATTTCATCATGCACCTTTTCAATAATCTTTTGTGCTTTAGTCGCATTTACACATCCCAATAATAGCTTATCACTGTTCTTTTTATATAGAACAACATTATTCAAGAAGAAACTCATAGTTAATCTCCTGATGACTCTTTTATCATTCTCAATTGCTTGGTCTAGGTATTTCTAATTCTTAATATATTGTAAGATATCATAATACCATGATTTTTCATCATCTTTTTTTTTATATTAGAATAATAAGTCGGCACATCCTTAACATCTAGTTTGATGGGTTGAATATCGGTGTTATCAGCAATTTGAATTATTACAACCAAAGTAGCCAAAGCATCAGCAATTAAATTCTCTTTATGAGATAAATGCTCAAACTAAATATCTTCAAATTGCTTGATCCACTTTAAAATTTACTTATAATATGGGATAAGTTTCGAATCTCTCATTTTTTATTCTTTTTTCAATTGATATATAACTAAAGTTGAGTCTCCAAACACTTTCAATATTTTAACTTTTTTGTCTATAGTACCTTATAAACTTAAGACACAGGCTTCATATTCAGCGAAGTTATTAGTACAATTGAAATTTAACCTCGTCATTATAGAATAATAATGTTCTTCAAGAGAGATCAAAATTACTCTAATCTTGTGCCCTAAGGCATTGACAGCTCCATCAAAGTATATTATTCAAGATTTCTCATTATGCCTTTTATTCTCAAGTTGGAAAACAGTTATCGAATCCTCATCAGGGAAGTCCAACCTCATCAACTCATAATCTTTAACAGCACGATCTATGAGAAACTCAACTATAGCATTTTTTTTATTGCCTTTTAGCTCACATATACAATGTTGTATTCCAAGAGTATTACTTGTCATCTTGTAATTTTTTCAAACAATGAAGGCTTCTCGAAAATATATTTGATTAGATCTAATTTTGTTATAAGCCAAATGGTATGATAAAACATATGCTATCTAGGTCTTTTGGTTATCCAAGCTAATGCAAAACACATATTCTCTAAAGAAGAACACTTGAACTCATATTCTATAAACTTCTTATTCAAATAATAGATAGCTCTTTCTTTTTTTGCTAGACTCATCTTGCTGTTACAACATACATCTCATTGACTTCTGGCATATTGTTAAGTATAAGAGTAAAGGTCTCCCTGAAATAGATGGTACCAATATTGAAAGATTTGATAAGTTTTACTTAAATTTATCAAAAACCTCTGGGTATTTCATGTTTCATTCACCAAGGTTATTCTTGTAAAAAAGCTTAAAAATAAGATCATACTTGCAGATAAGTTGAAAAATGAAACAAAAAATATCATTTGAACTACCCAAAAAACCTTAAACTTCTTTTGGAATGCTAAGAGATGATAATTTTTAAATAGCTCAAATCTTACCTAGCTCTTTCATTGACCACAAAGCCTAACAACTTCCTTAACTTATCCCCAAATGTACATTTGGCTAAGTTCAGCTTAAGTTGAAATTTTTTTAACCTCTTAAACAATTTTCTGAAAGTGGTGACATGATCTTCTCCTTCACGAAATTTTATGATCATATCATCTATGTATACTTCAATTTTCTTATGCATCATGTCATGAAAGAGCATCACCATAGCTTTTTGATAAGTTACCCTAACATTTTTCAAACTAAACGGCATAACTAAATAATAGAAGGTACCTTACATGATTATGAAAATGGTCTTTTTCATGTCATCTTGAGCCATTTTTATTTTGTTATATCTTGAAAAACCATCCATAAAAAAAAAAAAACAAAGAATACATGGCTGTATTGTCCACTAGTGTGTTAATATAGCGTAAAAAAATTAAACTTTTGGACTAGCCTTATTCAAGTCATGCAATCTATGCATATTCGCACCTTTTCATCTTTCTTAAGGACATGTATTATGTTGGCTACCTATTTTGGATACTTGACCACTTGTAAGAAACCCACGTTAAACTATTTTTTTACCTCTTCTTTAATCTTTAGTAACATCTCAAGCTTTATTCGTCTTAGCTTTAGTTGCACTGATTTACATTCTGGCTTCAAAGGTAGTTTATGTTCACTATTTCATACTAAGCCTGGACATATCTTAATAAGATCAAGTAAATACATCTACAAATTCTTAGAGCAAATATTTCAACCTTTGCTTGTCTACTAATGAAAGTGATGTGCCAATTTTAACCTCTCTTTGTTCTACTTATCTTCTAAGTTCACCAACTCAATGATCTCCTAATAAGGCTTAATTGGTTTATTTCCTTGCTCAATTAATCTCATTAGGTTCGAAGACAGTGCATATTCCTCAAAGTCATCTTCATTATCAAGTTCATCAGCATTAATCAAACTTTCAAAATTAAACCCTTGATCATTATCATGATTATTCTCATATTCATTAAAGGACCTGAAATTGAATAAAATTAGAAATGTTGGCAAAATGTACTAGTTTGATGAAAATGAAAAATGAGAGCAATAAAATAAATGAATAAAAATGCACCCTTCTTATTCTTTTTATTGAAATAATAATAAATAAACGACCCATACATAAAAAAATCATCCCAATGCTTTTAGAAGTAAGCAATTAAGATGTATAATTACATTGAAAAAATTTCAAGGATAACAGGCATTTCAATGGTGCTCCAATTGTTTAACTCATAACTTGGCAAACATGGATAGACCCACACTTCATGTTCATAACCCCATTCATCATCAATTGCATAAATGGCACAAATACCTCCCCTATGCTTAATTCTAGTTTTTTTTTTCAAAATTTTCATATGAATTTGGATACATGAACCCTTTAGGCCTAAAGGTATCATAGAGGTATGAAATAACCATTGGCATAGCTTTCGGTTTATAACCTTCAAGCTTCGCCATTCTATTTTTTTTTTGTTTATTTATCTCCTTCTCTTCTTTTAGCTTTCTACTTTATAGCCCAAACCTAGCCTCTCACTATTGTCAATTATCATTAGAGGCTCTTTTATTCTTTACAAATTTTTGCCTATTCCCATTCCAAGATACCAACCTTTATTGATGATCTGATTCACCATTATGTTTATGAAATAAGGTTGGTTTATCTTAGATCCTTCACTAACAAAATTGACAAGCTCAAAAGATTGGTGAAGCATTCTAATGCCTTCTCAGTAGCCTCTACATATCAGGTATTTATGGGCTGGGTTACCAAAATATCTTTTTCTCCAAACACAATGATCAATTGACCCTTTATGTTGAATTTGACTTTTTGGTGTAAGGTAGACGAGATAGCACCTACCATATGGATTCTTGGTCTTTCCAACAAGCAACTATAAGATAGGAAGATATCCGTCATTTGAAATTTAATATTGAAAACACATGGCCTAATCTATAAGGGCATCTCAATATCTCCCAACACATCGTGCTTGATCCTATCAAAAGCATGTACAACTAGGGATTTAAATTACAGTCATTTTTTTGGTCACATCATGTTTATCACAATTGTGGGCATAACGGAGGCTATTACAATCATCATAGTTACCACAGTCATGAATTTTTTTTTAATTTCGCACAACATACTATAAAATATTGTAATTATAATTATAATTATAAAAACTCTTATTTTATGATTTTTAAAATACTTTATGATATCACATATCTTTTATTTACTTGATTTTTAAATGTAATAATCTATTAAATATTTATTATTTTATGATTTTGAAATGCAATAATTTATAAAGTATTTTAATTTTTTACACATTAATTAATTTAAAATTGTTATCATAAATTACTTTTAAATTATTATACGAGGGATTGAACTTTTAATTTTTATTTAAGAATACAAAAATAATAATAATAATAATAATAATAATAATAATAATTAATCTAATACTAAAAAAATTAACAATACAAATACCAAAACAAAATATCATTAATAAAATTCAAATATAAAATAATAAATAATAATTCAATATATAATCTTTTAACTTTAATTAATTTTCATTTAAGTTATACAAAAAATTTATCACCACAATTTTTATCTAACTTCTCCAAAATTTCTCTATCTATCTCATATTAATTCTTAAATTTATTTAATTTTAAACTTTCCTACCATAAAATTTAACCTTTAAAATTTCCTGTAAACAAAATTTTCCCTAAAAAAAAAATTTCACATGAACAAAACCCACGGTCCCTACCCTAGAACTAAAATTTTGGTTTTATTCCCCTCTAATCACTATTCTCTCTTGGTATCTCCCTTTTTATTTTCTTCAGCCTCGTTCTCATATTCTCATTCATCTCAACCTCTTACTTCTCATTATTTCTTAATGTGCTACACTCTCTTAACTCTCAAACTTAACCCAAAAGTCCAAAATAGAAACTTCCCTCTTCCACCAAATATAGCCTTACCGATTAGGTGATTCAGTCATGACGACATGCATCTGGCTTTTGCTTAGGCTCTAATTTTCTTCTTTATCCCAAATCCTAATTCTTAACCAAAAAAAATCATCACCACCACCCAATAGCCCACCCTGGTGTCCGAGCCCTAATCTCTTACCGTTAGAATGAAAGCCCTCACTCAGCAGAAGATATAAGATGGAGAGGCTAACTTCACCGATAAGTTCAATCCCATTAAAATTCAACAAAAATTTGTAATATTTTTTACAAAGGTAATTACTTGTGTTGAATTATTGGTTGTAATGGATTGATGACTGATTTGAGATTAAATTTGAGTTTGTTTGAGGCTGGATTGAGTTTGATGTCAAATTAAACTTTTTCTAGAGGTTTTTAAATTTTTTTTATTATGGATTTCTTACAAAAAATGGAGCAGTGGCAATAATGGTCTATTAAGATCGCTATTCACTATTACATCATTTTTTCGCGGTTGCAATAGTCTGTTATCAATGAGATTCAAATTCTCACTTGATATTTTTTAAATAACGGTGACAGGTGGTGACACTACCATAAAATAGCGATTGCTATATTGCAACTACATCACTATTTGTATCCATGCATACAACCATATAATTGCTCTTTATATGTGATAACTAAATTGGTAACATTGCTAAAGTTGACAAAAGCATGACATTAATAGCAGAGTCATTATCAATGAGGACCTTGGCTATGTTATGACTCTTATATTTGACAGTGATATGTAAAGCCTTAGTGTTTCCCTTTTTTTTTGAAAAAATCTCATCTTCGTTGAAAGCTATATAGTGTGGCACCACCAAATTCCCAGCTAAACGATTATCATATTTCACCAACACATTGTGGGCCACATATGCTGGTGTAATACCTTTAGCAAGGCATTCTAGTATGATTTAAAATTCAACAATAGCAAAAGTAGTGAGATCAGAACTGGCATATTGTTTAGTTATTCAACTACAAGAACTGGCATATTGCTTGACCTCTTGTTCCATTACTTTTTTTTTTTCTTCTTGAAACCTTTGGATTTCTTGCTTCAATTTGTCTCCTCAAACTCAAACTCTTTTCTTGTAAGTTTTAACTCTGAAAGTACCTCTTTTATATGTTATTCCACTGATTGACTAGAATCTCTAAAAATGAACACAATATTTTTACCCTTTTTTTATCCTTCATACCACATATCCTAGGGTGACCCTATCACTGAAAGACCCAAAACTCACCCTCTTTGGATTCTTTCAAGCCTTAATCACCTTATTCACCTTTTTACAGTATCATTGGCTCACTATATAAAAAGTTTGATTAAGTGAGCTTATGTGTCATAGGGACGAACTGTTCAGCCTTGAACTATCTTTGTACTATGAGTAATGCACAACTCGTTGCTCCCCATAAACCTAGAAATGGGACCCTAGTCTCATCTCCGCACTGATATAACATTGGTTCATAATTTAGCTATAGAACTATCTATTTTACTTGGGTACAAGTAAAACCATGTAATATAACTATCCATCTTTCTTTGGATCTAGGCTTCGGCCGTTCACTCTCACAAAACTCTTTAATTAGGACTCAATTATAAAAGTAAAGCTTTTAGAATGTATTCTTCTTGCACTTGAAATGACTCTTCATTCACAAAAATAGTAATGGTACACATCCAACAAAATGTTATTTCTCCTTTTGACAACAATAATTCAAATATTTAATTGTTTCTGCTAAGATTGCAAGTGAGGGGTTGAAACCTTTTCTATATGCTAAAAGAAATCAATCACTTCTATCTCTATATAACCTAAGATCCTGAGAAAAACCACTATGCTATATACCACCAAAGCAAATATATCTAACCCTTGGTCATCATTTGAATGTTTTGTGATGAAATCATGAAAAAACTCTTAAGGTAGACAGATATCTTTACTTTTTCCTTGAACTTGTACATCCACATCTTCTTTTTTAACCCTTATAAAATTAGCTAATTTCTTATGAAATGTTAATTTGTACCTTCTAGCATATATTTTATCTTATAATTGAAGATACAAACCCATCAATGTAGAGTACTCCTCCATGTCAATGTTATGTTTACCTCATTGAAGATGAATCACCTATATGAAGGATCTCAGAATTGCACAACTGCTCTAATGAGGGAGTTTTCAACTACTACTAAAAGGAGATACACAATATATCTATACTTGTCACAGAAAGCTGATTGTTTGGATTGAGTCAATTCTTTTATATCTCTGACAACTCTTTCAAGTTATTTTGCTTGAGGCGTAAATGAACTTTTTTTGATAAAATAGAGATATAGTCTAGTGGTAAGCAGTATCCCCCATTTCATTGGATTCTTTTTGACTTAGCCTTCAAATCATTAGGTGACTCGTATTTGGTAAAGATGGATAACGTACAAACCAAATGATCTATAAACTCTATGAAAGTTTTTGTTAAAAATAACTTCAAGGTAGTTTTTATATGCAATCTTTATGCATGTTTTATGAATATGCAAAGAAAAGAAACAAGCAAAGAAATTGTTTAGTTTTAATAGCAAAGAAAAAAATTAGTTAGCACATAGAAAGCATATAAAATAACATGATTCCTAAACTCTTAGTTAATTTTAAATTGTAAAGGGAAACATGGCTCTACTTATCGATTAGATCTAAAGGTTATCAAATTGTTCATTACATTATTGTCCTTTACAGACTAATAAGGCATCTCAATCCTTACCCATTATAGGCTACAAACAAAAATGGTTCAATTCGAGTAAAAATATTTCGCTAGCCTGGATGAAGACATGAAATCTTATGAGAGTGTAAGTACTTAACTTTCTTATAAGGGAAGAAGCTTGGGTGTAGAGCTCATGTTATGTAGATACAAGTGAATGCCAGAATATAGGATAATTGGAAACAAATAAAACATTCAAAAAAATTTCTTAATTTTAACTTAGGCTTTAGATAACACAAGATTACTAGCCTGACTCTTGGTTTCTCCAATGGAGTCACCAAACTATTATAATATATAGATCCAAAAATCTATCGCTAGATGTGAATTTTAGGAGTTGCCACCAATATTTTTTGTATAAGTGTGATTGATCACCTAACGAATCTATCTCATTTTAAAGAGATATCTCAAGCTTGACTTAGGTATCTTTAAAATGTAGATTTATGTCTATGAAACCAAAACTAAGTTTGGGAGTATAGTTACATGTGAAAAAGGTTATAGCACTCCTACATCACATTCCCAAATGATGGTACCAACTTAATTTCATGTTATCCAAAAGCCTAAAAAAACTTACCAATTAATTTAATACTAAAAATTATCCTTAAATTACTCCAATATGTTCGTAATAATTCAAGAATATCCATTCATCTCAAGAGTATTCAATGAGACTATTTATCACGTTTTGAAAAGGTTTTGTCATCGGATTCATTTAATTTTTGTAAAAAAACTTTTATTTGTGATAGTTAAAATTTTCGTGAGAATCTTGATATTAAAAATCTTTTCTAAATTCTTCAATATGTAGGTAAAATTTAGAAAGAATTTCTCACATAAGAATTTATATAGAGATTGTATTTACAACGCTCTTAGTAATCTTATTATTAGGATTCAAAATCTAACTTTGTGAAAATATTCTTTACTTCCAGAAATATCGTTCAATATATTGATAAGATTTTCTACTAGAAATTATCCTCTAATATGTTGGTAGGATTTTATGAAAATTATTTCTTTTCTAAAAATTAATTTTTATTTAAAACTCATAAGGTTTTTCAATATGTTGGTAAAACTTTATCTTAAAAATTAAAGGCTTTATTTCAAACTATTTTTTCTTTTGAAATTTGTTTTGCAAAAAAATTAATAAGGTTCTCCAATATGTTGGAAAAACTTTATTTTAAAAATCAAATTGCCTTCCACTATGTTGGTAAGACATTTTGTTTTATTAAAACAATTTATTAAAAACTTAAATCTTCTAATATGTATTAAAAATTTGAATATTCCAATATGTTGGTACAATTATTTTTATTTAAACATTTACTTTAAGAAAATTTGAACCCTCCAATATGTTGATAAAGTCCTTTTATTTTATTTAAAATTTTTTTTCTTTTTAAAAAATATTTATAGATAAATGAATAACAAATAAATAAATGAAAAATAACATAGATGGAAAACAAATAAACAGATAAATAAATAACTATATATAAATAAAATAAATAAATAAATAGAAAAAATAATAAAAATACCAAGAAAATAGCTTTACTTGGAGGCTTAAAGGATACGACTCAAGACACAGAGGAACGACTTGGAGGACATGACTTAAAGCTCAACTAAACGGCTCAGCTGGCTTAGTTGCAAACCAATTCCAAACATATGGGTCGAGTGTGGCATCGGTCGGATTACCTACTTGAAAATGCGTTGATCCTATGAAAGGTTAAAAGTAAAAATGATGTCATTTGGCAGATCTATAAAGGCTAAATTTTTTTTCCTTTCAAAATTGCTTCCCTCACTCTCTCTCTAACCCTTGTTTCCTCTGTCTCTCTCTTTAGATGGGGAAGGATGTCGATGGAATGTCTACTACTTTTTGGAAAAATACGTCAGTATCTAGAAATAGTCAATGAAAACTGGGTTTTAAGCTGGAAAAGTCATCAAAATTTTCAAGGGTCACCAAAAAGTTTCATCAAAAAACTGGAATTTTCAGAAAAAAATTTCTAGAAATTCAAAAAAAGCTTGCAAAAATTCTCAAATCCCTTATGCCTTTTAAAATCCTCTAATAACACCAAATCAAACTTCCCAAAATAAAAATATAAAATATAAAAAAAACTCTTGCTAGAAACTTCTTCTTAAAAAATTTATATTTTTTTTCTCTTGTACTCTTTCTTTTTTTTTTTTATTGTGTATCTTTCTCTACTTTTCATTTGTGATTTTTTCGTATCTCTCTCTATCTAACCCTGTTGATTTTGTATTTGTATTTATAGGAATCTTATTTATAAATTGTGAGAACTTTATACTAAAAAAAGTTTCAATTTTCTTTTAGTTCAAGTTTCAAACTTTGATTTTAACTTAAATTTTTGTAATCCAAAAAACCCAGTTCTTGAGAAATTCGATCACCTTAAATTTCTTAATTTTTTTTTAATTTAACAAAAAAATAAACAATAAATTACAAAATTAACCTTAAAAAAAATAAGATGTATACATTTATAATCTGTTAATTTAATTAATAAATTTTAAAATATTATTCATAATTATATATTGAATTTAATCAATAAATAAAAATCAAATTTATTTATAAACTAATAATCAAAGTTCAATTGATTTAAATGTTTATACCATCCTCTTGTTTATTTTTATTTTTGAATGAAAATTATATACATTGAGTCTAATCATCATTAGTCAAAGAAAGAAGGCTGCAAAGTATTGAATTTATTTACTTGCGTGCAATTAATGTGATATACGGTAAGTCTTTTTGAAATTCACACGTGGGTTCCAAAAAATTTTCAGCCTTGAAGATTTAAGACGATTTCCACAATTTTGTACACTAATATAAAAAAGTTCAACGACCAGCAATTAAAATTGCAATTCGGATGGAAAAAAAAATGAGGTAGAAAAGAAGTTAAGGGCTACTTGGTCGAAGGAGCCCCTAAGTGTCTAGGCTCTCAATTTGACACTTGGTTCACACTTGTCAGCCAAAGACAGGAATTCCTGTGATGGTTCTGTAGGTAAGGGGAGTAATCGTTTGGTCGATTTCATTAAAAATGATTTTTTTATAATTATTTTATTTAATTTTAAATAATAATTTTTTAAAAAAATTTCTATTAAATAAAATTTTTCTTATAATTTTATTATTAATATCTTAGTTATCATTTTTATATTTATATTATTTATATAAAAATATCCGTTAATTTGATAGTTTGGTTATTAATTTAAAAAAGATAATTGATTTATTTAATCCACGCTTATGAAAATCAAACTAAGCAATTGATGATACATAAATCTGGCAACAAGGAGAAGGACCAAACATTTCTTCTTTCCACAAACCATACCCTGAGAAATTTAAAGCTTCGTTGGTGTGGAGAAAACAAAATCCTCTCTCCTCCCCCTAGCAGAACCTGCCTAGCTTAGCTCCTTCCTTTATTATTCTTATTATTACTTTTTATTTTTTCTTTTCTAAAGAAGCTAAGTTGAAGAGTATCAATATATAGCCAAGCCAAAGAGCAGGTATGATGCCTTTGTCGCACTTCATCATTATTCATTTTCTGGGCATTTGATTCACCCATCACTCACTGCATATTCTTTGATCCTTTCCTATATATATGCTTGGTTTTTCTTTAATGTTTTTGTTCTAAAAATGATCATCATCATCAAGATTTATTTATCGCTTATCTCAGTTGCGATTAAACAAAATGGAACTAAAATAAAAGGAAACTAACTGGTTTTCTTCAACAACTTTTGTGATTTCTTTCATATAATTATTATTCACCGGAGCTTTCAAAGAGTTTATATACTTTGAAAAACAAATAGAGAAGAAAGAAGAAATAAATTAAGTACATGCACCTTCCATTTGATCAAATCAATTATATATATATATATATATAGATTTATAAACTTAAATATATATAATATATAAATTAAAGAATAGACTCAAACCTCAAATTCCTCATCTGGGGAAACTCTTGAATTTTATGATTATTCCTCGTTGGTAAAATGTCCAATCAACAACACTTGATTAAAGACATAAAAATTTGTATTAGGAAATATTATTTATTCAGATAACGTGCATTTTACATTTTACATTATAAACATCACATGGTCTATAATTGACCAAAGTCAATAATTAGTTTTAAAAAATACTATTCACAAAACCCTTTGTTTTAAATAATTATGGAGTAATAAATAAATTGGAATCCAAAGAATAATTTTGTCGTTTGAAACTACATAATGACATTTTCCAAATCCTTTGTAATTAATCAATTTAAAATTGCTATTTCAAATAATTTTATTGTAAATTTGTTAATTTAAAAAATCTTTTACCTTCAAAAAAAATATAAAAGACACCTTCTTTTTTCCTAAATAACAATAATAATAATAAAAAAAATCAGTCCCGATTGTCTGTAGGGTTGCCAATGAAATCTTAATCTAATAGTAAAAATGAGATTTTAAAATTTTAAAGTTTTATGTATAAGTTTTATTATATATGAATTTAATTGTTTAATTAAATTATAATTTGTTGATTAATTATATAAATATAATATTTAATTATGAATGTTAAAAATAAAAATTATACCAGTACTAGTAATATTGTTGGGAACATGTATTCACTTACGATCCAACATGGGGCCAAATGGCAAGGGATATGTGCATTTGGTGATAAGACAGTAGATGGATTGTACCTTGAGTTTCAAAAGCGAAAGGTGATTTAATAATTTTGCAATAATTCCGTCGCTATAGGGAAGGCAAAAAATATAATCCATCCACCTACACTAATTTTCTTTCTCTGTCGCAATTAAATTTATCAAGGGTAGTTCGTCGTTAAAAGTTTTTAGATCCACGAAACGTTGTTATTGTCGTTGTTTAAAATTGCTTTGTTTGACATAAAATAGCTGTAATCATGATTTTATCGATACACATATGTTTTATAATGGATTTTTCCCTGAGATTTCAATCCTAACCATTTAAACTTAAGCCAGTTCCAATTTTCGGCAAAGTTAGTTAATTTACTATAATTATATATATAGGTATACATTCATATATTATGTGAATACAAATGTGTTTGAACATACGATAACATATATGATCGTATTTGTCTTTATTGAACACAAATGTGGTCGGACTTTCTATGACAATAGTAGGTGGTCACCGTCTAACACTGTCTTTTATCGAATGAAATCCAAACACATGGTGACCTACTTGGGATCATACTTATATAAAGGAAAAAAAACAAATGATCGGCATCCCATCTGAATTCTGAGCACATGAAAATGAAGAGAATGGATGGTCGGGATTTCAACTATATCAAATGAATAAATAAATGAACTGACACAAAATATATGGCTCAAATTTATGGCTTTTTTGGAACATTAGGAAAAGGTCTCCTCCAATGGAGACCAGACCAGATCAGCAGCTGACAATAGATCTAACTTTGCTCCCTTTGCAGGCCAATGTTTTTCTGTTTTTTTTTTTTTTAAACTAAAATTGCTGTATGCTTAATTTAATTTTTCCTCTGGATTGAGGATGATCTGACAATCAAAATGTTAATAGCGTAATTACATATTACTAATCATACAAGAAAAATTAACAAAAATATACACTAAAAAAGAATATAATATACAGTTACATTATATGCAAAAGGCAAATAAAAGCTGATTGGCCCCATTCCATGAATTATTTACTCTAAATTTTGCAAAATTCAACGAACCTACCAACATTCACTTAACTCCCCCATTAAGTAAACTATAAAGAGTAGAGTAACTAAGGAAATTAATTAAATAAAAATTATCATCATTTCTTGTGTTATTGAATCATCATGTGTAGCCACTAATTCCTAAATTAAATTAAGAGTCAAAATCAAAGCTTACCGTTATTTTCCCAGCCAAAGGTTGTTGCGTTGTTTTCCTGCGACTGCTTCCATCTTTTATCAGTCTTTCCTTCCCTCTCTTTGGCTTCCATTGTTTTCTTTATTCTTCTTCTTTGCTCTCTCCATTTCGTTACATTTTTGTATACACAGCCATGAAGCAAGGCTCAAAGCCCCAATCAGAGGTACTTTTCCTTTTTTCTCAGCCTACCTCTCTTTCTTTTCTTTTTTTTTTTTTTTTTCTGGGTTTGGGTTTTTTAATTATGGGATAACCGAGAGAGAACTTGCAGAGAAGTTGGGCTGAAATCTGCTGTTTTGGTTGCTCCTGCCTACAGCTTTTTTGGCCTCGAGTTGTCATGAGGAAATTGCTCAACATCACTCCCAGAGACTCCGATTACAGCGCTGATACCGATGATGAAGACGATACTGGTTCTGATTCTGAAACTGAAGGTCACTTCACCATTTTCCTTCAAACCCGTTTTCTCAAACTTTGGATTTTCCCAGTTTTTTTTTTCTTTTTAGGAAATTTGAGATTTTTTGTAGCTTTTTTTATGTGTTCTATAGTTGTTTTTAAGGATTCATTTTTATTCTGAGAATACCCTTTTGGGGTTTGAGTCTAAATGTGAAGTGGGGTTTTGCAGAATTTTTTGAATGTGGCAGTGGCAGAGGATCAAGGTTTAGAGGGAACAGAGAGGAGGAGCTTCAGCCTGATCTAAATGGTAATAATTTTAATGCCTTATTGACATTGACGTTTTCTTTTGCTATATCATTTGTGTTATGAAGCTAGTTATCTTCTATATATCTTTTTGACACCTTCAGACTTGAGTTGCATCTTTTTTCTTTTCAGTTGTAAAGTTTGGAAATTTTAAGTTGCTGTAGAAAGAATTTTTAATACATGTGGATCATCTAGTCCAAAAAATTTGTGTTGTCGTTGTTGCATTGGGGTTTGATGGAGTTCCAAATTCAGTTTTAGGATCAGGTGGTGCATAAAGCAATCAAATTGAAATGGTTGTCATATTGGGATTCAGATTCTTTTCAACATAATTTAGTAGAAAGCTTATTCAATATATTTAGTTCCTTCAGCTAATAGCTGTTGGTGCATCTCGTTAAACATGGTTGAAGATTCAATGGAATTAGATGAAGGATTTTTTTTTTTTTAAATTTGGGTAGTGGAGAACTGATCAAAATGACTGTTTTTTATTGATGATTTTCTTTGATTGGGAACAGCTCCCTTTTTGCCTTTCTTTTCAACTGGGTGCTATTTATGCATGTAGAAAACTTAAAGAATAATTATTTTTATTTGTTTTTATTTTATTTACAATGAAAGAGTATATCTAAATAAATAGGAACAGTAAAGTTTTTTATTAGGAAAAATTTACATGAAATAGAAAATAAAAAATAATAAAAGAGAAGAGAATGATTCTATTCTAAAATAGAAACAAATCCCTAAAAACTTGATAATCAGAATAGTTGACTAAATCAGAAGAGTAAATGAGAAATATTCCCAAAATAAATTAGAAAATCAAGCTGCACTAATGTAGGAAAATCAGATTTCTACACTCCCTTTCAAGCTGGGTTATGAATGTTAATCTCAGCTTGGATTTCAATCCGTCAAAAATACTTCTAGGAAGAGCTTTAGTCAGAATATCTGTAATTTGTGAACTTGTAAGGATATAGGCCAGTTTGACTGACCCATTTTCTATCTTTTCCTTTATGAAATGTCGATCCAGCTCTATGTGCTTGGTCTTATCATAATAAACAGGATTTTTGGCAATACTTGTAGTAGCCTTATTGTCACAAAACAGTGTCGTAGATATCACAGTATGAACTTTTAATTCTCCAAGTAACCTCATTAGCCAAATTCCTTCACAAATACCATTGGACATTGCTCTAAACTCAGCCTTAGCACTACTCCTAGCTACAACAACTTGCTTTTTACTTCTCCAAGTGATCAAATTGTCCCAAACATAAGTGCAATATCCAGAAGTGGACCTTCTATCTGTTACTGATCCAACCCAGTCAACATCTGTGTACACCTTGACTGCCCTGTCCATTGACTTCTTAATATATAGACTTTCACTAGAACTCTTTTTTAAGTACTGTAGGATGTGATGAACAGCCTTAAGATGTTCTTTGGTTGTATTATTCATGTATCTACTCACCATCCCTACTATAAACCTGATATCAGGTCATGTGTGGGAAAGGTAAATAAGCTTCCCAACTAGTCTTTGGTATCACCCTTTGTCTATGCGAGAGTTTTCATTTTCACTTTCAATTTTATTAGTTGAGTCCATGGGTGTATCGGTAGGTTTGCATCCAATCATGCCGGTTTCTTTAAGTAGATCAAGTACATACTTACGCTAAGACACTGATCTTCCATTCTTAAACTGAGCCACTTTCATCCAAGGAAAATATTTAAGGAACCCAAGTCCTTTATTTTAAACTCCTTTGCAATGAGTTTCTTCAAATCATCTATTCCTTCCTTATGGTATCCGGTGATTATGATATCATCTACATAAATAATAAGAATAACTCTTTTTCCTTCATTAATGAACTTAACAAACATAGTATGGTCATATTGACATTGAAGGAATCCATACCTCTTCATTACCTTGGTCAACCGTTCAAACTGAGCTCGAAGAGAATGTTTAAGTCCATACAAAGATTTTCGGAGTTTGCTCACTTTGCTCATGTTGTCTTGCCTTTTGAAATCAGGAGAAATTTCTATATAGACATCTTCCTCCAAGTCACCATTTAAGAATGCATTCTTGATATCAAGTTGGTGGAAAGGTCAATCCAAGTTGGCTGTTAGTGACAATAGAATTCTAATTGAATTGAGTTTGGCTACTGGAGCAAATGTCTCCTCATAGTCTATCCCATAAGATTGAGCAAACCCTTTTGTAACAAGTCTAGCTTTGAACATATTTATAATTCCATGTACATTGTGCTTTATTGTGAAGATCCAGTTACATCTAACCGGGTTTTTCCCTTTGGGCAAATCTGAAATTTCTCATGTCCCATTTTTCTCTAGTGCCTTGATTTCTTCAAGAACTGCTACCTTCCATTCTAGTTTATTGAGGGCTTTTTGAATATTTTTTGGAATTTGCACATTGTCAAGATTAGTAGTAAAAGCTCATAAGTTTGGATTTAACCTGTCATATGGAATGTATTTATAGATAGGGTACTAGATGCATGATCTCACACATTTTCTTAATGAAATAGGAATGTCAAGGTCACCAACTGGCTCACAAGTTTCAATTTCATATTCAATAGGGACATTACTTGTGTTAGTTTCAAGTTCTTGGAGACTCGGATCAGGTTGATTTTTAGTGTTGGGCTATGTACAGTTGTCCACTTCTTCCTTTGGATTTTGCTTCCTTAAGTAGACTATTAGTTCTTTTGTTTTTTCTTGCATAACCTTAAGGTTTGAAGAGTCAAGAGTTGTGAACAGGTTGGATTTTGAAATCTACATGGCTGATCGATTGGGTAGGTTAAGAATCTGGTTTTGAAGGGACTAGTTGAGATTCTAGTTTTGAAAGGGTTGGTTGAGATTCTAGTTTTGAATAGAATGGTTGGGAATCTGGTTTTGAAAGGGTTGGTTAGGAAATTGCCAAGTCAATAGCTAAGAATTGATATTCGTGAGTAGTATTTTTCCCCTAAATATCATTTTTGTTATAGGAAAGAAGATTCTCAAAGAAGGTGACATCTATATAGTTATAGAATTTTTTTGTGATGGGAGAGTAACACCTATAGCCCTTTTGGTTTGGGAATAACCCAGAAAGATGCATTTTAAGGCTTTGGGATTAAGCTTGTTGCGGTTTTGTTGGCTAATATGAACAAAGGCAATGCAGCCAAAGAGTTTGCTAAGAATGGAAGAGATCAATCGAGTTTGTGGGTAGGAAGCAAGGAGAGTTTGACAAGGTGTTTGAAAGCCAAGAACTCAAGAAGGCATTCGGTTAACCAAATAAGTTGCAGTAAGGACAGCTTCTCCCCAAAAATATTTAGGCACATTTTAACAAAGGGTATCTAGTTGCTTCTATCAAATGTTTGTTTTTACGTTTAACAACCCCATTTTGCTGTGGAGTGTCAACACAAGAGCTTTGATAGATAATGCCATGATTGGTGAATTAAGGGCCGAGAATAGAGTTGAAGTATTCCCTTCTATTGTTAGTTTTAAGAACTTGGATTTTGGCTTGGAATTGGGTTTGTACCATGTTATTGAAATTTTGAAAGATTTGGCTAACCTTGGATTTTTCTTTCATAAGGAATATCCAAGTGAGTCAAGTATGATCATTGATGAATGTAACAAACCCCCTAGCACCTGTGATATTGTTAATTCTTAACGGTCCCTAAATATCATTGTGAATCATTGAGAAAGGCTAAAATGATTTATAAGAAAGGTTGGGGTTGGTATTTCGAGTGTGCTTGGAAAGTTGACAAATTTCACACTAAAAATCTTTAGAGATATTATTGAATAATAAGGGATATAGCATTTTTATGTATGAAATATTTGGATGTCCCAATCTATAATGCCATAACGTGATAAGGTTATCCTTACTAGTTCTAGAGACTACGGCTGTACAAGAGTTTTGTGGTCTCTCAAGTGCATCATCTTGAAAAAGGTAGAGCCTTACACACATCCTAGCACTACCAATAATCCTCCCTGGGCCCAATTCCAGAAATTCACACAAGTTGGGACAAAATTTAATAACACAACATCTATCATTCGCAAGCTTACTAATAGAAAGTAGGTTACAATTTAAATTAGGGACATGCATGACAGAGTCGAGTGTTATGTCTTTCGAAACTACAATAGAACCTATTCCTGCCACCTTTGAGATCTAGCCGTCAGCAATTTTTACAGCAGAACTATCATGTGATCTAATGTTTCTGAATCAACAATCCAAGATTGTGTATTTTCCTGTTGAACATTTAAGGCATTTAGGAAATTACCTTTTTGTGCTAGTAAACTAGTTCCAAAGGTTGCAGACTTGTTTTGAAGGATTTATTGGAGCATCACCTCTTTGTGACTTTCTTCATGCCATACCTTTGTAGAAGAAGAGTTCTCACTCTTACCAGCCATAACAGAAGCTCATGTGGCTACAGTTTAATGGTTTAAACCAAGTTGCTCTGATACCATGTAGAAAACTTAAAGAATAATTATCCTTATTTCTTCTTATTCTATCTACAATGAAGGAGTACATCTAAATAAATAAAAACAGTGAAGTTCCTCATTAAGAAACAACTTATATGAAACAGAAATAATAAAAGGAAAAAGAATTATTCTATTCTGAAATAGAAACAAATCTCTAAAAACTTGATAATCAGAATAATTAACTAAATTAGAAGAGTAAATAAAAAATATCCTCAAAATAAATTAAAAAATTAAGCTGCACTAATGTAGGAGAATTAGATCTACACTAATGTAGGAAAATCATATTCCTACAATGCAGATGCACACTTCTAACAATACTTGAAAGACATCTGAGGGGCACATACAAACGGAGTTATCCTATGGCATCTGATTAAGCCAATTTTTTTTAAAGAGTTCACATTTTGCATTTTTACCCCTCATTAGTCATAAACTCTGTCATATGCAACCAATTTACCTTTCAAATGCTGTGAAACTGATTAATCAAGTACTTTTATTTATCAGTGCGATTTTCAGAAGGGAATTTTTGTCTCTCTTGTTAAGTTTTAATCTGATATCCCTGCAACCATGGACTTGACTTTGGAATTCTAAATGTAACCTTTTGCGACTTGTGTGAACCTCCAATTCAGGAAGTGAGGTGAATTACTCTTTTAATTTCTTTACTCTTTGCTTGTAAAAAAATTTTCCCTCTTTTTGGGCTCAGATGCTCTTCCGAGGTTAAGGAGACGTAAGTCGGAGACTTGTAGGGCGCAATATATAAACACAAAGGAAATAAGGTGCAGTGCCTCTCCCTTGTTGCTTTGACACATAAATCTTAAACTGGTTGCACTATTTTTGGTGACTCAGAGGAGTTCGGTTGTTATAGGGTTTGTTACTGAAACCTTTTGTATCCTTTTTAATTAATAGAATATGTGCTGGTACTTGGAATGTTGGTGGAAAGGTTCCGCCTGATGAACTAGATATTGATGACTGGATAGATATCAATGAGCCTGCTGACATCTATGTGCTTGGGTAAGTATTTTCCTGATATGCATTTTGAACTTTCTTCGTTTTCTGGCCTTATATTTGAAGCTGATTTTCTTTCCTTGTCATGCTTTAATCACAGGCAATCTTTACATGAAAAATTTTTGAGATAATTTTCATGTTGTTTGTATCAGCTTGACCTTAAAACACTTGTTTTTATACATGTCAATTCAGAATTTGGTGCATCTTGCTTTTAGCAATTATCCCTGAATTTGTTTTTTATGTTTTTCATGTTCATCTTAAAATAGGATAATTGCTTTATGTTTACAGTCTTCAGGAGATAGTACCATTAAATGCTGGGAATATTTTTGGTGCCGAAGATAATCGCCCAGTTCCAAAGTGGGAAAACATCATTCGTGAGACACTCAATAGAATTGGACCTGCAATTACCAAAGTAAAATGCTATAGTGATCCCCCATCTCCATCAAAGTTTAAGCCATTTGATGATGTCCCAAATTTAGAAGAGGAGATCATTCTTGAAAGTGATAGTGATATTGGTGATGAAATTTATCCATTAGATGAAGAACCTAATGGTTTTGATGAAGTCAATAATTCAGCAGGAAATAAAAGAGTGTTCACCAATTCTGAAGTTTCAGACTGTAATGATGGTGCTAAACTTGATGTCCCAATAGAACAGGATTTACAGATTCAATTTTTTTCTCCAAAGAGGTTAGATAGATTGAATTGCTTGCGGACAGAGGATTGTGCTGAAAATATAGAAGCCTCGGTCAGTCAAAAAAATGGAAAACTTACCAGAATGCTTAGTGGGATTGAACAAAATGGAAAATTAACCAGAATGCTTAGTGGGACTGAAAGGATTGGTTTGAGCTGGCCAGAGCCTCCATTAAACTTGCTATCTCAGCATGTTTTGGGCAGACCAAGTTCTTTCAAATCGACCAAATCCTTTAGAGCGACCAAGTCTTTTCAAACATATAGTTCCTTCAAGTCCATAAATGACATGGCATCAGGGATAGCTTTGCTTGCAGAACTTGACCTTGAATCCCACATGAAGCGAAAAAGAAGATCGTCGTATGTAAGAATAGTAAGTAAGCAGATGGTAGGAACTTTCCTTACTGTATGGGTTCGTAGGAGTTTGCGCAGGCATATTCATAATTTGAAGGTGTCTACTGTTGGTGTTGGTGTAATGGGCTACATCGGTAACAAGGTTTGTTCCTTCTAGGAATGTTAGTTTCTTTTTTTTTTTTCCTTAAATTGAAAGTTTGAATTTTTTTTTTTCATGTTAGCACTACTTGGAACCATATAGTTTGTATATTACGGTGCTGCAGTTCTGGTAGTTTTTAGGTTGGACACTTTATATCTAGGGCTCTTTGTAGCTAAGCTTGGGTATGCCTTACATTAAGCCTTAAGCCTTAAAATACAAGGATTATCTCTTGGACAGATGCACTTATTTCCTAACAAATTGACTACATTTTTGCCTCAAATATTACTCGCCACTGGTATCAAGTCAGTTGCCACTGAAGTCAACTATAATTTTGAACCTTGACTTGTGAAAACTGATTCTCCTTTCTTGATGCCGATGGTTGGTGTAGGTATTTTAAAGTGGATAGCATCGAGAAAATGTGATGTTGTGTAGTTTTTACTCTCATAACTCTGTATCATTGCAACTTAGTGTAGGATTTATGACTGCCAATTTCAACTTGGACAAGAATGCTTAGCATTCTTTTCAGAAGTTTTTAAATGATCTAACTAGCACTTATAATTAGGAGGGATTCAGGAATTTAGTTTATATATATATATATATATATATATATTAAGGAAGATCAGATCCCATTGATCTATAATTTTAGAGAGTTCTGTTAGTGAGGGATGAGGTAATGCTATAAATGAGTATGTGGGAACGAAGTAGAGAGGTGGAGAGGACTGGACATCCCTTGGGAACTTGAGTATTTTTGGTAGTTAATGGAAGTAAAGGGGCGGCAAAAGTATGAGCAGGAGTGCAGAAAGTGGCATAGTGGAAGATGAGGCAAATTAGAAGTAAGTAAACTTGAAAGGAGGTGATTGAGATATAGCCCTTGAGGAAGTGTGGAAGGTAGTGACATTAATGTGATGGGGGTGGAAAAAGGCTAAAACAAGTGTGAGAAATTCTAGGTGGTAAATGTGGGAAAACATTTATTTACAGCTGGTTGTAATCTTGTAATCTGTGTATTTATATTTGTATCTCTAGAATTAAGTATTTGTATCCCTAGAATTAAGGACAAAAAATTAGGATAGACAATCCCTCAATTATAGGATCAGTTTTTAGGAAGATTTAGTTTCCTAGTTTAACCCCTATTTAGTTGTATATAAACCTAAGGTTCTTGTATAATTCTTAATGAGCAGTTTTTCAATATATATTCTATTTAGTTTTTCCACAGTAAATATGCAACTCTCCTTCAAATGATGTTAGGCCATATACTATAGGCTGATGGGGGTGTAGTTAATGTAGCCAAAGAGGTGGTGATGAGTCATTGTTTAGTGAAAACTGAAAAGGAATGAGGCCTAAGATAGGATGACTGGTTGTTACATCTAGTATTTTCAAAAGTGATGTGGGTGATTCCATGTGTCAACAAATGACTCATGGTTGGTACTCAGATACTCCAAAGGGGTCAATGCAAGAACCCATTTTGCAGTCTCAGATTGGAGCCCACCAAACCAAATTGCTCTATGACATTGTGAAGATCTGAGAGCAATATAACAGTCCTGCCACTGATCCCAGGGTTACTCCAATCAAATAGCTAGTCTCTATTGGACCTAGTTATATGTGTGGTCCATGGTGTAATACCTGCAAGCAATAGCTGAAAGACAAATACAAGAGTAAGATAGTATGACTAAAATTAACCCAAACAATGCACCTATAATAATGATGTTGACTTTTTGCTTCCCATGTCTTAAAACATTAAATTCTGTTTATGTGTGGTATCTTCGTAAGCAATTTATTTGAATCAGGGCTACTAAATTCTTTTATTAAATTTTCTGCTGCTGATCATAGTTGTTATTCAATTCTGCTGTCTTTAGCTAATAATATAGCAATTCATTTTTTTTCCAGGGATCTATATCAGTCAGCATGTCCATATATCAAACACTTTTTTGTTTTATATGCACTCACCTGACATCAGGTGAAAAAGATGGAGATGAACTTAAAAGAAATGCTGATGTGCATGAAATACTTAGACGAACTCATTTTCATTCTCTTTCTGCAATTGGACTTCCCAAATGCATTCATGATCATGAGTGAGTATACTTTAATTTCTACCTTCAGTGTGAAATAGTGGTTATCTACTCATCTATCATTTTAGTTGTTGAGATCATTACACTCTGATTATCCCTAATATATCATGAGAGGTTCCTCCAAGTTTCATGGACTGTAGGAATCTGAAAACCAAAAGAAACATTTTTATTTCATTATTTGCTCCCTGACCATGCAAGTTGGAATCTAAATAACTAAGATTCCATTTGGTTGTTATCTTTACTATTTACCTTTTACTTTTGGAACCAAAAACAAAAAGTGCATTTGGATGCAAAAGCAAACATTGTTCTTTTTTTTTTTAATTTAAAATGCATCTTTTTGGATGAGAAAATGCTTGATTTTACTTTGATACATTAAGCAAACATGTCAGAATTGATGTATTTTAGTCATTTCAATCAATTGTGATCTTGCTTTCAACAATTTTCCTTTGCTTTATGGTAACTTTTGAGGAAACAAAAAGCAAGTAATAAAAGTAACAACCAAAAGGAACCTAAAAGTGTGCATGTGCTTGAGATTTTGTTCCATAAAGCACATTTAAGAGGAAGATACACAGATAGATTAATAAATATATCTAAGTAAAGCCTGTCCCAAAATTTTGTATGGCATTGTAAACCTCATTCATTTAGATGAGGGCTACTTTATGAAAATAAAATATGTTGAGACCAAATCATTCATAGCAGTGGAATCAATTGATCTTCTTTTTTCCAAGTGAAGGAGATGCTTATGCTGTTGAATATGTATTTGTAACCTGTGGCATATTAAGAGTTGAAGGAGCATTATTTTCGAGGAATTATACATGTTTGATAATTTAAAACATAATGAGGTAGAATTGGGCCTCCTTTACAAGTAATTTGGATATTAGTGCCTATAAAAAGTAGCCCTAGGAGACGATTCTTAATTTAAAATGTACCTACCAAAAAAGGTTATATATTTTATGCTTATTTTTTTTGTCTTTTTTAATGAGATGTTGTGCTTGTTCAGAAATTAGAAAGTGCTAAGCATTCTTTGGACACTTATCCTACTCGTCTATCATTGACCTATTATATATGCTTAACAGAGTTTTTTTTTGTTTTTTTGTGCAGAAGAATAATTTGGTTGGGAGATCTAAATTACCGTATCAACCTGTCCTATAATAAAGCACATGATCTCATCTCCAAGAAAGATTGGTCAAAGTTAATTGAGAGAGACCAGGTAGTTTAATAGTCCTACAAAGAGTCTAGATCATTGCAGATTTCTTATCAAATATGAGCTTGATGGCTGTTGATAGGATGCTGGTGTAGCTATTAAATATATTATTTTATCATGACAGCTTGTACGAGAGCTGCGTAAAGGTCATACATTTGATGGATGGTCCGAAGGTGCTTTAAATTTTGCACCAACATACAAATATGAGTTAAATTCAGAGAAATACTATGGAGAAGATCCCAAGGTTGGGAGGCGAACTCCAGCTTGGTATGCTTAAACAAGATTATAAGATCTACCCCTGTTGTTTGTTTGTCTTGTGAATTTTTCTAATATACCTAATCTTTCAGGTGTGACCGCATCCTTTCATATGGTAAAGGAATGAGGCAACTAAGTTATAGGAGGACTGAGCTTAAACTTTCTGACCATCGCCCTGTTACTGCCATATATATGGCTGAGGTTGAGGTATTTTGTCCACGGAAACTACAGCGTGCTCTCACCTATACTGATGCTGAAATTGAAAACGAGGAAGTTGCTGCTGAGGCTATTGAATACTGATGTCGAAACAAGTCCCCTGATTTGGTTCAGGTGGGTGGTTTGCTATGTTTTTCGTCCAGGAATATCAGTAGGATCTTCTACAAGGTATTAATGGTCATGATGCTTAGGGAAATAAAGTAATGCTGGCTACAGAGAGTTATTTGTTTAATGAGGATGTAGAGTAAGAGGGGGAATAGTTGAAGTTGGCAAGATCATGAGAATAGGGTAAGGAAACAAGATTAAACAAGGTTACAAAGAAGCAGTCTACATTGACTTCGTGAGAATGGATTGATATATATAGGTTGAATAGTGGTTAATATTTCCATTGAGAATTTGAACCTTATCAGGTTATAGGGACAGATTTTGCTGACATAATGTGATACACTTTGGTTGCAAAACATCTTGTGCTGTGCCTTGTATCAAGGATGATACGTGGAAGGTAATTGGACTTATTATTATTATTATTAAGTAGATAAAATTGATGCTAAATCAAGGACCCAGCGCTGGATCTGTGTTTCATCCGATGTTTGTCACCATTGGGGAATATGTTTCCTTATCTACGTATCATGAATGAAATTCCATTCTGACTGGATATGATAGATGGGAGATTGTAACATGGAGATTAGGTGATTCTACAAGGGAAAGGTCATTAAGAACATATCTTGTTCTGATATATACAGAACACCCCTCATACCCCGAACTGGGAACTGAAAACCAAATATATAAAATGGGTTTGAGAACATGACCATTTTACATGTTATGCCATATTTAATCTGTTTTAGTTTTGCCATCATCATTGTATTGAAACCTGATAAGTCTTGGGTCAAGGGTCTATTTAGCAGTCAGCATTGGCAATTTACTTGTCTAAATGGAGTCTGATACTTGGAAAAATATCTATTGTTTAATCTTAAAGTTACATATGTTTATTTCTTCCTAAACATAAAAGGTTTGCTTTGTGATGCAGGATAGGGGGAGATCATCAAGGGATAATATTCTATGCCCGATCCTTTGAGGCTGGGGTGAGAGATACTACAACTCTTGGTATTACCTATACCTTAGATTCATTCATTTTATTTTTTTACTCTGTTACAATATTTTGTATGTTGCAATCATTGTATAAATGCATCAGCAGCGCTAGGGGGTTCACAAATAGTTATAGAACAACGCAGATAAAAATCACAGTTGAGTTTGCATGTATGGGTACATCTTTGGCATAAAGTTTATCAAATATGCCCTTGTGCCAGCAGCCTTTTCTAGCTCATAGAAAGCTGAAGGTTTGAAGATATAGTCAATGCATGTTTTTTGATGGCGGAGTTGCTATTTTTTGGTGTATGCCTTTTGTCTTTCCAAAACTACATTCTTCTGTAATATTTGCAGAAGCTATGTACTGCTATTTCTCTCTCTCTTTCTCTTTCTCTTTCTCTGCTTTTGAGTATGTGTTTGTGTGTATGTGATTGCTGATCACTTGAATCCTGAGTTCTTTCACATAAAGAGGGCCAATTACAGATAACATGTAGACATTTACCATTCCCTATAACTGGATTTGGCTCAACTTCCTATGTTTAGTGGTCTTCTATAGCTCGAACGTAGAGCAAAAATCTGCAAGTGATGTTAAAGAAAATAAGTAGGTTTCCATTAAACCAAAACCATATGTATGAACTCCAGGCATAGTTCAACGAGATATATGGTGTTCTTGGTTACTAGCCATTAAATGTTTCTTCATTCTGTCTTCTCTATCATGCGATGGCTACCATTTTACTAAGCTTTATAAGGTAAGATCTAACAATAAAAGTTAAGGATTGAACAACTGCAGGTGGAGGTGAGAAAAATTCCAGCTCGGTAGTAAAACAGCATTTATCATTTCTTTATGCTTTTCCTTGGTTGTCAAATGGAACGATGAAGGGTACATTATACTTTATACATCAATTTTAAATGTAAGAGAATTGGGGAAAAAAATAATCCTGGTCTATCTGGATTTTCTATGGAATCATTTCACTTCATCACTGTTCATCTTTAACTTTGCTCGGTAAGAAAGATGAAAAAATGTGTTAATGAAAAATTTGTTAATCTAATAATTAAAATTCATAATTATTATTTTACTTTATAGCTTAATTATTAGATTAAAAAAATTTTCATTCTCACTTTTTTATTTTTTTTTTTATATTTCCTATCAAGCAAAGCAAAGCCTAAGATTGGGTTACTCATAATGGTTTAATTAGTGGACTGCCTTGTACTAATCGGAGAGATAGTTGTAATTTGTTGATGGAAATTTCATATCAAGTTCAGTTTTTATGAAGTTTGTTGATCTTACGGCCAGGAAGTTGTGGCTGTGGTTTAAACAATGGGAAAATGCAGCATTAATGGCTTTAAAGGACAACTTCTTATCCTTTCTTTACACGTATCAAATACAAAATAAAAATAATTTAAATTATATAAAATTTAAGAAAATATAATTTTAATTAATAAATAAAATTATTCTATCATAATTTTTATAAATATCAAATATAAAATAAAATAAAATAAAATAATTTAATTTAATTTATAATATCATCTTATCATAATTCAATACATCAAACACAGCATAAAATCTTTTACAAGGAAATAGGAAATTGCTCTTTCAAATTGTAGATACTTATTACTAGTCCAGTTACCAATGCATTCGCTAGTTAAGAACCTTGCCTTGATGCTCTGCTTCTCTCTTCACTCTGGGCCTGTAATGATTTGTCTAAGCTCAAGAATTTTGCATTCTCCAAATTTTCAGTTCTCTACGGCTTGGTTGATTTTTCGAGCAAGAAAGAGGTAGAGGAAAAAATCATTAAACCCATAAAAGTATGAAAACAATGGGAAGGAAGTTTCTACACATGCAGTGGTGATTAAGCCAAAATGTGAAGCCTGATCTTATCTTAGAAATATAGGTTCTTTAAGCACTACTCATGGTATAACAACAAAGAAATTGTTTATGGCACACGTTTAAAGTAGTAGTTTGGAGTTTAGAATTTGGAGAACTAGTGGGCTGCCAACAAGTGCAGACAATAGCCACAATCATTGCTGTGCTGAAAAATTATTACCTTCAAAAGAAAAACTATAATTGATATGTTTGAGCTTGAAAGAATTTCTGCAAAAGGGTGAGCAAGACTACTATTCCAACAAGTGCTTATCTACACCCACAGTTGTCGTAGTGCAACACAGAACAGGAAAACTGCAGGCTATCAGAAAAGGAGACTAGGCCAATCACTCTTCATGCTGTCACTTCTGTTTTAGCTTCTTTCTTTCTGACCTTTCTTGATTTGTTGCCACCTTCTACTTGCTCTTCTGCCTTCTTTTGAGCTCGAATCAAGGCTCTTCTTGCATGAGGCCTCATTTCTCGTACTGTTCTGGGAGGCATCACATACGGTTCAAGGGGCCGATCACCAAAGGGGTGCTCACTACCAGCAAATATCCTCAATTTTCGATCTCTATCCTAATCATAAGAAATAATCTAAGAAAATCGAATTCTGAAGTATGCAGAACCAAAATTTAAAAATGAAAAGTAAAAAAACAAACAGGGTGGACTACTTGACTTAACATGCAGAGAATTTGAATGCCACAAAGCAAGAGTCAAAACATATTGCTCGGATTTTTTGTCTTGAGCAACTGGAATTGGATAGAGAATGGTGAAAAGAGGGCAGAAATAAACCAAGCAGGTGATAGATGCATATAAAAAACACAGGACATAGTTTAATCAGGTTTAAATACTTACATCACGCAGTTTGTTTCTAGGAAGCATGCGTAGGACTGCTTTGCGTATGACTTCTGTAGGATCCTTTGCCATCCGGTCCTTTAAACTTCTTTCTTTGAGGTGGCCGATATAGCTGAAGAAGTATGATTCATCAATTGAAGGAAGTATACAAGAACATCACTACCTGAAGCATCCAATCTCAAGAACCAAATATGTAAAAGGATTGATAAAGAAAGAGGATCTTAGAGAACTATTTTAAGAAAGTCAAATTATTCCTGTTGTATTGACAGAACTCAAAAAACATGCCTGTTTTGATCTTTGTAACACATAATTTCAATCTTAAACTCATAAAAAAGGACATCATTTTGAGTTTCAATAAAGAACCAAACTTTCCAGGTACCCAACTGATAGGAAAACCCAATTAAATCATTAATTTCCATGTAGTTTTGCACTACTAACCAACTTCAATTCATTACCAGAAACAGCTAAAAAATTAGTACTTGCCCTGTATGCCAGTAATAAACCTTATCCGTAAGTTTTCTCCCTGTAACACATACATCCTTGGCATTAATCACAATGCACATATCCCCATCATCATGATTTGGAGTGTAAGTAGGCTTGTCCTTTCCTTGAATCACGGTAGAAATTTGAGAAGCTAATCTTCCAAGAACCTGTTAAATAAAATATATGAAAGTTATTCAACCTCAGGCACAAAAAGACATGTTAGATAAATGGTTCAACAGTGCTATAATACATGTACAAAAAATTGCATTGCATTAATAGACCATAAAATCACCTATGTTTTTATCATTATCGCTTCTCAAAAAGAGAGGTTCAGGGATGGAGGTTTCGCAACCCCACATCTCTGGTTTCCAGAAAACAAGTTTCATAAATTAAGTTCTCCTATTGGCAATACAAAGAGGTTATCTTTGAAAGAAACCGGAAAAAGATAAAGATACCTGGCCTTTAGCATCAAAGACTCTCCATTGCAAACCTTCCAGATTGATCCGCCTCAAACCAGCAAGTGTTTTCTGCATACGTTAAAACAATAATTACAAAAAAAAGAGAAAGGAGCGAGTGTTAATCGTTGAGTAGTATTTACTATTTACATCGCACTGCAATCAGTAATCCTTATCTAGGGTATAGAAGTACAAGAATTTGCAATGTCTCTATCAATTCTTTATCATATCAATGTTAACGACTATTGGATTAGAGTAAACCACACTCCAAAATTCAAGGAAGTCAACAACCCAAAAACTTGCAAATCACTCATTCATCTATAACTTTTTGGATAGTTAAATTAATAAAAGAAATTACGTGAGCAAACAAGTTAACTCAATAGGACCACTGCAAACTCACATAAATCCTAAAACATTGTTCCATGTTTTCTCTTTGCAGCATATTTACTCATCTAACCACACCCCTATATCAGGTTCAAAACATCATCCAAAAAAGAATAATTGTAACAGCAAAATAAAATGCAGCAAAAATTCATCTCTTCCCCTCATCACCTAAAACCAACACCACTTAAACATAAACGATCAAGTAAAGGGAACTTTGTAAACTATAGCTTAAAATAACCATGCCCATCACTACAAATTGCCAAAATAAGTGATAATTCAATCAGTAAATACTACAAACAGTTACTGTGCTTTGCAATGAAGGGTGATTTCTGCCGAAAAAGTTAATCTCAATTATGGGTTATTTGATTTATGATGAAGGATATGTGAAATGGGTAAATTTACAAGATGAAGAAAAAGCTTGCCTTCAAGTTTCCATTGAAAGTGGTAGCTGCAGCTTGGGCTGCCATTTCTATGTAATTTGTACTTTTCTTTAACGTCAATTTAAAGAGAAGACCCTGTTTGGTAAAATTAAATGAGTTACGTGAGAAAGATCAAGAGGGATATTTTAATTTTAATTGTAAAAAAAAAAAAAAAGAAATTAGGGTTTGGGTGGACATACAAGTAGGAGAGGATGCAGAGTTGCTTGCATATGCTCGCAGCTATTATATCTGGTGATGGGTTTGACTTAACTTTGATATATAGCAATGGCCCAATTCTATTTCTAAATGTTACAAAAAAATAAAATCAGAAATAGCATTTATTTGTAATAAATAAGCTTCATGATGAATTTAATAAATAAGTGAAAATAATGTTATTTATAATTTTTTACTAAAAAAATAATTAATAAAAATTTATTAATTAATTTATGTATAATGTCTATATTTTATTTTTATATGTTATGTAATAAATAGATCTAAATCACTCTTTTAAATTTATCTTTACAAATTAGTTAAAATATTAAAATAAACAATTAAAAAAATAATAAATAATAAAAAATTAAATTGAGATGTCATGTGAATATTTTTATTTAGGTATAATAACACATCGAGTCAAAGTGATTTTTTTTTTTTTTCTCGATCTAACTCCAACCTGATGTTTTAACAATTCAATCTTGATTTCGATTCGACGTCTAACCCATAAAACAAGCTGGAGAGGACCTTTCCCTCCCAAATTTTTGAAGTTCCTTTTTACATACGCATATATATTTGTATATGTTTATGTTAAATAAATTCAAATTGGTTTCAAAATAAAAGAGATTAAAATTATATTTTTATCTATTTATTTTATGCAATAATAAATATTTACAAATATTTAAAATCAATTAGTTTATCGCAAATATTAACTCACAATTCATGTGAATTTAAAGAAAAATCAGCTTTCTAAATTCTAGTTTCTTGATAAAACTTTCAGTTAAATAAAAACAAGTAAACGTGCATTTTTTTTTTTCTCATTTTACCCAACGAATACGGTTTCTTCTATTCTATCCTAAATTTCTTCAATTTATTTTGCACCTTTGCTTGTTGCTTGGATTGCCTTGCGACTTGCCAGCCATCCCTTCAAAAGAAAAAATAACAAGATTGTTAAGATTTAATTGTTACTTTATTTTTATAAATATATGTTTATATAATCTTGTTAGTTGTGTTATAACTTGTTTTTTTTTTTTATTAGTATATTACTTATACATATATATATGACTAAAATAATAAAAGAATTTTAAATTTACTATTTTATTTGGATAAATCTCTATACTTTTATTGCATTCAAATAATATTTTAATTTTTACTTTACTCCCAAATAAACTCTTAAACTTTAATTTGTATCTAAATAAGTTTTTAATTTTTAATTTGTACTTAAATAAATCCTTAACATAAATAAATCTTTTTGTTTGAAATAAAGGTTTATTTAGATCAAATCAAAGAATAAAAACTTATTTAGATATAATAAAATATATAGGGATTTATTTAAATAAAATGACAAAATTTAAGGGCTCTTAATATTTTATCCTCTCCGTGTTATATATCTTATGTTAGTAAAATACAATGACTAACTCAAATAATATATATATATATATATATATATATAGTCTCAGATTTTTAATTGGCTTATTCAAAATCAAATGTTAAGATCTTTCACCTCGAACATTGACTTATTATTTTCATACTCGATTTTGATCCCACACATATATATACAGTCATATCTGACTTAATTTAACTCAAAATACATTCAATAATTTTAATTTAGTATAATGTTTATAAAAATATTATTTTTTATATAAATTATATTTAAATATAGTATTTTTATTTAATTAAATTATTAAATAATAATTTTATTAATATAATACATATATAAATATAAAATCAAATAAATAATAAAATATATATTTTATATATTCTGAGGAGAACTACAGTAGAGCATCATAAATCCACCTTCTATCTGACTTCAATTTTGAAAAGAAAAATCATCCATGCTCAATTCGATCCCGATTTTTAAAAGAAAAAATTGCCCTATTCAATTAAAACAAGTTAGAAACCACTGCATACTAGCAATTAGGGGTGTAAGACAATACACCTTTACTCATAAAATAATTGAGTTCAGTTTGAAGAAAAATTGAACTCGACTTAATTATTATCAAGTGAAGCTCAAACTTGAGTAGCTCAACTTATCAAGCTAGTCGAGTTCGAACATTTTAATACTTAACTCAAATAGCTCACAAGCTTAATCAAAATTTTTTATTTTAATATATTTTTATTATTTTAATTATGAAAACATGACTTCACCCTTATATATATATATATACACCTAAATCTAACCTAACCTAAAAACTCCTAAATCAATCTTATATGTTTATCTCTCCTTTTTTCGCTCTTCCAAAACGACAAGATACAAACCTAGCGGTGCTCATTCCTTGGCTTGACAATGATAATCCTTCCTCCAATGCTGTTGCCCCGTGCTCATTCATTGCCTACTATCGAGTCAATAATCGAAAGGCTGAAGTTGCTTGATGGTAATCAGCATCACGAGAATTATGCTTAATCTAAAAAAGTTGAAAACCCCAATGTCAAGGTGGACCTCTTACTCCAAACTTCAAACTTCATGATGAAATCTCTTATCTTGAATATTCTGGGTATAGCAAACTACTCTTCCTCTAATGCCCCCATTTGTCTTGGTTATTTTTTGAAAAAATATTGATTTTTAGGTTGATGGGCATATATGATTGAGACTCAAGTTCATTGATTTTAATGTTGGTGATTATAAAGATCATATAAAGCAAGTTGGGAATTTATGGTGATTTATTGAATTTAATTTATGCTTTTGAAAATGATACAATAAATTAATAGATTTTTTTCAATTTTGTTTATGAGTAATTTTATTAAGGAATGATCGACAGAGCACTTGTTTTTCAAGAGGTAGTTTTACGTAGTGAAGTAATTTTACAAATGCAATCAATTGGAAGTAAGTTCAAATGAGGCAATTTCTTGGCAAGATGTAAGCACTCTTTTGCTTATATTAAACAAATTCAAAATTTTTTTTATTATCATTCAAGCTTAATCAAGTAAGCTCAAGCTAGATTTGAGTTTTATCTCAAGTCAAGCTCAAACTTGAAAAATAGAATTTGAACTAACTTGAGCCAAGCTTCAAGCTTCAATCTTCAATTTTTAAGTCAAGCTCAAGTTTGGTAGTGTATCAATTCGGTTTGGCTCTATTACACCCTTAGTTGCAGTTTTGTCATTCTTGCTTTCTCATTTTCTTACAAAATTTATCTAATTAAAAAAAATAGACAAAAACTAAAAAAATAAAAAAGGGGCAAATACGGGTGTCACATGGACATTTTCATTGAGAGATCAAGTCAAGATGAGTTTAACCTCATCATGACACCAACTAGACTCTTTAATAATTCTAATCAACTTAGACTTTGACTTGACATTAGTTTTTTTATACTTGACTAAAACTCGACACATATATACGTAAAACGCACCCGATCTAACGTGACCTAAAATTAATTCAATAATTTTATTTTATAATAATGTTCATAAAAAGTATATTTTTGTAAATAGAAATAACATATTAATTATACATAAATATAGTGTTTTTATCAAATGAATGTATTAAAAGAATAAATTTATTAATATAATATATATAATTAAATAAATATTTAAAAATATATATATATATATATTTTGAGACTGAGCAACCTAAACCCCTTCTAGCTCAACTATGATTTTCAAAAAGAAAAAACCACCTTACCTAATTGAATCTCTTTTAAAAAAATACGCACTATGAATCGGGATAGATTAAAACCTATCGAAAATAGATTATTTTATCATTCCCAACCTCCATTTACCTCTTTATTTTTACAAAATTTATTTAATTAAAGAAGAAAAAACTGAAAAAAAAAAAGGATGGGCAAAAAAAAAGAAAAAAATAAAGCCAAATGGGGGTGTGACATAGATATCTCCATTAGCATCATTTTCTTACAAAATTTAATGTATACTTTAAAAAAAAAAACTAAAAACCAAAAAAGAAAAAAGTCAAATTTAAATGCTACATTGACAACTCAATTGATATTTTTTCTAATAAAATAATCTAATTAAAAATAAAAAAGATAGGATTCAAAAAAAATTTAATCAATAATATCAAATAAACTCCACATAATTTTTTTTAAAAAAATCCAAACGTAATTAAGCTAAAACACAATGTTATGTTAAAGGATAGAGCTTAGTGGGGGCTTAAACCTCATTGGAAAAAAAATTCTAAATTTATTTTGTCTTTTGTAAGGTAAGGATAAACCTATTATAGGCTTTAGATAAGGGTGAGAAAAAAAATCTGGAAATTGATAATTGGTTTAAAACTATAGTGTTCAGTTTGGTTCATATTAATTTTTTTATTCGGTTTGGATTAAATTCATATATTAAATGTATCTATTAGATTCAAATCAGATTTTGAATTAAGAAGTGAAAAAATAAATAAATAAATAAATCGAACCGAATTATATATTTTTATTAGTTTATATATTTTTTAAATTTTATAAAATAATAATTATTATACTAAATTTATTTAAATATGTTAAAAGCTATATTAAAATACTATCAAAAGATTTAAAAAATAATTTTTAAAATCCAATGAATTGAACCTAACCAGTAAAATTCTATTCAAATTGGACTAGTTCCAAAAAAGTTTGGTTTGAATAAAATCAAATTTTGAAAATTTATAATAGTATGTATTAACCAAAACAACTAAATCGATCCGAATCATTATCACCCCTAACTTTTTTTCGAGAAAAAATTCTTAAACTTACTTTGTTTTTGTGGGTCTCTATTGAAAAAAAATTATTAAAGTATTTAAAATTTTACTAAAAATATCAATGAATAAGGTATGAGGTGGGTAAAACATTCGCATCATAATCTCTGACTTTTTATATTATAATAATATTTGTACCTATATTCAATGGGTATTTCAAATTTATATATATTTTCACTAGTTTTCAATGGGTATGGGTCATCTTCATATCATAGCTTTTTAAAAAAAAAAAAAAAGTTACTTTTTGGCTTTTTTATTTTTATCCTACACATATATGTAATTTTTTATAAATATATTTTTAAAGGGAAATATATTAGTTCTAATTAATCTAAAATAAAATTTTATTTATTAAGTATATAAAAAGATATATGGTATCGGTATAAGTACATAGCAAGTGCTATATTACCTGTCTCCATACCCATATATAATAAAAAAATTTAAAATTATATTCATTGCCAAATTTTAATACCCATCTACAACCGTATTCAATAAAAAATTGTACTCCTCATTAGATTTGGATATGATTAACATTCCTAAATTTCAGTTTTACTTTGTCTTTAAGGAGGCCTTTGTTGGAAAAAATTGTTAAAGTATTTAGAAAGCTAAACTACTAAGAAAGCCCTTGAACTATATCACTTTATTAAATAAGCCCTACATTTTTATTTTACTCAGATCAACTTTTATTATTTGATTTGTATCCAAATAAACCTTTTATTTAAATCAAAATATTGATTTATATTAAAATCTTATTTAAGTACAAAATAAAGGTTTAAGACTTATTTTGATACAAACTAAAAGTTAATGGTTTATTTGGGTGTAAATTAAAATTCATGAGCTTATTTAACTATAATAAAAATATAAAGGCTTATCTAAGTAAAGTGATAAACATTAGAGATTTTTTTGTTATTTTTGCATATTTAAAATTCACTTTGACTTCTTTCCCCATATAATAGCATTTCACATTTTTACAAATTAAAATAAAAAATAAAAAAAACTCTAATAATTTAGTGTCATAGTAAACAAAATTCTTATTTTTTTCCTTTTTTTTTCTTAATCTAAATTAGCTTTTCTTAAGCTATTTTCAAACAAATCAATATCTTATTTTATTTTACAATTACAACGGATTTCTATTACTACATCTAATTCTACTTCAAGGTATTTTCTTTAGTTTTTTTTTTTTTCATACAATTCATATTAATAGTTTGAAATCTTTATTGAATTTATTTTTAATTTCATTATAATACATGAAATTGATAAGTGAACAGTGATTATATATATAATATAATATTTGATTATTTGTGTTGTGATAATTGAAAGGATAAAGTGTATTCATTTATTTATTTGTTGTTGATATTAGTTAAACTTGCTCATGAGCTAGGTCGAGGCAAGCTTAACATGATATTCTAGCATTTTAAGTAAGCCCAAGCCCAGCCTAGCTTGATTTTTTAGGCTTTATTTTCTACTAAAGTCCATTCTTATATATAATAATAAAGTCCAAACCCACTCAAAATACTAGTATTTAAAATTGGGGAAAACAAGGTTTTTTTTTTGTAAATTATTAATTTAATTAATTTTAATTGAATTTATAAGTCATTTGGGTTTGAGTCCAATTTAATTTTGTTTAATGCAATTAAAAATTGGATCATTATTTTGTATAAAGAAAAAATAGACTTTATTATATTATCAGTAATAAAGCAAATGGGTCTTGTCCATTATAAAAAATAAAGTAAATGGATTTTTTCTTATTATGATAAAAATATTCTTTAATTTTTAGGCTCAGTCAGGCCAGCCAAGCAAGCCTAGGTCTTAAAAAGTGAAACCTAAACCTGACTTTATTTTTTGATCAAGTTTCATTTATTTGTCAAGTCTATTGAACGGGCTTAATATTCCTGTCTAAACTTTTCAAAATTTTAGACGAGCTTTCGAGTTAGGATTGGCTATCCGATCCATGAGCAGGTCTAGTATTAGTATTGAGTCTACCAATCACTACTACCATAATAAAGAAAGTATTTTCAGTAGTGAATGCCTTAAAAACTCATTTGTATAATTGAATGAGAGATCAAAAGTTTAATTATAGTTTAATTGTGTACATTGAAAAAAAAGTGTTTAAATGAATTAATAATGAAGCTATTGTAGAACGTTTTCAAAATACGAAAACACTTTAACGACAATTATAAATTTTTTAATAATTATGACTAGATAAGGAAGTTTTAGCTTTGTTATTATTATTGTTGTTGTTGTTATTATTATTATTATTATTATTATTATAAGTTAATATTTTTAAACTAAGCTTTTACTAAGTAAAAGTTTTAGCTCTACCACTGCTATGTGGACACATTTATTGGCATTTTTCTTATAAAATTATCGAATTAAAAAATAAAAAAAAGGGACCAAATTTTTTTTAAAAAAAATCAATAATATCAAATAAACCATATATATTTTTTTAATGGAGAGAATGACAAAAGAAAAAAGAAAAGTTAATATTTGTTCACATTTGAAAGTAAATAAAAAAACTTATAAGCCTAGGCTCTCATTGAAATTCCAATATTTTTTTCAAGTTTTGCTGCTATCTCACGAAGAGTAAAGTAATAAACTTGAGAGGAAAAAGTTGATTTTATCTTTTGTTATTATTATTATTATTATTATTATCCCATTCAAATATGTGATGCCTTTGTTTGACTAACTCATTAAACTTAATCAATTTTTTTTTTATGAAAAAATTAGTCAATTCTTATTGGGCTCTTCAACACATTAAAAAATTGAGAGTTTTAATGTTATTTAAATGCTTTAAAAAACATGCTTAATACTAAAATATACCTCTCTACCTTTTATACAAAATAGATTTAAGCTTCTAATGCTTTATTGCATGCAAATCGGTTTATATTCTTTTTATTTTTATGTAAATAAATCTACAAAATTTCAAAATTAATGTAAGTGGTAAAATTCTGTTAAATTAGACTAACCACTATTAATATTAGACACATATCTTCCAATGTGGATGATGATGTGTAATAATCAATCCATGTTGATAGATTATATGGCATTTTTTACTGAAGTAAGAAAAATCATAAAAAAATGGTCAGTTAAAAAATGTGCCTTAGTTAAAAAAGTAAAAGTTAAAAATTTGAAAAACAAAAGAAAAAATCTAATCAATACTGGGCAAATGGAGGAGTTCTTGCTACGATTTAGAGATTTGATCAGGTTTGGGGTTTGGTCTGAAGGATTAAAAAAATTTAAAGTGAGCTTTTTTGTTTCATTTAAAGCCTTCGTGATGTCGAAACAATAACATTTTTCATTCAATAGTAAAGAGAAAACAAAGAATCTATGCGTTTTAATTTAAGGGTTAGATCGATTTAGGGTTATTTGGAGAAATGATTTTGGTGATTTAAGGGTTTTTAGTACTTTAGGGTTTTTTTTTTTTTAGATTTAGGGTTTCGATGATTTAAAGGTTTTTTATGTAAGGGTTTGGGTCAGTTTTATAAAGTATAGGTTTGTGCTATTTAGGGCTTTTAGAGAAGGATTTTAATTGATTTACGTTTTTTAAATTGTGACTCTTGATTAAGTTGGAGTCTTTGGAAGTGTTGTAATTTAGGGTTTTGTGGAGAAAGTGCTACTGTTGGTTAAAACTTGAGCAAAACTTGTACAAAACGTATGGAAACATGTACTACTATTGAAAAGATTTTCTAGGTATTGTTAGAAAGATAAGGTGTGTTGGTATAAGTACTTGAGTCAAATGCTTGTATAGATATTATATTTTTGTTAATTTAGCTTTTATCTTGTGAAAATTTATGACTAATTTTAAATTGAAGAAATTTTTTATATGCTACATCAGTATTGCCATTTGTGGTTGAAAACGAAAACATTTTTCTAAAGAAAGTGTTACTACTGGTTCAAGAAAACATCTTTTTAAAGAAAGTACTACTATTGGTTCAACAACAAATTGTGTAAATTTTGGTTTAGGAAAGGTAAAAATTGTTCTTAAAATTGTCTTGCTTTTAGTATTTCCCAATTCTATATTTATATTTATGTTAGCTGCAATACTAGCCTAAAGAGAGTTAAGTGGTGTCCAAATGGTACTTCATGTGATGTTGTTAGATTTCTTTTTTATTTGCTTGGATTAGGTTTGTTTTTTATTTGTCAAATAAAGATAAGGTTTTCTTGTTTTATACCAAAAACTAGGATGCCTAAATTTTATAGATGGTTTGGACATTTCATGTCTCTTTAGGTATATTTTTAGCCTATGTGGTGGTTTGTACTGATGATTAGATGATCTTCCTAGTCTAATTCTATATAGCCTTGCACTTTGTCAACTTTTTAATGGTGTTATTTTTCTTTTACAGTTTTGCTTCAGTGTTACTTTTGTAATCTAGCTTCTGTCTTGAAATTAAATATATCCAACATTCATTAAATAGCCTTGTGCTTATTCAAAAATGTTTTTTTTTATATTAAATGTAAATGAAATTGTATGGAGTATCATTGGAATAAATAAAGCTTATGTATTAATTGTTTATGTGCCAGCCATAAATGGGTACATAAATAAGAAAGTGTTGATATAAGACGAAAAAAAAAGCAACAAAATAGGCCACAGTGCCTATTTGGCATTGGTTTATATACTGACTTAGACACTGAAAAGTCAATTCTAAATGTAAACATATTAAACTTTTCAAATTGATGATACTTATGTTTTTAAAAATTAACTAATCTCTTACTTTTTTTTTTTACTCTATCTCTTCTATATAGCTTAGGACAAAAAGTGAAACATTAATTGATAAAGCCAACACAAGTGGGAGATCATATGCTAACAACAAGAAGAACTGAACATGAATGTTTATGTTCAATATTAGTTAATGCCATGATTTTTTGTTTCATGAATTTTTTTATTGAATTTGTTATCTGGTAATCCAAACTGTTAATTGTCTTTTGATAGATGCAATTGCAAGTTCATGGTTTAATATGAGTGTTGTATATGGTGTTGTATATGGATATTAGTGAAATAAATTTTTTTTGTTCCAGATTTTTACTTATTTTCGTTTTATTTTTCCTTTTTTATTTACATGTCTAAATGATGATATTTGCTATTTTTCTTTATTTATTTTTTATTTTTGTTGTATAATACATGAGTATGTTTAAATGGTAAAAGATATTGCATGTTTTTTCTTTGTTTATTTATTCTTTTATTTCTGTTATATAATACACGAGTAGGTTTGAATGGTGAAAAATATTAATTATTTTTTTCCTATTTATTTCCTTTATTTATTTTTGTTGTATTGCAATTTTTAGCTCAAAATGCAATTTTTATTTTTTATTTTTTTTTTGCACAATGCCATGTTAGCAATCCATATGAACACCATTTACTATCATGCCAGTTGTCAAAGTTAGTCTAATTTAACAAAATTTTACTTAATTACATTAATTTTGTAAATTTGTGGATTTATTTACATAAAAATAAAAAAATATAGACTTATTTGCATGTAATAAAATATTGAGGGTTTAAATTCATTTTACATAAAAAGTTGAGGGTATATTTAAGTATTAAGTCAAAAAAATGTTTTGTTTGAGTTTAACATAAATATGTGTAAAGACTTTTGTTTTAAAAATATGTTGGGACAGTCGGATACCTTACATCAGATAGTTGACAGCCTTGCTTGGTAAAAGTTTTTGTTATGAAAAAACACTAAGATAATCGGATGCTTAAATGACATTCAATTATCCTAATTAGAAAAAGTGTGTTTTATGAAAAAGAAGAGTAATGAAGTATATTCATTCATAAAGTATTCTTTCATTAATAAAAGATGAATAATTATATCTATAATTATTCAAAAAAAAATGTGTTTTATTAAATAACATGTTTATTGATTGAAACAAACAAAACTAAAAGACATGACCCTTGAATTAAATTTCTATAAGTGGAAAAGTGTAAAATATATTTATGTCATTCCAATTACTTTTGAATTCTTCTTTCTCCCACCCTTAGATTAGAAGCAAATCATTTACACTTGGTTTGTTACATAAAACTTAATGTTTACGATTATCTCTAAAGGGTATTTAGCGGTTAGAATTTGTTAGTGTAAAGCAAATTCTAACAAAGGGTTCAAAATATGTTATAAACTATTTGATTCACTCTTAAAGGTGGAGTCAAAAAAGACAGGCAAGGGCATGCCTCTCAAAATTTTTTTATTCCATTTTAGATTAGTAATTGAGCTTACTAAAATTAATATGCAACCCCTCTTATCCCATTCAATGCATTGTTTGGTTCCTTTTAGTTATTGTCTTACTTTGCCTTTGTTCACCATTATTGCATTCCAAAAACTAGTAAAGACAAATAAATCTGAAGAAAAATGACTTCTTAAATGCGTTTTGAAACCATATACTAACTTTATTAGATTTTTCATTCTTGATGCATGTTACAAACCACCGGTGCATGAGATCATTACCAATTAGAAGATACATCTACAACATTCAACCAACATTTTATTTTTATATTTATTTTACTTTCATTTACTTTCCATAAAGATTGATATATATATTTTTTCTTCTTAATCTACCAATGAACTCGATCTTTCATTATCAGTTGGAAATTTTTATATCTTTTGCACAACAAAGTGTGGGTATAGTTCTAATTTACAATAAATTATTAAATCATGACTAGAATCAACTTCAAAAAAAGCCCACAACTACAATCTTATAAGAAAAACCTAGATTTGCATGAAGTTGAACATGAAAAGCAAGATGCTTAAAGAGGTGTTATGCTTTATTCTTGATGTTCACTTTTGCTTGTTCACCATGCACACTGAGTTCTTAAAAATTTTTTTAAAGTTTATTGTAAAAAAATCTCAAAAAAAATTTTGAAAATTTAAAGTTCTGCTCTTATTGAAATTCTTTTTATCATATTTATCCCCACTAAATTAAAGCTCATACAAGAAAATTTTTATTATTTATCTAGTTATTGAATATTGACACTTTGAGTTTTAAATAACTTTATTATAATATATTTATATATTAAAAAAATGAAATAAATTACTTTTAGAGAGTTTGAAATATTAAATTTTTATTTTTTCTAATAATTTATCTAGATTGATGCAAGGTAATTTTGTAGGGTAATGAGACTTGGAGCTTGTACTATTTAAATGATTTTAAGTTTTAACCACTTTTTAACACAAAAAAATAACATATAAAATATGAAGTAATAAAAATAAATAATCATGTTTAACTAATATAGATTTATATCTTTATTCTTCTTTTCATTTAATGTAAGAAAAAAATCAATTTTTATTCTTCAAATCTATAACAATATATAATAGGAGTTCCGACTCTAATTCTCAGTACACATATTCAATGTCTTTAAAAGAAATTAAAGGATAGATTTGGCCGTAAAAGTTTTTACAATTGTTTAGCAATCTGTGTTTTCTCTCAACAAGAAGTTTCTAGAGAAGAGAGAGAAACATAGAAAATCTCTGAAAAAAGAAAGTGAGAAGAGAAGAAATATGAAAAAATGGAAAAATGAATAAGTCTTAAAAAAAAAAGAAAGAATAAGGGTTTTAGAGGGGGAAGAAAAGACAAGAAAAGAGAAGATCTGGATAAAAAAGAGTTGGAAATGATTGCAGAAAAAACAAAGAGAAGATAAAAAAGAGGTGCACCTGATTAGAGCTATTCTCATCGAAATCTGATCGAGTGAAAATCATGGTTGTATTTTTTAAAATTGTATGTTTTCTTTTAACAAATTTTAATTGATTTTTTATTAAGTTTTCATTTTTAGGTTTTTTTTCCCTATAGATTAGAAAAAAAAATAAAAAGAGGTTTTGATATAACTTTTGCATATGAGATAAAGACCTTAAGGTTTTGGAGTACTAAAAATCAAAGAAGCAAATTAGTAATGATAAAAGATTCTTTTAATTGGATTCTTCTTAAATGAAAAACTAGCCTTTGTCAAGCTAGAAGATTCTTTAATGTAGCAATTAACTTAAAATTCTTCACATTTTCATTATTATACATTTTTTTCATAATTATATTTAATATTTTTAATTCATTTAATTTTTTATTCTTTTTTTCACATCTCCAGCTCCACCTTATTTCCTTCTTTACTATATGTCATAAAGGAATGTGGTCTTAAAAAAACTCCCTTAAATGAGTCTCATTTCTTTGCATATCCTTCTTACTCTCAAAATTCTCTTCACTAACGGGTCTTTCTCTTATAATATGTTTTAGTATATGTTAGTTATTGTGGAATTGATTGATGAATCGGGATTAGTGTTTTTTTTTTCTTTGGTTTGGTTCTTTAATTGTTAGGGTGGAGTTTTATTTTTACACTGTTAAGCAAGGCTTTTTAACATTAACACAATGCTACATTTTATTTTAGTTAATTATTAATTCATGCTTCAATAATGGTTTGAATTTTTGGGTTGACCTATTGACAACATCAATATTATGAAAACTACTCTGATTGGTTAAAATTTTGAAATACAAGTTTATGGATATCTTCTAAATTTTTCACATTTCTAATGTGTTCCTCTATTCTATTTTAGGGTGACTGATTTTACAATATACCATTTTCCCCTTATTTTTGTTGGCCTAATGGTCAAACTTATCCAGTCAAAAGTTCTGTTAGGTCGGGTTCTTAAGAGAATAGAAGACAATAAGATTTTATTTCACTTTTTATGAAAGAGAAAAGCATCTGATTGAAAGTGAAAAATGACATTGGAACGGGATTGATGCACTAACACTTGTCATAACATATAGATCGATGACCTATCGCTAGATATAAACTTTAAGAGTCACCACCAATCTTTTTTATATAGGTATGATTGACCACTTAACGAAATTTATCCCATTTAAAAAAAAGTTTCAAGCTTGACCTAGGTATCTTTAAAAGGTAGATTCAATATCTATGAAATCAGAATTAGGTTTGAGAGTACGATTACATGTGAGAAAGGTTATAGCATTCTCACAACACCCATAAAAAAATGGTACCAACTTGATTTCATGTTGTCCATTAAGCCTTAAAAAATCTCACTAGATAGTTAATTATTGGATATTTTTCTTGATGGACTCTAAAACTTTTGGTAAAAAATTAGAAAAATTCCCTTACCTTAAGAGTATACAAGAAAATTATTGTTCCTTATAAAGACTTTGTCATCGGATTATTTAACATTAAAAGTTAAATTTCAAGGAAAAATTGATATTTTAACCTTTTTCTAAGAATTTTTTTTCTATTTTTATTTTAAGAAAAAAATTGATGCTTTATTTAAAGAAAAAATTGATACTTTCAACTTTTTTTTCAAATATTTTTGAAATATTTTTATTTAAGAAAAATTGATACTTCAACTTTTACTCAAAACATTTTTTGAAATATTTTTATTTAAGAAAATTTGATATTTCAACTTTTCCTCAAACATTTTTTAATATATTTTTTATTAAAAAAATTATTTGAGGAAAATTAATATTTCAACTTTTCCTCCAAACATTTTTAAGTATATTTTTTTATATTTTTTATTTAGGGAAAGAATTGGTTTTCATCATTTTTGAAAATATTTTATTTATTTATTTGTTTATTTTTAAAAAACACTTACTCAAGAAACATTAAATAGTAAGTAAAATAACAAAAAGGAAAAAAATTACCAAAAAAAAATCACGGCACAACTTTAGGAAATTGACTTAAACGGCTCGACTGTAGAGTCTAGGATGGCTTGAAAGTTCAGCGGCTCGGCTTATGGCTTAAATGGAATGGCTCATCTGATTGGCTTAAGGTTTGTAACAGGTCACGATTAAGTCGGAGCTCCATCGGACAAGTGCGTGGATCTTTAGAAGCGGGTCAAAAGGAATTCAGTTCCTTTAAACCTCTAAATGATGTCATTTTAAAATTGTTGTAAAATCCTTTTTTTAAAGCTTTTTCATTATTCATTCTTATCCTTTTCTCACTAAAAACATAGTCTTTATTTTCTCTTTAGGTACTATAACTCTATCGGCCAAAACTTAGAATCCGATGGAGATTGCTGTCATTGTCGTACATCTCCATTCGTTGGCCATCAAATGGCGACTAAAAAAATTCCAACAAGTCTTTACAAGTTCATATGGGCCTCATTTTTCACATAATCTAGTTAGTTTCTCTAGAGACTTAGTAGATTGGCATAGATCTAAAATTGAAGTCACAACTTTTTTCACCACTTTCTAATCATTTTTCACTATTTGATCTTTCTAATTTTTTAATATGTCAATCTTTTCCTTATGTTCTTACTCTTCATGAGTTCTAATCATCAAATACTCTACCGACCACCTTCAACCACCATAGCCATTCGTTTTTATTCCTGATGTTCTCTCTTGTTGTAAAGCTGTCACTATTCCTCTTTTACTCTTGTATCCAAAAATTAATTTCATGAACTAAAGGCTTGTATTTCCCTTTTTATTTTGCTGATTATGGGTTTATGATTGTGAGTATTCTTTGATGAGGTTTTTTCTCTTTTTGGGTTTCTAGGTGATGATGTTTAGGAATTGGGTCTGTGTTTCTAAAGTTGTTTGCCTAAATAGTATATGTTTGCTTTGGTTGCTAGTCAATTTTAGACTTTGGTTACTGGATCATTGATGGCTATGTAGGGACTGTTTAATGAAAGAGAAAGCAGATGAGGACTATGGCAATGGTTACAAGAGAAGGTTTTTTTATGTTTTTTGTGTAATTGGTGGATGTGGGATGACAGGTTTGATGAATATAGTTGAGCTATAGTTCTGTTGATAGATCTAGAATTGTTGTTGGGTTTTTGCTAATGAATCTGGAATTGTTTTATGTGTTTTTTCCTCTGTGTGGTTATGGCTTTATTGGGTTGAATTGTGGTTTTTATGATTGTGAAATTAGATGGTTTTAGGTAATAGTGAGTTACTGGTTACTTAGAAATTGGGTATATATTTTTTGGTTTGCTTGGTTTGTGTTGGTTTTGGGTGTGATCAGGTATTGATGATATAGGTGATTTGAAATGGTAAGTGAGGAGATGGCTTGGATGGAAGAGAAGGCTAATGGTGAATCAAACTTGCGAAGAGGTTGAATTGGAGATAAAAAAGTTGATTGGATGTATTCTATGATGGATTAGACAATGGTTGGAGGTGAGGTGGGATGATCAAGGGCTTTTTTTTCTACAACTATTTTTGTTCTCCCCATTTTTGCACTGTAATTATTGTTGCTTAAATAAGGACTAAGTTCTCATAGAATACAAGATCAAAATGCTATATAATTGAATAAGATTTTCATTTCTTATTTGTTTAATTTCAATTTTAATCTCAACAAGTTTATCTCCTAACTCTAATTTAAATTTAAACATAATAGTCTATCTCTTGAAATAAAAGCAAAGCAAACAATTTCAAAAGAGTAAATAGGCTTATTTTGGGTTTAAAGTCCAAAGCAAGCCCAAAACTTAAATGATAAACCTAAAGCCAAATGGGCTAAACCCAATTTGAACTAACTTGAAACTCAAGAACATTCCAAATAATCCCAAATAAAATATGATATTTACAACACTAATAAGTTAATGTAGACTTAATAGTGTAATAATTATATAATATATATTTGCTTATACTTCTATTGGGATGCTTAGATCGATTGAAAAGTTATATATACACATGCTCTCTGTGATCAATATTTTTTGACATGATAGCCTTCCATGTCTATGATTTTGTTGCAAAATGGGTATATTGCTTATGTGACTTATAGCCTGGATAAACGTATTCATACTTTGTAATTATTGTAATTTAATTTGTGCATTTGATACCTTACAGAAGCTTGAAAGTTTTATGAAGATGTTATTTAGAGGGTGTTAATGTACTCCTTTTAATGTCATTTTTTTAAATTTATTGTGGGTTGATTTACAATGAGTTTTTCTCTATGCCCTTTCAAATATTTGGTGGTTCTGCTTACAAATGCCAATATGCTAGCTGTAGGTATATAGTACTATTTTTATATCTCTGAATAAACTAGAATCTTACTACACATTAACATTTTCAATTTTACACTGTTAAGCAACATTGTGTCAATGTTAAAGCCTTGCTTAATTATGTGTCAATATAATTTTATTATTTTTAAACTCTATTCTTTTTACGTTAAGAAAATTAATTTCTCTAAAAATAGTTATTGGTATGTGATAGATAAAATATTATCCATTTGCCTTACTCTCTCATGACTGCTCACTAAGTAAAGGAAACATTCGATCCTAGATTCGTCAGATTGCTAAAGGATAACAGAAGATTTAAAGACTTTGATTGAGACTAATATTCTAGGTAAACTTACATCACTTTTTTATGACCTTACACCATGCTTTTATTTTTTTATGAAATTCCACCTTTAGATAATTCGTCAACTGGGTAAGTATGGATATATCGCATGGATTTACATTTTGATTATTTTAATGTTAGAAGCTTGTCCGTGTAATGCTTTGAAGTTCTAATCATTTTTCTCTTTGATTTTTTAATTAGAACTAATATAATCTTTTTTTATTAATAATCAATTACTGGTAGTGAGATATTTAAGCCACCTATTCTTATCAGATCTGGTGGGGAAATTCATAATTATCTTATTAATTGAAATTGTCTTCACTTAGTTTGCTCAAGTGAAGATAGAAGGGACTAATATTCTAGGTAAACTTCAGATAACATGACGTACAATTTTGGGTGAACCTGGCTGCTTGCAAACACAACAAATCTTGGCATTTTGAGTTAAGCATTCTTACAATGACCTCGTTTGATATTCTTTAACGGGAAATCTATACTATACTAAAACAAATAATTTATTTTTTATTCTTTTTTTTAAAAGAAAAAGAAAAACATTGTTGAATTCTTTGCGATCTGTTTATTTTAAGAGTTTGAGATTTTCATATATTTCAATATAAAAAAAATCAAACTTATTCTGATATGTTTTTCTCTTTTTTTTTTCAGCCTATCAGTTGCAAAAAGATTGAGTTGCAAGTTCTATAGATTCCATCTCTAATTAATTTAGATAGGCTCTTTTTGGTACGTTTTACTATTAGATGCAATTCTATTTGCATTCTGACAAACCTTTTTCAAGAAAATCTTTTTATCCCAATGACAAAACTCGAGGTCTTTGCTACCAAATTCCTGTTCCTTAGAATGTCTCACTTGTTTCTTAGTCTTCAACATCATCTTGAAGGAATTTTTTATTGACGTTTAAATGATTTAATCATTGTTTTGTAGCTATTTCTAAATCTCATATAGATAGAGAGAGTTGGGTCCATTTGAGATTTGGTTATCACAAATGCTTTGTTTGTATATGAACTCCATGAAGCTATTTTCTTTTAGACCATTCTCTTATCTATTTGTCTTTTTCATGCCTTAAACTGAATTTTCAAATGATTTTCATGATTTTAGATAGTTGAGGCAAAGGTTCACCAATTGGATTTCACCTTTAAACTTATATTTTTATTATTGAAGGAGATAATAATAATCAACAAGCTACTAGGTATTTTAACTTTATAATTTCTTAAGTTATTTTTGGCCATTTTTTATTATATTATGATCTTATTTATTCTATTATCCCATGACTGCTACATCCACTGATTAAGGCCTTGGAGTCTGTGGTTGGTGATTATGATAACTTGAAAGATTATAAATAGCATAAGCAAACTTTGAGGTTTTTGTTTAGACCTTGTGACAAAAGCTTCTTATCATTTATATTATCATTTTTGTCCTAGCACTAAGCATTATATGCTTGCAATGGCTAATCCTCACTTGTTGATATTAAATATTAACATTGGCCTGATATGGAATCACTTATAAAAGAATTGTAACAAATTGAAGGTGTTCAATTAGTTTCAAAGGGTCAATTTTTCTTAAGCCTTAGTTTAGCTTCAACATTCCAGGTATGATAACTTTTGCAACAACTAGAGGTAGTAGGCTAAAGTTGGTAAAGATTAAAAAAAATAATTTGCATCAAATGTATTTGTTTATATTTTGCCTCCGATTTGAGAGTTCTTATTTAAGTGAATTATCAGTCTTGCTTAGTAGACATTTGTTTGAATGCCCTAGGATATTTCATCTACAAGGATGAATGTTTCTTTAAGAATGAAAGATAACCCAAAAACTGATAAGGTATTTGGATGGGTATTAGAAATGTGAGAAATTTTTTATTAATTTTGTTTTTATTTTTTTCTTCATGTGGCCTTTCACATAGGTGATCATTTGATTAAACTTAGGTATGCATATGCTACGACACCAACAATGCATGGCATACACCATATACTTCATAAAGACTTCATGCTTCAGGTTCTAGCAATACATTATGAGTCCTCTTTTTTCCCTCAATAACTTTTAACCAATAGTTGAAATTTAACTTCAATCTTTGTTTGTTATCAACCATAATGGGATTTGGAAACAAGAAGAAGTTTATATTCCATTATACTTATGGATGTGACTACAATTTAAAGGTATAAGAATCTCTCTTTCTAATTTGTTGTATTTGAAGACTAATGTATACGCTCTGATTTTTTACATCGTTAAGATGAATTTTGCCTTTTTTTTCCTTTTTTTAAAACGAAAATCTATTTCTTGGCCTTATGTAATTATAGGATGAATGAACTTTTTTTAGACATCACTTCATTATTCAGATCGAGTTGCACCTTAATTTACATAGGTTTTTTTTTTTTTTTTTTTTGAGAATGCTTCTCAATTTGTTGGTTGACAATGTCTCTAACTTTATATAAATAGTCAATTGATATGATTTTCACTTTTACCTGTTGGTTTTTGCCATCTAGAAATCCTTAAATCATAATAGACAATAAGATGGCAATCATTTTTCATTAACAGCTTCTTCTATTCAACATAATGTAGATCCTATTTAATGTCTTTATGATATGAAGATATTTTTGGTTTTAAACCATGCAATTTTTGTTTCTATAAGCAACTCATTCACGAAGAATCATTCTGCTACTGTTGGTCAAAATTTGTCTATTATTACCATGAAACCACAATTACTTCAAGGAATTCTAATGATAACTCCACATTCAATGCTTCCCACATTGAGCCATGGTAAACTTGAAGATTTTATGCTCGAGTTCAGTTACTTTAGCCAAAATGTTGATAATAGGATGTTAAAACTTAGTTGGAATTCTTGTCTTTTTAGACATTTCTAAAAAAGTTCATTCCTCCTTAAATTGATGAACACACTTCTTTATATCTACTTTTTTCTTTTTTTGGAAATATGGTTTTAATTTTTTTTCTCTCTTGATGGACTCCACATTGCCTTTTTTTTTTAAAAGAAACTCCATATTGCTCTTTCTATGTAAATAAAGATGTATTATATCTTACTTTTTTTTATACATAAATTCTTAGATTGATTTTGTTTTGATTATTTATTTCTTAGTATACTATTTTTTATATATCTCAAAATTTCGATTATGTTAAATAAAAAAACCCGTGGTGAAGTACGGGCATCATACTAGTTATAATAAATAAGAAATGAAATATATTTGTTTATTAAAAGTAGATGATAAAACCAAACATATTAAAACTAAATAATAAAATTAAACATGTTAACTTCTATTTCATTCTTTCACATATTATATCCATCTTTAAAAATTTTGTAAATAAAATTTTATTGAATTAATATATATGTGTGTGTGTATTTGTCTATTATGAAATATGTTTTATCTAAATAGTGTTTAGATTATATTTGTCAAAATTCATATAATTAATTTTAGCTATGCAAGTATTGTTTGTATTGTAAAAAAAAAATTATTTTTTTATATTCAAAAAATGTTATTCATGCTAATTTTATTTGGAATTTTTAAAAATTAATTTTGCATTTCAATAAAAAATTTAAATTAACTTAAAATATTTATTCCTGCTAGTCATAAATCCTCAATCCATCCTGCTTGTGTACCCCTTAAGTTTGGCATTCAAGTGTTTTTTTGGTACTACTATAGTCTCACATGATCAAGTCATATATCTTTGTGAAGCCATCGAAACTCAGGTACAAACTTTTTGCTCTTGCAACGGTCTTTGTGAAGCCATCAAATGCTGAAATTAACTTCGTCGTTTCTGAGGGCAAGAAGTTGATCAATCTAACGGTTGCTTTTTGGGCTAGAATCTAGGAACTCACTTTAAATGATTGCTCTAAATTTATTCTATAAGTTAGAATTAGAATTAATCAAAATGGAGACCTAATTCTTTCATGCTTTGCAATCAGTTTTATAAAAAAAAAAAAAAATTATTAACAACCCAATAAAAAATCAAAAGATTTGTATTTAATCTCAACAAATCATGCAACCATTATTAATATTTAATCTCAACAATGAATATGGTGGTGGCAAATGATATCAAGAGCAAATTTGGTATAAAAAAATGCATGAGAAGGTAATAGCGCTCATTATTTTCAAAGGTAAAAAATATATATGAATGACTATCAATTTTTTTTTTCGTGTTACACATTTTCTATTTCTTGCTTTCTTTTTTTTCTCTATTTCTTGCTTTTTTCATTATTATTCAAGTTAATTATCATATTAATCTTGAATTTTTTTAGATTTTCTTTTAATCTATTGCATGTGCCCATTTGATCTATTACATGCCTCTTAGGAATTTTTATTTTTGTATGTACAAGCTTCTTTTAATATTATTACTTGCACATTATATAATAGTGTGTTTATCATAATTAATCAATAAATTAAGCATTATAAGTTTATCTGGATTTTTTTTTCAATATTTGCAAAAATGTTTTCCTTTCTTTTTTCTTTTTTATTTGGTTGTCCTTAAAGAGAATTTAAGATTATAATGAAATTTTATTTTTTAAATAAAAAAGAACATGAATTTTTTTTAATTTTATTTTTCAATTTGCTATTCGTATTTTTAAAGGTTTATTTTAATATAATTCTTTTTTAATTTACATTCCATTTATATATTTTTATTTTAATTGAGTATTTAGTTAGAAATTGATTAGATTATTTAATTATCCCAATGATGTCTTTATCAAAATCATTGCTTTTAAATTTTCATTGCTCAACGTTACAATTTCAATATTACATATAGCATATACTGTATATTAAAAGATCATTTTGAATCAAGCCTCCATTTTTTTATCTTTATATATAACTATATTTTCTTATTTATCTTTTTCAATTGTGAATATAAAATATTGTAAAATTAAATAAAATATATATTGAAAAGCTTTTGAAGAAAGCAAAGGATATTATGAATTTGAGTATGAAATATAAGATGATGAAAAAGATTTTATGATTATATAGTTTGAACCTTTATTTAAGTTTTAGTGCATATATTAATTATCATATCTCCTTAAATTGCATGACTTTTAATATCATTTCGAAACAATTTTATTTCTTAAAAACAAAAAAAAAAAGTGAATAGAATGGACTAATAAAAGAGTATAAATGAAAATAATGAAAATAAATAAAAATATCTAATAAATTAAGAAAATAAACAAAACCAAATCTAGTTTTATCTTAGGGCAAATAAATTTTAAAAGATAAGTATATTAGCAATTGCCAAATCTCTTCTTTAATATACTATTTAATTGAGTTGTAATTGATATAATTTCTTTAATATTTCATTTAATTATATTGCATATAATATTTAATGTTTAATAATTTTTTCCTCTCTGTTAATCTTAAATTGATAAGTCAAGAATCAACAATTTTTTATTTTTTGGATAAATAATTTAAAAAAAAATTTTATTTATCATATTTTTATTATCTTTATATTAAATAAATTTTTTTGGACAAATAAATTTTTTTAAAATTTTATTTATCATGTTTTTATTATCTTTATATTAATAAAAAATGGGCAACGAAAATGAAATAAATATATAGCTTTTTTATTACTATTTCTATTACCAACTTTTTTTAATAGTTGATTTTTTAATTAATATTTATATCAATTTGTAGTTATTTTAATTTTGAAAAATCAATTCAAGATATCTTGTAAATTAACTATTATATATATATATATCTTACACATATAAATTAAATAATAAAAATAAATAAAGTTTATCTGTACTCATTAACTAGTTTATATATATTATATAATTTATATAATTAAAGAATAAATATATATAATGTTTCATTTAAAACATTATAAATTATGTTAAATTATTTATGTTTTAAAATTTAATTTAAAAAATAAAATTATTAAAAAATAAAAAAAATTAACATAATTTAGGTGTGCTTGGACGGCATCATTTACAAGTTTGAAAGTGACTTAGGACAAACTTTACAACTCCAATTATTAAAACGAGTTAAATATGGTAAACATGTATAATATTATATTCAAATATATCATTGACCATTTAATTATAATTATATTTTTAATATAATTATTTAATTATTAAAATTTAAATAATTATTTTTTTATCATTTTATCATTAATCTTTAATAGTATTTAAGTAACTGTCAACTATCATATGATATTATTATTTTATTTGATGTGACACGTAAAATTATAAATAAAAAAAAATGAATTTTGTTGACGTAAACACGTGACATTTATCGAGTGATATGATATTATTAGGTTAACACACAAATTAACTATTGAACGAAGAAAATAAACTTATCCAAAATTTAATAATTAAATTAAAATTTTAATATTTGAAAGATCATTTCAAAAATATAATTATAATTAAATAACAATAATATAATTTAATATATTATATTTAAACCTCTATCGGACCAAAATACATTGGTACATTTGATCTACTCCCCCAACAGAAAAAAAAAACGTAGCGGGGTATAATAGTAACTGGACCTTAGCGGAAAAAGGATCGGACGGTGAAGAAATTCTAGAAAGGAAGAGAAAAAAGTGGGAGTAATCAAATCCAACGGCAGAGAGAGTTGCGTCAAAATAAAGCAGGGCTTAAGAGTTGAAAACCTGAAAAGCCCTTCTACAAATCCTTTCTGCAGGCCGTTTCCCAAATCATTCTGTTTCAATTTCTCCTGTTCTCTCTCTGCTTTTGCCAAACAAACCCCAGATTCGTAGATTCTCTCTATTCTTTCGTTAACACTTTCGAGTTTAGTAATCAATGGTGAATATTCTCGCTCTATCTCTCGATTTTTATGTTTGTTTTGTTGCTTTGATATCTGAGTAATAATATAGGGCTTTTTGTTTTTCTTTAGATATTGATATTTGTTTTTGCTGTTTCGGTGGTTTAGGCTTTGCCGAACCAACAGACCGTTGATTATCCGAGCTTCAAGCTCGTCATCGTCGGCGATGGAGGCACTGGTAATTTCTTTTTTCTTTGCTTGTAGATTCAATCTTAAAAGTTTTTTTTTTTTGCTTTATCAGCTTTATTTTCATTATACTTTTTCGCTTCCAAAGTTTGTGAATTGGTGTTAGAAAAACATTTAAATATTTTTGTCACTACAGTAATATGTTTTCACCTTCAGCTTTTACTTAGTCATGAAAACTAAGTTATTTATTGATTAAGAGGACGCATTGTTTTGGAATTACTTGAACGTGCTGTGATGGGTGCAGGAAAGACCACATTCGTGAAGAGGCACCTGACTGGAGAGTTTGAAAAGAAATACGAGCGTAAGTGTTTCATCAACATTGTTACGGGGAAAGTTCTCTTTGATTTGTGAGCAGTTTGATTAACTGATTGGTTTGTTTTTCGCGTTTGCGTTAAGTGTTTTATGGTTTTGATTGTGCAGCAACTATTGGTGTGGAGGTTCACCCCTTGGACTTCTTCACTAACTGTGGAAAAATCCGTTTTTACTGTTGGGATACTGCTGGGCAGGAGAAGTTCGGTGGTCTCAGAGATGGTTACTAGTACGTGATGATGTTATTGTTCCCACCTGTATCTTTAACTTGTTGAATAATCCATTGAGTCTGAAGTAGTTGAAATCCTTTTGGTTATGCCCCACTGAGTTATATCATGATCGTGCACTTTGTTATCTATTATCATCGATGTGTTCTGCTGATGATTATCTATTTAGTGTTATAATATTAGCATGGTAAAGAAATTTCTTTTAGTTAAGGTTCAAAGATTCTGTTTTCCTTACCCATTGGCTTATACCATTGCTTTTTAATGGCTTTTTGTTGATTAACCCAAAATGTTATACCTATCACCATTTTTCTTTATTATTTATGGCTATTATTATTGCTTTGTTGAGTGTTCTTTTTCTTACATTTTTATATTATGGGTTGCAGCATCCATGGGCAATGTGCCATAATTATGTTTGATGTTACTGCCCGCTTGACATACAAGAATGTTCCTACATGGCACCGCGATCTTTGCAGGTGTGTTAAAATTGACTGTCTTATCATTTATGGTTTTGTTTTGGTTCTGGTGTAACTGCTTTATGTAAATATGTTGTTGCAAATGCAGGGTATGTGAGAATATTCCTATTGTTCTGTGCGGTAACAAGGTTGATGTGAAGAATAGGCAGGTCAAGGCAAAGCAGGTCACATTCCACAGGAAGAAGAATCTGCAATATTATGAAATTTCTGCCAAGAGCAACTACAATTTCGAGAAGCCTTTCTTGTACCTTGCCAGGAAGCTTGCAGGGTAACAGTACATTGCCTTTCTTACACAATTAATATGTTTATGCCGATGCTTTGATTGATGCCTAACATTGATGATGCCTTGATGATTTTAGTGATCCTAATCTTCACTTTGTGGAGTCTCCTGCTCTTGCTCCTCCAGAAGTACACATCGACTTGGCTGCACAGCAACAGTAAGATTTCCTCAGAACTTATTTTGCGATAATCTTTTGACTCCCACTTTTCTACATGTTATCAGGGTTATGACCAATGAGCTGTGGTTTTGTATTCCCTGCAAGAAGGATTTTAAGCAGTCTAATTGGATAGATTCTTTCTTTTTCTTCCCTAAAATTCATTGGACCAATGAGATGATTCTAGTCACCCCCATTTACTTGATTGGATTTCTTGCCTTAACTGTGGCATCTTTTGGTTTGCAGGCATGAAGCTGAGCTTGTAGCCGCAGCCAGCCAGCCCCTTCCCGATGATGATGATGATGCATTTGAGTAGAAGGCTTTCACTGCCCTAGGGCCTTTCAACATTTTCTGCTGCTTTTTCATCTTCCCTTTGTTTCAATTTGATGTCATCTTCTTAAATTTTCAAATCATATGGCGGAGTTTGGTTATCAGAAGTGGGGGGGATCAATGTAGTTAGATTTATCGCATATATTTGTTATGGGGTATTTGATGGTGTTTTGTCGTTGTTGGTGCCATGTTGGTGTTTTGGGTTTTGCTTCGATTAAACCCTTTGTGCGCCAATTCTATTTGTTTTGAATTTGAACCAGTTAGTGAGAAGAATATTCGAATTCTCCTATGCGCTATCTTTGGGTGCTTGAAAAAAGATGTTTGGGTACTGGATGGTTTAGGGTGCTCGCAACGCATCCATGATAGGCTTGATTGAGCACTGCTGACCCTGGTCTGTATTCTGATGTAAGTCGGATTGAAAAAAAAATAACGTGTTGACTTGCCATAGCCCAACTGAGAAATGAAGCAGAAGCAGCTAACCATCAGACTACCTTCTCTTTGGAAGATGTTTGATTTCTTCGAGCTTTTATTCGTTTCTTCCTTTCAAACATCTTAGGTTTCAAATCTTATCGTATTGGTTTATGATGGTTGATCTGCTCTCATCCACTTCTAGACTAACATTTAATGAGGTTGCAATTTCTTGAACAATCACGAGTTATTTAGTGTTGAATCCGGAAAATTTTTCAGAGGCGTATAATTGGTTTTTGGAGTTTAATTCTTATCTAGTTAAACGAGCATTTGTTGTCGCGTTACTCAAAGTGTGAATGCCCTTTTATTAAATAATAATAATAAGAACAATAATAATAATAATAATAATAATAATAATAGTAAATTTTAAAATTTTGGTTGTATATTATAAATATTAAAAATTAATAAAATGTGTATTTAACATTTTAAATTGGTCTCCGAGTTCAAAATAAATAGCATTAACATGTTTATTAATTTCAAAGTTAATATAAAATTAAAACTCAAAAATCAAAGTCAACCAAGAATTGGCTTAAATAATATGCATGTTAGTCAGATTCCTAGATTTTAAAGGGTTTAAAAGGACTTGGTCACGTAATAAGACACATAGATGAGTTTAGCAGTTAATGATTAGGGGTGAAGGGTAGATCAGAAATTAAAAAAAAACTTCAAAAATAAAAAATAGAAGTAATTATATATTATAAAAAATTCTTGAATTAGAATTAAAATCGCACAAGCCCTTATTAATAATTTTATTATAATTAACTAAATTCTCAAATATTTATTTTTATCAACTAAATTCTTATTAGGTGAAAATTAATTAACCATAACGTTTGATTGTAATAAAATAATAAAGATTTGAATAATTATTTAAGTTTTATTAAAAGACTTTTATATACTTAAGCCCTAATTGTATATTGTAAAAATAATTAAAATTAATAAAATGAGTTTAACATATAAGTTTGTTTGATGGACATATATGTATCATATGTTAATTAACATAATTCAAACCCCGAAAAAATCAATTTAAATTTAAATTCATGTTTATTTATCAAATAAATTAATTTAATGGATTCTTACAATGGAAGTTCTTAATTATAAATTTGGTATATCTTATTAATATTTACAAGGAAAAATTAAACTGACAATTTAAAAATATAATGAATATAGAGATTTTTTTTTCAGTTCAAAACTTTTAATGAGAGTTTTTCAATGGAAGTGAATTTTTGTCTATAACTTGAATATATTGCATTAATGTTTAAAATAAAATAATAACTGGGTAATTTTAGAAATATAATGAGCATATATATATATTTATTTTCGTATAGTCAAAAGTTTTTCCATATACGTATTCTTATGTATATATTATAAATATAGATTTTGTTGATATTAAAATATAAATATTGAGATTTTAAAAGTTATTATTTATAAAAAATATGAAAAATAAAAATAAAAAACACATAAATATTAATTTAATCAGCATAATAAATAGTAAAAATTATATTATGGATAAATAAAATTTTATTTATTAGAAGAGTATGAAAAATAGTAATAAATAGCTAAAAATATTAAATTTTAATTAAGACAAATGAAAATGAATGAAATCGAAGGGTTAAACAATAAATAGTAATTATTATGTATAAAAAATTATAAAATTATTGCGAGATATAGGATTTTTTACTCCATAATAACACCAAGAATCTATAGAGCATAAAATGTAAAAATTTTAAGTTTGAAAATAACAATTCACTTGCCATATATATTAAGTACGAAATATATGTTACTAAGATATTTTTTAAATTATAATTGTAAAATATAAGTTATTTTTTAATTAATAATTGATTTAACAATACAGTCTTACATCATTTAATATTATAAGAAATATGTTTGTTTGAAATTGAAAAATTTTATATTAAAAAAATCTTAATTATAGAGCGAAAATTTTTTTCAAACCAAATTAAAATAATAAATAACGTTTGTGATCTCCAAATTTTGGACTTAATTATATTTTGATTTTTAAACTTTAAAAAATTTTAATTAAGTCTTTAATTGCTTAAATTTGTATTAATATAGTCTCTCCATTACTTGTGCTGTTTAAATTGATGAAAAAATGCTCCTTTTTCATTGTGTCTTTAATAAGTGTACACTAGATTTAGGGTTAAAAAATAAACAATTTATTAAAAATGCATTCCATTTAGGATTTGATATTTTAAAGTTTGTTGAATTTAGGTTTAGAGAATAATTTTACTATCAATGATAGAACCCACATGTATCCTTAAAAGAAATTTACAAGCCCAATATCAACTTATTAAAGACGTGATAGAAAAAAAGTATTTTTCTTATCAATTTTAACGGTACAAATGACAGAGGGACTACATTAATATATTTTTAGAAATTTGAGAATTTAATTAGATTTTTTTAATTCAAAGACCAAAATTAAATTAGATTTTTGAAAACCATAGATGCTATTTACTTGTTCAAACCATGATGAAAAATCAAAACAAGAATTCTTGCTGGGTCAATGCCTTCTAGCGGTGCACTGCATCGTAGTTGATAGAAATGAATAGCGTAAAAACATTCAAATTATAACATAATTTGGTTATCTTATTTGGTATTTTATACAATTGACTTCAGAATATGAGATATAAAACTTAATATGTTATTGATGTTTGTTGTTGTAGATGCTATTTGTATTAAAAAGCTATAACTAATATTGAGTATTTCAATATAAAGATATATTGTTTATTGAAAAACATTTAAATCAATTAGAGAGATTAATTTACTCAGATACACTTATAACTTCAAAATCAATAAATCATGACCATTAAAGATAAAAAAAAAATGACATCTGCATGCAATTTTTTTTTTTTTTGAAATAAATGAAAGAAAAAAGGCTTTAAAAAATTTATGTTAAAGAGATCAAAAAGCAAGGAGCATCTTCATTGAATTTAGAAGGATCATGGGAAATGAGAACATCAACAGAGATTCAAACCCTTCTGAAGTCAAAATAAGAATTGTCCAAGAAGCATGCCTGATATTTCATTCTATTTATTTACTTTCATAATGTCATTTACTGTATATATATGTATATATAATGTCATTTAATCATACAATTTGCCAATTTCTTTTTTATTCAAGTAACCAATACTTTCCTCACACCATCTCATGCTTTCAGGATGGTTAAAGTCACAGTTGAAAAAACCTTCATTTAATCATCAAACTATAAACGATGTAAGATTATATCTAAATAACAAAAAGTACCTACATCCTGATTTCCTAGCTTGCATTCTTCTAATGAAAACAACTTTATCAGCCAAATTCGCTAAAATTTACAGCAGCACTACCACTATAACTCATTTACCATGGATTTGGATCAAAAAGACTGATTCTATTTACTGCAATTAGCAAATAGATCCTCCAGCAGTTTTACTTTTCATCAGTTCTGTAAGTTTGGTCCCAATGAGGAAGGAGTTCAGAACAAGAATGTCACCGAAAGCAGTGTCTTGCTTCACATCAACGAGTCCTTTAGTTTTCAACACCTGCAAATTTGCACATATACACCATTGTTAATTTTCACATCAAATGTACCTATGGCTATTTAGCTGTCAGTTTGAAGATTCCAAGTTCATAGGGTGTAACAGGGTTTGAACTTTGTGACTAATCCAAGCTGGGTAGATCTCATCTTAACAAGCCCTACTCAATGGCATTAACCAATCAAGCTACTGAACCCAACTTGAGTCAAATGACCACTGCTCAAAAAAATTGATTCTCAAGGTTGGGCATTGCAATATACCAGTATCTCATAAAAGAGCCTTGCACTTGCTTTCTTTGTTGTTCTTTCCAAAAGCTGTGATAACTTCACCTTTTCCTTCTCCCCTCTTTTCCTTTGATCTAGAAAGCTTTTCTGCAACTGCTTTGCCACCATTCTGTGTATCAAAGATTTAACTAATTGGGAGGAAAGTTTGCAAGTGATCATAAGGGACGATGTTAACTGTTCAAGTCAAAAGAGAGTGTAGTAAAGGCTGCATTTGTCTTACCTGGTTCTCATTGACCATCCATCTGCAATTCATGGCAACATTCAGGTAAGAATACCATATGTAACAAAAACATGCAATCTAAAATGAACCCACTGACCAAATCAAAGTTTAAATTAAAAGAACAATTTGAATAGCTCTTACCCTGTCCCTGGTTATCATCTTCATTTGAATGTATCTCCTGACCAAAATACTAATCAAGTAAATAACTAACAGATGATGCTTTAAATAAGGAAGACAACAAACGACTAACATGTGAATTGATAAAGTTACATGAACAGATAGAAGCTGATAAACCATCCAGCACAGAAAGACACCACTGATGTCTCATATATTTTGGTTTGGGTTCCAAAGTCCAACCTTATCATGCTTAGATGATCTAAAATCTACTTTGACAGATGTTGCATGTCAAATATCAGAACAGAATAGGTGGATGCAATACATTGTTAAGTTTGTAAGCTAATGCCTATGTTTTGTAACGTGCATCAATGTACAAGCCCTGCCAGATGCTTGTGTTAATTGTAATCATAATTTCACCTCGCCCACCAGATTAAGATCAAGGTCTTCATCTTTGCTCAGGGAAGGCTCTTTTTCTACAATTTCATTCAGAGAAGGATCTTTTTCTACTAATGCCTATGTTTTGTAACATGCATCAATCTATAAGCCGTGCCAGATGCTTATGTTAATTGTAATCATAACTTCACCTCACTCACTGGATTAAGATCGAAGTCTTCATCTTTGCCCAGGGAAGGCTCTTTTTCTACAATTTCATTCAGAGAAGACTCTTTCTGTATACTTTCACTAGGATCCATATTCGCTGATCCTACTTCATCTAAGTTATCACAATTGAGGTACTCAGGGCTCTCAAATGGTCTCAGTGATTTTGATTGCAGAACAGGTGTTTGTGGAGCAATTTCTACTTGTTCTCCCACAACAAGCGAAGGTGACTGCTGAGTAGGTGTTTGAGGAGCAATTCCTGCATGCTTTGAGGATGCATCAAGTGGAGGAGATCCTGAGAGGTTTAACTTATCTGGAGGATCCCTGATTTCAACGGTCTGTGGAGCAATTTCTGCTTGCACAAAGGATCCAACAACAGGAGGAGGTTCTAAAGTGTCTATCTTTTCTGAAGTTTTCATGATTGATTCCAGAAGTCTTAATCTCTTTCCACGGTAGAGAGATTTAAGCTCCGAGGTGCCTGCCAAGAACATGATTAGTAAAGAGACATAGCTAGAGTACGACCATGTAGAAATATGATAGGGCAATTACAGGGAACTGAAGGCTCTGAGAAACTCTGGGGAAGGTTGGAAATCCAACAAGTCTTCCTTCCAGCCAGAGCAGTACGATCACCTTTTCTCTGCTTAGACACCAAATCACTAGAATCTTTTATCCATTGCCTCATTATGCTGCAAATATTGAACATGCGATCTAATGAATTGTAAAGTTATCAGCTGTCCGCTTCAGTTATTTCTATCCCTTACTTTTTCCTTTACCAACATCCAATATCCAAAGTAAAAAGTTAAATTATATTATTTCCTGTAGAAAGGTGCCACAGCTATTAAATCCATTGCAAAAAGACAGCATGAGCTGGGCATGTTACAATCCCAAAAGAAAAAAAAAAAAGAACAAGCAAATTGAAATTAGATTATTCTAAGCTATAGCTGCATCAACCATAGTGGAGTGCATGAGGAGCCAAGTGAAAGTAAACTAATGTTTACCATAGAATTCCCTTTTGGCGTGGCCATGTTGCAGCAGTAGATGCACATCTAATATGTGGCAACACCATCAAATTACAGCATCTAGCGATGTAAGATCAAATGCCCAATTTAATACACAGCACAGCTCACGACAACACATGTTATTTCCAATTACATCATAAAATCCAATCCATGACTATTTTGCAAGGCAACAAATACAATTACTGTTGTCATGTTTTATAATCATGCTCAGCACCATGTATAAGTCTAGTCTACAGTTGATGCAGATTAAGAATCTAAAACTACTTGACTGAATATAGAAAGGGAGAAAATTTGTGGTAACCATAGCTTACCTATTAGGGAAAACTATTACGTCATCGAAGAAACATTTTCTTTTCCTGGTAAACCGAGCATGCTCCTTAGTGGCAGGTGTTGGGATAAGCATAAAATGTGGTGTAGTAGGTCCTGCTTAAATGAGACATTATGTATTGGACAAATCTTTTAAACATCAAATACAAAATTTATGACTTAAAAGGAAGTTTTTCAATTAATTCTACAAAGCATAGATTGAAAAAGGTCTATGTTACTTGAACTTGGAGGCAAGTATCGTCTAGTGTACATTCAACTTTTTCTAATTTTTTTCTCATCTTTGGAGGGAAGACCTCCATACCATGCCCATTTATTACATGGTTAATTCATGGAAAATGAAGAGTCAAAGCAACAAAGAAATAGATTGCAGATGTCAAATCAAAAAGGCAAGAATTATGTCAACTGTCCAACTCATCAAACAGAAATTTGAAAGGATGTATTCTGAAGGTGCTAGAAGAGATACCAGCTTAATGTTTCTTTATACCTGAAGCATCTTGCAACATGGACCGAGGAGTTGCATCCAATGTAACTGACAATGTATGGTCTTTTGCAGCAACCTGACACTTTCCATCCTTGGAAGTTGTCATTGCTGGAAAATGCAGTTGCTCTGCACCAGTTTGAATCTCTTCACCAAGTGGTTTAACAAGTGGGGAAGGTTCCTCAACGTTCATGGGAGAGAATCCTTGACCCAGAAGCTTCTCCATGCTTGCGCCCAAGTTGCTATCTTCCTCCATAACATGGTGCACTTCATTTTCTATTTGCAACCTATCCAGACCATTCATCATCTCTCTGTTAGTTTGTTCTTCACCAAAAGATTTGATCAGACTTGCAGATTTCTCCTCAATTTCAGCAATATGATTCAAATATTTTTCTTGAGAGAATTTATCATTATAATTCTCCCTGCTTGCTTCAGTTCCTATATGGTTTTCTGAGCCTGCAATGTCTGGAACCTCTACATTTGTTTTCAGGGTGCTTACATGATCCTCCTCCATAACCTGGTGCACTTCATTTTCTGATTGCAGCAGATCTGGACCCTTCATCTTTTCTCTATTAGCTCGATCTTCACCAAGAGACTTAACAGAGCTTAAAGGTTCCTCCTCAGCCTCACTATGAAGGTTCACCCCTTCTTTTGAAAAGAACCTACCATTCCATTTCTCCCTGCCTGCTTCTCTTTCCGTATGTTTTATTGAGCCTGCAATGTCTGGAACCTTTGCACTTGCTTCCAGGATGCTTAAATGATCTTCCTCCGTTGCCTGGTTCATTTCCTTGTCTGATTCTGATAGATCTGGACCCTTCGTCTTTTCCTTAATACTTTGATCTTCAGCAAGTGGCTTAGGAGAACCTAGAGGATCCTCCTTGGCCTCGCTACGAAGGTTCACACATTCTTCTGACGGGAATCTATTATTGTATTTCTCCCTGTTTGCTTCTCGGTCCATATGGTTCTCCAAACCTGCCATGTCAGGAACCTCTACATGCTCTCTGTCATTTTTATAAAAAATTTTAACAAGGTTTGGAGGTTCTTCCTCAACCCCACTAACTAATTTGAGATGAGAATCCTCTTCATGCAAGGACTTATCATATTGAAGTTTTTCCATGCTAGCTATCCAGTCACATATATCATGTGATGTTCTTGCTTCTGTCTCAAAGTCTGTTGGGTGGCATGAAAGACTGCTGCAAAAAGAATATGTTTAAAAAAAACTTTTTCAAAAGTTTAAGCTTCTCTAAGAAAGACAAAAAAGAACATGTGTCAACATATAGAATTTCTGAGAACCTAACAATTGAGATTTGTGTGCATACTCTTCAGTTGAAGTGTAATCCATCAAGAAATCATCATCCAAGGCCGCAAACTGCTCAGAATGAAAGAGTAACTTGAGAAAATCAAAATTTTTTTTGGTAAGTGCCAAAATCAACAGTAAATCTTAGCATGAAAACCTCTATTGACAATCTGACAATCTTTAAAAACCATTCAAGTATCTATATCATATATTATAGGTTATTGAGGTTCTGTACTGACAATCTTCCATAGTAAAATTGCCCCTCTGTAGATTTGAGAGCATCTTACAACAGGTTCTATGTGAAAGACTGATATAAACATGTTAAACTAAGTAGATTTTGATCAAATTACCATTTACATAATATGACCAGATGATACATACCCTGTCTAGAGAAGATTGCCTTATTCCAACATTTTTCCAATTTACATCTGTTTCATCAATGTTGAGTTAATGAAAAAGCACAAATGCGATAAGGTAGAAAGAAAAAACTGAAGCAAAATCAATACCTTTAAGGGTTATCTCTTCACGAGGCACCACATTACCTCTAGAAAATGGAACAACCATAATATTTACAACAAATAAAAATAACATGAAGTTTGTAATTAAACTAGATTATTAAATTAGCTTACCCACTAGTATCTTCAAGAATTTCCAGATCAAAAGCATCTAAGTCAAAGTTCACAGGTCGAGTAATAGAGAAACAAGTTGCACGGAGGGCCTCTTTCTTTGCTCTATTTTTTTCTCCAACCACAAATTCCTTTATCTTAATCAGCACCTCTTGGCAGTCATCAAAAAGATAATCAACCTTTTTGGAGTATATTCTGACAACACCAAGAAGGAGGTATGCTAATACTCTATAAGAGAAAATCTCCAGCTGATCTTGCAAAATATTATCTGCATGACAAAAAAAAAAAAAAATGACAACAAAATTCAGAAGTTTTTGTCTCAGCAAAGATGAGAAAGACGTGTAGTTTTGGCTTATTCTTGAATACACCAAATGAAATAAAATCTTGACAAAATGTCTTAACTGAGAAAAACAACTCAATTAAATTGCTAAATAAAAATGCATATTTAAAGACAGGAATTCAGCAAATTGTAAAAAATTCAAATGCTACCTAATTTTATCAGGCACATGTAATACCCGATAGCTTCTTATTATTTCAACTTGAAGCAAAATTCCTTAATCTATAGATAGGCTTAAAATAATTTTTAAAAATACCATAGGATTGAAAATTTGAAATGAAGCCCCAAGAAACTTGATCACAATAACATGTACTTTCAAACAAGAAACAACACGGTAAAGAAAAATAGAAAAAGAAAAAAAAAATCAGCAACAACTACAAGGGTTTACGATTATCTCAGACATTCGGGCACTAAACATATGAGAGGGGCAAAAGAAACAGAAAACAAAAGCACCCTTTGCAGCAATTTATCATGCAATTCCCATAGACCATCTACAATACTTTCCTTCTTTCACAATTCATTTATACAATTTTCATCTCAACACAAAAACCAACACGTGTAAACCAAAAAAAAAAAACACACAACAATAGCTTTTCTTTTACTTCTTATATAATCAAAAAATGAGAAATTTGAAACAGAACAAGAAGAATCTAAAATGGGCCTTAAAAATGTGCTCCCGTTGAAGTCTCAGTTTTCTTTGAAGTTTCATTTTTGGCACATAAGAAGCAAAGTTAAAAAGAAAAGAACAATGGGTATTTGAAAAGGATAAGAAAAAAGGAGACTAACCAACAGAAGAGGATATATTAGTCTCAAAGATTTGAGCTGTCTTGAGGTTTTTGAAGAAATAAGCAGCAACCCATATGGCGCCTAAAGGCCCTTTCTTTGAAACAAGGCACTTTGAAAGACACATGGTTTGTTTTCTTTTGCTCTCTGGTTCTTCTTATCTTCTTTATTTTGGGTTTTGATTTGTATAAACAAAAATAAAGAGATTTGGAAGCTTGGAGAACTCTACACTCTGCAGAAGAAGAAGACGAAAAGAGCAGAGCAAAGGGCATTCAAGTAGAGAACGGTCGAGTTACGTACCTCGCAAGTAGAGGTGGCAATTGGGTTGGTTCATACGGGTTCGGATAGGGGCTTTTTTTTTTGGACTATTTTGCATTTGGATTATTTTCGTTAGAAAATTTTGGCTGTGAATCATTTTGGTTTTAGATGTTTTTAGGTTTGGAGAGTTCAGATTAATTAAATTATTTTTAGGTTCTATAAAAGACGTAATTATTTTAGCATCTTTTCAATGTTGATAGAATTTAAATTTAGTTAATTTTTATTTATTTATTATTATTATTTGAACTTAGATCATGCTCAACTTTTTTTAAATTCAAAATTTTAACTTTTTTTTTTTTATTAAATCAAATTTTAACGGGTTCATATTCACATTTTTTTCAATAAATTTTCAAATTCAAATTCATTTTGTCACCTTAACTTTTTAGCCTCTCATTTAAAACTTATTTTACGAGTTTTATAATTTATTTAGATAAATTATGAAATTAATTTTAATGAACTTAAAAATAACAATGACAACGAGATTAAGAATTATAAAAGTAAGATTGATACAAAAATGATAAAATATATATGTTTTGATATAAATATAATGTAATAATAGTGAGATAAAATGTAACAAAAAATATTATTAAAGATATTAGATTAAAATTGATGTATGATGAATTATATGTATATATTATATTTATAAAATTAACAAATAATTGAAAAATTAATAAAATTATTTTTATATCAAATAATTATTAATTAATTTATTAAATAGTTATACAAATTAATTTTAAGACTTTAAATTAGAACAAAAAAGAATAAAATAACAAAAGAAAGAAAATCAAATAAACAATGAAAAATGCAAAACCAGAGTCCACAAGTGCAAACACAGATTCGTCGTCCATGTATCGTAAGGACATAAAAGAAAAAAAAAAAAAAAGGATAAGATAAGAAAAAAAAGTGCGGTGAAAACTTAAATTTCCAGTGGAAGGTCAGGACCAATACAATTACACCTCACTACAGGTAACTGCTCATCTAAATGGGGTCTTAAGGGGTAGAAAGTGTCACACAAATTCTTTGTTTTGTTTTGTTTTTGTACTTTGAACGCTGTGCTTGACAGTTTTAGTTGCATTGCCCCTTATTCGACTCTTTTTGCAGTTAAAAAAAGTTTTAATTTATAAATTTTTGGAAGTATGCAATTTATTTTTCTTTAGAAATGTAATTTAAAATTTTAAGTCTTGTGCAATTTTTACTAATCACTTTTTTCCTGCAATTTCAAACATTATATATTGCAACCGAAAAAGTATTAAATCTCATAAAATGGTGATATTTTAATTAATTTTAAATCTCATAAGATTTGAACAGAATGATGACATCAACTGTTAAGAAAGTGCTATAATGTACATATCTTATAAATATAGAAATACAGTAATTGTTATTTAAATATTAATAAATGTTATATGCTATCAATTAATTTCATTAATGAGTAAAATAAAAGTAGTATGATCTTTAAGAATAATAGTAAGTGAGGTAATCATGCTACTTACTAATATTTACTTTAAAAGATCAGATTACTTTTTTTTTTTTTATTTTGCTCAATATTTTATCATATGATTGATTGATAATGTATCAATGTATCAAATATTAATTTTTAATATTATGTCAAATGGCGAAATCAAAGATGGTGAGTTATGTATAATTCACTTTTTTATGGAAATAAAATTTTTTATAACTGATATATAACTACCTTCAATATTAGTTAAGAGTCCATATTTCAACCAATGCTTTTATGTTATGTTCAAAATTTTTTTCTTAAATTCATAAGTTAATCTATTAGAGATTTAGGCTGCCTTTGGAATTGGACGGGCGTCCGACATAATGAGATCAGGCACTTTTTAGTGCAATGGGATTGACCTTTGGTGTTCGGCATAAAAAAATAGTGCATTTGCACCCAAATTTGCTAAAATTTCCATCGGAGGGAGAGGGGTGCGGTGGTTCACTGGATCCCAAATTGGATAATTATGTCTTCATGTATTAATTTTTAGTATAATATTTATTAATTTATGTTTAATTTTATCCTCATGTATTGATATTTTCTATTGAATAATTTTTTCATTCATTAAAGCTATCAAATAAAATATAATGTAAATAAAAAATAATTTATTAATATAATACCCTTTAGGTCGATATTTTTTATTGCAAATATATTATTATTAATTTTTAATAAAATTATTAATTTATAAAAAATAATTACAATAAATTTTAATTAATTATTAATTTATAAATATTAAAAATACACTAAATTTTTATTATATACAAATTTTAATTTAACGTCTTTAATATGCATTTTTTATTCTCCCGGCACTTCATTTTATCACCATCGCTATGTTTGCTTTTAAACACATTTTATTACTGATTTTAATCTTATTACTACAATACTCAATTTCATCATTATAATAACTAATCCCACTACTACTAATATTTTTAATTACCATAATCAATCTCATTGTCCATTTAAATGAATCTTACTCAAACTCAATTCTCTAGTTCTTTTTATAAACCTAATTTCCATTTCATTCAAATCAATTTTGAGAATAAACTTTATCTATGATCTCTAATATTTTCTTTTGATTTCACTTTAATTTTTAATTTTTGAATTATTTCATTTAAATTTTAACCTTTTAAAATTGGTTCTATTTTGATCTTTTTGTTATCGAATTTTGTTAAAACTGATGTAATAGATAGTATTTCAGTTGCAATTTTTTTATTACAACTATACAATAGTTCAATCACAACAAAAAAATACGTAAGAATCCATCACTTATAAATGTAAGTTTTATACTAGATCTTATACAATTTAAAATTGTGCTTGGTTAATTGTAATACAAAAATTGTACATTATATACTTTCAATTTAATATCCTTATTTTAGCTTCTGTGTGACATAGATTTCCTTAACATGCTATGTGCACATTTTCTTTAATTATTAATGAAAAATGCGAAGAAAGAATCAAAATTAAATTACTTTAAAAAGTTAATTAATCAAATGGAGTAATTTAGAAATTAGGGATTGAAGTGGAATCATTATAGAGAGTATGGATAGAATTAACCTCAATTTTGAGTTAAATTTAATGTAATTAAATGGGATTTGAGAATGAAAGCTTAAATTGATTTACCACAAATCTCATATTGAAATTATTTTCACACAAATCAATATAATTATTAATTATTTTTTATTAATTCTAGATGATTCATTTAGGGTTTCTAAGAGTTGATGTTTAATATAGCACATGTTCATTATATGTTTATATTCACCCACTTTGATTTATCAAACCTCTATATTAAGGGATTGCAATCATCAATATACTCATATATAAAAAGTATCCCTTAAAGGATCTAGGATTGTCATGTGTACTTTTTTTTTTTGGATTTTTTTACAGTTGATTGGCATTTCAATAAGACCAAGTGGAATGTTTTACTGTGACCAAAAAGCATAAACTTCTTTGATTGATCACAGGTGTTTTCTTTTGTTGTTTTATGTTTGATAGGTGTGTTTTAACTCTAATTTTGAAGCTTCTTTTTGGGGTTTTCATTGCTGCTTTAGAGAGTGAAACTTTGGCATCAAAAAGAGCCTTTTTGGTCTGTATTTGTTGGTTTTTTTTTTTTTCATATTTTTTCAGGCATTTTTTGGTAAAATCTATGGTTATTTTTCATTGTTTAATTGAATGTGGGCTTTATTATTATTATTTTTTTTTGGGTTTTGTTGGGATGATTTTGCTATTACACATATTTTTTTTGTTTAATGGAATTGGATTGTCAAATGGGGCTTAGGTTTTGTGTTTTTGAGATTTGCATATTGTTATGAATGTTTTTTTCTTTAAAAAATTTTTTTTGCACTTTCTGATGTTGGATGAAAATTAGATTTTTTTTTTATAGAAACATAGTTTGCATGTTCTGTGTTTTTTTTTAGGAGTATTTTGTTTTGCATGTTGTTTAAATAAAGTTTTGATTTTGTTTTTGATTGGTTTTTTTTTCTTTTTTGTTTTAGGGTTTCTTGAAGCTCTTTGGATATCAAAATTTTAAATTAGCATGAATTGTATTATGTGTTATTTTTCTTTATATATTATGTATTTTGGTTTGTTAGGTTGTACGTGTTGTTTATTTTTTGACATTTTATATTTGATTTCTACCTATCAAGTGATTCGTCTGAAGTTGAGATTATTATTATTCTTATTATTATTATTGAGTTTTATGTTGTGCTATATTTGATTGTCTATATTTGACTGCTTTTGAGACGTTTGTAAATATCATTTTTTTCATGTAATAATTATATAAATAAACTTAGATTATATAATAGAAAATGATACTAAATACGAGCATTTGCAAGGTAAAAAGAAGTATGAAACCAAACAAGTAAGTGATTGGATGAATAAGCAGGAAGGAGATTAAGGAGTCAAAGATAAATGTGAAAAAAAAAAAATCTCACATTTGTAGTTGAAAAATTAGAAGGTCCCTCATTTCTAGTTTCTTGACTAACAGCAACTTTTTGAAACTCAATATGTAGCTTTAGAGCCTAAGAAAACAAACAAAATTGTTTATTAAAATTCGTCATCACGTATCAAATAAACAAGATACATTTTAATTAAAAACTTAACCAATGCACATAATGTAGTATCACAAATCAAAAAGAAGCTAACTATTAATTAATAGGCTTAAAATGATGTGGAAGGAAAGTAGTTTTTTTTTCATGTAATGTTGAAGACCATGATAGGTGTATTTGAAGTTTTAAGTTGTTTTATTGTTTATATGCTAGATGTGTATACTTATTTTGATTTAGTTTGTAACATATAAGATTTCTCAAAAGTCTTTGTTTCTTTTGTATGTATAGAGCGTTTTTTGCATATAAGATTTACATTTAGTTAGCTACTAGATATTTTGAAATTAATGAAGTAGAAGAATTTGAGTGCAATGGTTAAAGAATGTTACTTACGAATTATTGGAATATATATATATATAACTACAATTGAAATTATTTTTTTATTGTGATTTTTTAAAAATTGCAAGTGACTACTAATTGAAGGATTAAAAGACAAATAAATTAAAAAAAAAGATAATTCTTGTTTTTTGTTAGTAAGGTTATTTGTGTTTTCTTTTTAGACAACAAAATCTCAATAGCTTTCATAGTTAGAAAATAGAAGCTTGGGATAGAAATATTTGTATTTATTTTTTTCTTTGCTTATTTTGTTTTAGATTTTAGATAGTAATATTTAGCTCTACTAGTTAGATGATAGGAGCTTGGGATAGAATATTTGTATGTATTTTTTTCTTTGCTTATATTATTTTAAATTTTATATAGAAGTATTTAACAACAAGTTTATTTTAATTTTATTCTATCATGTTGTATTATTAGAAGTTATCTACAGGTTGTGAGGTTTTCATTCATTTAGGTAAGATTAAAAATAGGTAGAAGAATGATGAAGTTGAGTGTTAGGAATAGCTTTATGAATTTGTAGGTTTGTAAGTTTTATTAATTTGTAGGTTACATTCAACTTTTTCATATAGTATCACAAAAAAATTAATCTTTTTTTGTGATGTAAGTTCTACATTGAATAAAGAAGTTAAATTTTATGAATAGCTTTATGAATTTTAAGTTCCTTTTAAGAGCTATTTAGAGCATAATTAGGGAGTACGAAGATTATTAATAGCTTGACTAGTAAGTTTTAGGTTTACCAAATTCTTTTTATATTATGAGGAGTGTGTATAGAAAAATTTATATGATTGGATTTTAATTAAAATTAAAAGTTTAATTATTGTAAGTTTTTTTTTACATAAATTATAGTTAAATTATAATGTTGACCAATAATTCTATCTATTTGTGCATGTATAGGTGAAAGTTGTTAAAATAGCTTACTGCTTTTATTGCTATTTGCAATTATATAGTTAATTTGTTATTTGATTTGTTTTTATTGTTTTAAATTATGAGATATTATTTTTTTGCAATGCAGTTGCGGGTGTTAGGTAATTTGCATGTGAGATAAATTTTAGATTGAGATTTTGGTTTTCGTATTGTTATTTTTTTTCTTTTGTGTTTGTTTGCTTTTTTTTTTGTGTGTGATTTTTTTATTTGGTTTATTTGTGTTTCAAGTTTTCTTTATGTGTATTGTTTGACTAAGAATATAGTATAATATTATGTTTTTTCAATTTTGGGTTTTATTATTTTTTATTGTTTATAGTTTTGTTAGTGGAGGATGTTTTGTGTGTATATTAGTTATAGACTATATGTGTTAAGTTACTATATTTAGTGATGGATTTTATTAGTAGAGGAAGGGAGAATAAAACTAGAAGATTTGCAAAGTGGCAATTTGCAAGATTAAGAAAACAACAAACTATTCATATATGTAATTTTTCTTTGTTTAGCATTGATGGATCTGAACATGGTAGACATTTTTTTGAGGTTAGAACAAGAAGATGTTTAGGTTTAGTTGGTAATTTAATGAAATCTATCGGTGATCGAAGGGAGCTTGATGATATTAGTTTCAAAAATAGTAATGAAGATGGAGATTGAACATTTATTAAAGATGTTAGGAGAAGATGCTTAGTTTTAGATTGTGGTTTAACGCGTTCCGTTAGTCATGTGTTTAAACATGATCCGGTTCTTAATAATGAAAGAAGTGGATATCAACCTCATATATTATTGCATTACTCTGTTGGTGCTAATAGGGAATTATAGACCATTAAAGTTAAACTATGCAAGTCTGTTGTTGCAAAAGATTCAATTATTCATATATCAAAGAAAATAAAGCTTGGATTGGATTTAGATGTTTCTACAAGTTCTTCTAGATGTGCTCGAAATTTAGATTTGGCTTTAGCAGATTTTGTTGGTAAAGTTTGTTTAATATATTGATCTTTATATACATATATTTATTTATTTATTTTATTAAAGTTTGACTTATATATTTTTTTTTTCTTGATTTGATATGTTTAGATGATTGTAATTTTATGGCATTTTCTTTAGGGTAAGAAGACCAATTAAATGTCTTTAATGGATAGATAAGGCAAATCAATCATTTAAGTAAGTTTTATTACATTTTGTGTATTTTATTCATTTGTAGTTTAATTGTTATTTTTTTCATTCGTTTGATATTCAAATATTTCTTTTTCTTTTTTTTGAATGAACATGTTTTAAACCTTTTAATTTTGGTGGTCCCAAGTGTGTTTGTCCATTTTATGATGCTATCATGTGGTACGAAGAAAGGATTGATATCTCAAAATAAATATGAAATCCTACATTTACATTTTGTTGTCAAGAAGGGATTGTTTAACTACCTTTTTTTAAAAATATTTCGTAATATGATCAATTACTTAGTTATAATGGATGGCGTAAAAGTGCAGATTTTAGATAAAATATTAGAGTATATAATTCTATATTTCAATTTACCTCAACAGGAGGTAAGGTTGACAGTAGTGTCAATAACAGAGTAGGGCCTTATATTCTTAAGATTTTTGGATAGAATCATTATAGAGTTAGGTCTTTGCTTCTCTTCTTGGTTAGAATCTAAAGTTTGCTCAAATGTACATATATGATACTGATAATGGAATTTCAAATAGGATGCCTGTCTTTTGGAAATGTGATGAGGTTCCAAAAGTTGATCTAACTATTGTGGATGGTTTGATTACAATACTTGATACAAACAATGAAATTGTTAAACTGTTTAGATTAGCTAAAGATAGGTTTAATGATTTTAATTATATTCTTATGCTGTTAAGGTTGATTGTTGCAAGGGAAGAGATGATAGAACTTATATTCCTCCAAATGGTAATGAAGTTTTTGCATTGATAGTTGAAGATATAGGTGAGTATAATAGGCATCAAGATATAATTGTTGATCATAGATCTGATGATTTGAAGAGCATTAGTGATCTCTATCTTTCTTTTATGGCTTTGCAGTATCTTATGTTATTTCTTTATAGTGAGAATGGTTGTCATGTTGGTGTTAAGTATATTAAATCTGTAAAAAAAAGAGAGAGGCAGATGAAAGAACTTGACAATGCATTAGTATTATACATTTATTCTTTATAACAGAATGAATTTTGGTGATACTTTGTTACGAGATGGTTGATTGCTCCAACAATTTGTTGTCGATGCTTATACGAGTGTTAAGGAAATATGATTGTAGTTTATAAAGGATAATTAGAAAACCATTAGCTTTGAAATGTATAAAGATGTTAGGGTTCAGTTGTGAGAGGTGAACTTCATGGTAACTCTATTGGTAAAAAGTCATATTACCACCAAGTTTTACAGTTGATCTTGATATTTATTTCAGAACTATCAAGATACCATGGTAATTTATAGATTCTATGGTTATCTTGATTTGTTCATAATATTTACATGTAATACTTAATGGCCAGAAATCCAAAAAGCATTGACTTTTATTCTAGGACAATGACCTAATGATCATCTTGACATTGTGTTGCATGTTTTCAAGATTAAGTTATGTTATTTTATGGACGATTTAACCAAGAGGAAATCATTTTGGTTGCATTACTACAAGTTGGATTTTTTTTTTTAATTGTTATTAAAATTGTGATGTGTTTTCATTTTGTTGGAAGAATAATTTGTTGATTTTTTCATATATAAATGTTTCATGCAATTACTTATACAATTGAGTTCCAAAAGCATAGGCTACCTTATATTCATATTCTTCTATGGTTATATCTTGATGCCAAATGTTCTATTGCTGTTGAACTTGATAGGATTATATATGCTAATATTCTTGATAAAAGATTGGACCCTATTGGATACAATACTCTTATGAATTTTATGATTCATGGTTCATGTGATTCTACATCTCCTCAAGTGTCATGCATTTTAAAGGTTGATGTTCAAAGGTTTTTTCTAAAAGTTTCAATTAAACACTATAATTAATGAAGATGAATTTTCATTGTATAGAAGGAAAAAAACAATAGTGCAAGAAAATATTGTCATTAGGAATGAAATTAAATTAGATAATTTTTTTTTTTGGTGTTTCTCATAGTGGGGATTTGATTTTGTAGTAAAATCAAAGCTATCAAATATTTGTTTAAGTACATAAACAAAAAACCTAATATATCAAGGGCTGTTTTTGAAAGTGTTTAACTATCTGAAAATGAAGTTAATTATGAATGCCCTAATAAAATTGATGAAGTCAAAACTTACCTTAATTGTAGATATCTATAAGCTTATAAAGCATGTTAGGGAATTTTTGCCTTTGGAATACATCATAGAGAGCTAGCTTTTCAAAGATTGCTTGTACATCTACCTAATGAATAATATTTATATTTCAACAATAAAAAAGATTTTTCTTCTGTTATTAGAAGGCTTCATGTTAAAAAAAACAATGTTGACTTAAAGAATGTATTCTAATAAAGTGCATAAAGAAGCTAGGCTTTTGTTGTACATTGATTTTCCTATAAAATAGGTTTGGAATACTAAAATCAAAGAATGGCAGCCTAGAAAACAAGGAAAATCCATAGTAGAATTATGAATTTATAGGATGCAAATTTATGAATTTATAGATTATCAATTGATGAAAACAAAGGTGAAATATTTTTTGTTTATGTTAATAGAGGAACAAGAAAGACATATTCTTGCTTGATTAATAAAAAAAACTAGTTTGATTTTTTAAGATGAAGCTCCTATGGTTCATAGACTTTGGATAAGTTATTAAAGGATATACTTATAGAAGATGTTTCTATTCATATAGAAAAATCATTTAAAGGTAAAATAATTGTTTTAGATGGAGATTCTAGGCAAGTATTACTTGTTGTTCAAATAGGATCAAAGATAGATATTTTGAATGCTTCAGTAAATCAATCCAAGCTTTGGCATAATTGTAAGATATTTCATTTAAGAACAAATATGAGATTACATAGACAAAATCTAAATCAAGCAATATAGAATGAGATTACAGAGTTTGCTTAATAGTTGTTGAACATTGGTGATGGTAAAATCAAATCTATAGTGCCTGAAAGTGAAGAAGCAACAAATTGCATAAAAATTTCTTAAGATTTATTGGTCCATTTTGTTGACAACCCAATAACTAGTATAGTTTCTGTAGTATACTCTAACTTTTGGGATAATTTTTTTGAATGTTGCTATCTTAAACAAAGAGCAATTATTACTCCATAAAATGAAAGTGTTAATTCAATTAATTCTTATGTTCTTGATTTAGTTTCAGGTGAAACAAAAATATATTTAAGCAATGATTACATTTCAAAGGATTCAAAATATGTTGGTGATCGAGATTTGTTTTATCTCATTGAATTTTTGACCTCTCTAAATTTTTCTAGTATTCTTAGCCATCAATTATCTTCAAAGATTGGTGTTGTTATTATGCTTTAGAAAAATATAAACCAATATTCAGGTTGATGCAATGGTATTTGACTTTTTGTGACAAAATTAGCTTCGAATGTCATTGAGGGTATAATATTATTAAAAACTCATGCTAGTGATAAAGTTTTTATTCCTAGAATTATTTGGATTGTTAAACATTAGAAATGGCCTTTTGTTTTGAATAGAAAACAATTTCCTATGAGATTATGTTATGAAATGATCATTAATAAAAGTCAAGGACAAACATTAGATATTGTTGGTCTTTAATTACCTAAACCTGTTTTTACAATGTTTAAATGTATGTAGCTCTTTGAAGAGCAATATCTAGAAAATTTTTGAAAAATTTGATTCATGATGAACATGGAATATAAAACGATGAAACAAAAAATATTGTTTTCAAGGAAGTTTTTAATAATTTAAATTTAAGTCAGTAATTGTTTTTTTAATTTATTTTTTTCTTGACATCTTATTTTATTTGCTTTGTGATTCTATAATTGATATTTTGTTTTTCCATTTCTTTTTTTATTTGTTCTGTGTGAAATCCTATGCTTTATTTTAATTAGTCTTATTTTTGCATTTAGGTTTTGTAATATAAACTATCAATTTTTTTATGACCTTGACCATGCTATTTCATTTAGTTTATAAGTTTATAATTGATGCTTTCTTTCTTGGTTTCTTTTTTGTTTTTGCAATGTAAAATACTAAATTTTAGTTCAACTATTTTCCATTTTGCATTCAAGTTTTGTAAGATGAGTTATCAATTTTTCAATAAACTTGATCTTTCTAAACCTTTAAAAGGTGTTAAATTAAGAATATCTAAACTTTGAAAAAATGTTAATCTTGTTGAACCAAATAACATTTTTAGCCTTGAATTCATAGGAACAGATGCTTAGCTTAGTACAATGTTAAGAAAACATTGTTTTCTATTACAATTATAGTTATTGTAGCATAAATAAATATCTTTCATTATATTTAATTTAATATTTTTTGTAGAGAAATGCAATGCACTTCTACATAAGAGAATTTAATGCACTTTTGTTTGAAACAATGTTGAAGGAAGTTTCTTTATATTCAATAACATGATTTTAGCTAATAAACTATAAGCACACAATTATAATGCTGCTCCTAGCTTATTTAATATTTGTCTAATGAAAGCAAGCCAAGTTGAAAAAATATAACAGGATGTGACTCCATATCCCTGATATTTTTTAACTTTGTCTTTTACGATAAGCTCAATGATCGAATTAGTTATGACAAATACTTAAGGTTTTTTTTTTTTTAAATTTACAATTATAGTAATTTTTTTGTTCTTTATTATTTATTAACTTTCTATTGAAACAAATTTCATTGAGATTTTGGTATCTATTGAACCTACTAGACAAGTTAGATTAAATAATATGTCTGATGATGTTATCAAAAGAGATATATATGTTTAGGATATAAGGTCCATGACTATTTGAAATATTTTATTATTTGTTATTCCGTTCTTTTATATAATAATGACTTATTATGCATTATTATTTACCTTTTTATATTATTTACTATATGAAAATAACGGCCATCATTTAAAAATTGTTCTTTATGATGTCAAGGCATTTCAAATTAAGAAAGAAAATTTCGTTCAAGAAACAAAAAGTCAGGTTGTAATTTCTATTACAATGATGATAAAAAAAATACATGAATTTATTATTTTGTTACAATCTACTTTTCATAACTTAGATCAAACAGTACATTCATTATCATTTTTTTTTATTATAGTCTTTATTCCTGTTTCACTTATATATACAAAATAAATTTATTTGGTATCTAATTCTGCAATCAAATTTTATATAGATTTTCATAATCTAAGGACAAATCAATTGAAAGAATAGTAATATAAGAATTATAGCTTTCTGATTATTTTAATTTATATGTTATGTATATGTTACATAGATTTATTAATTATACTATTTATTTTGTGGTAAATGTTTATTAGTGATGAACTTGATCCAGTGGATGTACAAGTTTTGCAATAGTAGCATCATTCTCCTAAAAAGACTCTTAAACAAAAACCAAAGCAAAATGTAAAAAATGCATATTTACTACCAATTGATCCAACAAAGATACAGATTTTGCTATAACATTTTTGCTTTATAATTTTGAATAAGAAAAATATGCTTGCTGATATTGGTTGAACCATTTAATTTTTTGTTTAACAAAATACTATTTTTAGCATAAAAGGCAGAATCATTGATATTAATCTAACCAGTGGTTGGTTTTATAATGCATGTAATGAATGTGTCAATACTCTACAATTTTATGCTGAAAAATTTTACTGTTTGCAGCAAGGTAAAAAGATTCTTTTACTATTGTTAGTTATTTTCAACAAAAAATGAAACATATTATCTTCTTGAAATTTGTATATACTAATACATATTAATAAACATAAATATATTTTTTCATAAAGAGCTAAAGTACAACTTATGATTAAAGATGAGGCTGCACAAATGCCGTTGATGGTATTTAGCAAAATAGTGAAAAAATTAATTGGAATACATTCACACAATTGATACAACTCTGCCAAATGAACAAAATGGTACTTTTAGAACCAATCAAATCACTGAAAAATGAAATAAGAATATTGGATGTTTTGATGACTTTTAGAGCTATAAAAAATGGAATCATTACATATTCAAAGTTGAAGAAAAAAGAAAAATCAAAAGCTGATTCACTTGGAACTGATCAAACTCTAGAACATTTGATGAAGGTTAGGCAAAAATAAATAGATGAGCTTTTGGAACAAGAAATTCTACTATTTAAAAATATGTTTGAATCATCTATACTCACAACAGTAGCTAAGACAACAACGACATCAATAGAAAGTACTTTGCAAGAAATTGATGATTTATTGAACCAAGGACATGAAATGTCTTTTATTAATTTACAGCCCTCCATGGTGATCATTGCTTTTGAAACAACACCTCCAACAAGCCCTCATCAATTTTATCAGCCAATAGTTGATAACTTTGGAAGTAAAAAAAAAAAAAGATATTGGCAGTGTGTAACATTCCCAAACCAATGGCAAGGTAACTTTTACTAGACCAAACCTCGATTAAAAGACTAGAAACCGTTGTTGCCTAAGATACAAACAGGTTTGAAACAATTTAGACAACTATTAACAGTTTTTTTACTTTATTGTTGTACTTTGTACTTAAAAAAATTCTATTGGTTATTAAATTAATTATTTTTATAGAATTACTTTAATTTTTTGTATTTTCTAATTTTATCTACATACTATATGCCAATATAACATACTATATATTATTTCTAATTGGATAATTCATAAAAGATTGTGAAAGTTGATGTAGTTAGAGAACTTGAATTTGTCGCATTTGATGTAAAGCATGTTATAACTCATTAGAATGATATTGGAATTGTTGAAAAAGCTACAAAACTACTTCAAAACAAGAATCTCAAAAACTTGCTGCTCCCCCTTCAAGGTAAGGTACATAACATTATTTATTTAATGATGCATACAATTTAATCTATATTATGTATTTCATTTTTCTTTTAACTGACATAAAATTATCAAGTAACTATTTCTTACAAATTGCATATTAATTATATTATAGCAATGAATATTATAACATTTTCATATTTTATCAATGACACAACAAAAAGAAATAGCTTCATTGATTCAATGGAGCATTTCAAGACAATAGCCACTTCTTATTAGCTGCATTAACCAAAAAATGCTTAACCAAAAATCTTATGAAGGACATCAAACAACATCGTCTGTGTATTGTTTGTTGATATTATCATAGTGATGTTCTGTTTCCCAAATTTTTGACTTATTTTTTGTATCTTTTGTTTTTTATTTTGTTCCTACTATTTTGTGCTTTTTGTATATAGCTTAAAGCATGTAAAACAAAACTAATACTTTTAAGATATTAAAGGTGGCAAATATTTTTGGCAAGTAAGTTTTGCTTCCTCCTTCCATTATTTTATATTAGCAAGTTCATATATTTATGATTCATTTCTTCTATATATTGTTTTACCCTATTTAATTAACTAGACATAAGTTAAGTAATATTGATTTATAGTATCGACATATTTTCCATTAATTACTATGGCTTACACTAATATTACAAAAAAACTATTAATTTAAATTATTACAACTGAAGACTTTAAGTTTGACACAATTTCATTCAAACAACTAAAGATATTGTTAATCTTAAAATAAACTATAAAAAACTAGTTAATAGAATTAGATAAGTTTTTTATTAATTTATCAAACACTGTTTGTAAAAAAAATTATAAAAAACTCATTTCTTTTTAAATAACTTTTTCATTTTCAATCATGCCAAATTCTATACTCCAACAAAGAAACATAAATCTCTCAACCAAATTACTACAACAAAATCTCAAGTTTCAAAAACTCATATAACCAACTCAAATACAAAAAATTAAACTGTACAAAAAAAATAAATGTCAATCTTATAAACAAAAAAAAATAAAAAAATAGTTATTGAAAAAAAATCCCCATAACTAGATCCAAATTCTTTTTTTTTTCTACAACTTCCACTCCAATACTTTACCATTTTCATAGCCTAAATCCCTGCTTTACAAAAGAATGTAAATTCCTTGTATATTCAGCCCATTTTAATTAAATAAACCCAAAACATATTTTTAACTCATTTTCTATAAAAAAAACCCATAAATATTAGTTACTTTCAATAACTCAAACACAAAAAACACAAATCAAAGGCTTCTATACCTTTAACCAAAATTAAAAACTAGCCTAAGTCTTCCATACTTTTAAGCCAAATTAAAAGCCTAGCCTTTTACAAATATCATTACAAAAAAAAAAAAATTGTTAATTTAAATTATTAGTATCTAAAACTCCTAACTTAAGATAATTTCGTTCAAATTACAGAGCACATTATCAAATTAAAAATAAACTATTTAAAATCAATTAACAAAATCAGATAAATGTTTTATAAATTCATAAGCACTCATAGTCCCAAAAAAAAAAAAAAAACTAATTCGTTCTAAAAAATTCTATCAAATTTTACTCTCTAATAAAAATACAAAAATTTCCCAACCAAATCACTTCTAAAAATTTTAACTTTCAAAAACTTATACATATAAACAAAATTCATGAAATTAAATCCAAATAACAATTACTTTAAAAAACCCCACACATTTATTGTTGTTTCAAATAGCCATTTTAAATAGCCATTAAAGCCCAATTGTTATTCTTTAAAAAAAATCATAAAACTAAGAAAATAATAACCAATATATAAAACACTAACCCAACCTTTACATAAAGCCCAACTATTTTTTAAACCAATTTCTCAAAAAATATAACCTAACAATATTTAAAGTAAAAAAAATCAATTCATAGATTTTGGGCTCAAATATATAAGTTCATTATCTTTTTCTTTTCCAACTAACTAACAAAGAGTCATAGACTTTTCACTCTCTTAAAAGCCTCAAATAACTAGATTAACTTTTTAACTTTTTACATTCTGTAAAAAAAAAAGAAGCTAAAATACTTTAAAAAATAGTTGATCACCATGAACGAAATGAAAAAGCTTTGCCTAGAAGAGATATCGTCTCAAAATTTTTTAACATGATGGTCACATGAGCTTTCTCTCGCGACTATGTGGCAAGTTTTTCTGTAAGTTTCAAACTTTCTCAAAATATACAGACAATAGGCACATGCAAATCATATATATGTTTTAGTAACACAAATTTTTCTCTTTCTTCTTAATTTTGAGTTTTTAAGAGTGAAAACAAATGAAAAATCACATGAACCTAAATAATTTAATAGATTTAGATTTTCTTATATTTTTAATGAAATTAAGGCTAATAGACACTAGAAAACTTAAACTCTCTGTTTTTAAACATTACTTTTCAATCCAATTTTATTTTAAAAATTTATCATGTTTTAACCTTTAAAATTTTTTCTTTATTTCATAATAAATTTTATATAATAAATTTTCAAATCCATATATTTTTTTCATTATGTGTTTTGTAATTACTCTTTTGTTTATTTAATTTACTGATGTATTGTATCTATTTTGCATGTTTTATTCAAATTATTTTTAGGTAGTTTACTGTATCAACATAAAAGTTAGATAAGTAATCTGCTTATATGGATTCAATTTACTTATGTATCTATTTTCTTTACTATTTTTTATACTTTACATAATAAACTTTCATTTTATGCTATGCAATATTTATTTATTTATTTATTTTTTGCATATTGATCACATACAAGATAAATTTTCAAGTGCAAATAGCTATTTAACTTTGTTTAGATAATGTATTCCCACTTTATATTTCATTTGTATTCCCACTTTATATTTCATTTAGGGTTTCAAATTATGTTAACCCATATCTATGACTATCATTTATCTTCACTTACAACTATATCTTGAAATCTATGAAGATTAAAGAGAGATAAAAAGGATGTTACCGTTAGAACATAGGATGAACTGCAAGTAGAGTAAGAATAAATATTAGAAATAAAGAGTATACAAAAAATGAAAAATAAAAAAAAAATTGAATTTTTTTTATTTTAATTAAAAATAAAAAAAGTAAACGAAATCAACCTTCTAAATGATTTCATGCATTTTCTTTCTTATTTATACAATACAAATTTTTCATACCTGTTTTAGTTTTTCATTATTGTGTAAAAAGCATATATAATTACAAGAACTTCCAAAGAACTTTTCTAAAAAATACATGTCAACAATTCAAACTCCAATAATTTTGCACATAAAGGGTTTTTTGCCATATACATTCAAAATGGAATTAATTAACAAAATCAATGACCAATTATATGTTCAAAATGGATGGCACTAATTTGTTAATGCATATCGACTTGCACATCAAAATATTTTAACTTTTATATACAACAATCCAAACACTTTTGAAGCATTTTTGCATTTTCAATCATCCATTACTATAATTGCAAATGCCCTGCAATAAGAACAAGGTAAAATCTTCATTTCACCTACATTATATTTCATTTCAATTTGCTTAAATTATGCTTATTATATTTGGTATTTCAAGTTACAACACTCAATTTGATAATGCAGAAGATCAAAGTGATGACAATTGTGATAGTCTTACTTTTCATTGCTTGATGACCAGTGCAAACATCAATAAACATCCCATCTTGGTAAACAATTATGCATATACTATCATCATATAATATAGCAAAACGTACATTCAAAATTTCTATTAATAATTTCTTATCATGTTATTTCTACAGCATATTCCAAGCTATTTTTATAAGCATTTATCAAATAGACAGTCTTCTATCATTTTGTTAGATCTTGAGGAAAATAAATCTTGAATCATATACTATAATGCCAGAAACAAATCATTCTTAAGAGGATGAAAAAAATTTATCATTGATAATCACTTGAAAATTGGCAATTACTATTTATTTGCTATGAAAGCACACAACACTTTTAAAGTAGTTATTTATCTTGACTATGAATAAACTTCTCAATAATCAATTATAGCTACAAACTAAGTGTTTGATTATAGTTTCTACTTAACAACTGCTTTTTTCTTTTTTGGAACTTTGCAACTTTAAAATGCAAATCCATCATTTTCTATTTAGTTTTATAATAACTTTCTTTTGGCAATTATTTTAACAAATCTTTGTGCACTTAATAATACTAACTTTATATTAAATTATAACTTCATATAAATTGTACATACTATTCTAAATTCTAATTCAATCAAATATTAATTCAATAAGTACTAAAAATTAATTTAACATACTGGGTGATACTGGGGACCAATACTAGTTGTATTAATTGAAAAGAAATAGAGATATATCAACCATTGACAAGTAATATGTTACGATAAGTATGTGTAAACTTTTGCTTAATTTAATATTATGAATAATGAAATTTACATACTCAAGAAGAAAAAAAAATCTTTAAGAATCTTAAGATAATGTTTGGTATATTTTTAAAATTATTATACTAATTTAATTACCAATATGATTCTATTATTAAGGTAATTTTATCATTGATGAATTGAAATTATTTTGTTTAGATAATAATTAACAATTTTTATATATTAAAGATAATTGCATTTGCTATTACTAAAAGTCAACATTATTTTGTTTGAAAGTACAAAAATTATTATACATATTATAATAGTTTCGCAAGTTAATAATTTCAAGTTTGTTTAAAAATAATAATTTGTAAAAAATTAATAATATAATGTTTTATTTTTTAATAAAATATAATTAAATTATTAAATTAATAAATATATTTATTGATAGATAAACTATTATTTATAATATAAATTATGTAAAAAAATTAAATTAGAAAATAAAACTAATATATTAAAATCATAACAAAAAAATAAAATATTATATTATAATAAAACATTAAAAATTTAAAAGAAAGCAAACAAATTATTTTTTATATTGTTACACTATTAGTTTAAAAATATTAAAATTTGTAATTCATACTTTAAATGAGAAATATTGACTATTATTAATTTTACATATTCTTTTATCTCGGTGATGAAAATTTCTCACCATTTTGATGGAATTAGATTACCTTCTAAAATAGTGATTTGATCACTTTTGATGATCTAAAATCATCATCACATAAAAATCACTGAATGCTTATCAAATATGATGATATAATAATTATTAGTAAATCATTATAATTTTTTGAATAATGAATTCATATCAAACATTGCGTATTACTTTTCTAATAGAATAGAGAAGGAAAAAATAGTAAAAAAGAAAATGCCATCTTAGATTTGGAGACTGGGGAGTTGATTTGCATGTACCATCACTAATAGAAATTTTTTTCGTGATTATCTTATACTTAAATGTGTTTAGTGTATACGATTATGATAGAATATGATAAGATGATATTATGATTAGCATTAGATTAAATAATGTTATATTATCTTGTTTTTAATGTATGCAATGATTAAGATAGCATAATTTATTTATTGATCGAAATTATCATTACTCCAAATTTATATAATTTAAATTATTGATGTAATTTTGAAAAGTATAACAGGACATATAAGTTCAATCCTCTCGATTTTGGAATGATTGAATCATTCTATACCAAAAATATGATTAATTCTCCTTACAATCCTATCTATTTCTTTAGATACAAACCAAATATATTATAAAATAGCTATCATTTTATTCTATTCATCATTTTATACATCAAATATAACTGTTATCGATAGTAATTTTTTTTCATGATTATCTTAGATTTAGAGTAGACTAGATTAAACATTAGATATTGATAGGCTCTAATTTCCATGGTTTTTGACCAATCACAAAAAATAACCAAAGCCAATGGTCCAGTATTAAATTTTTAATTTTAATAATTAAAATTTAAAATTTGATATTTAAAAAAAATCTTCCCAACTTTAACCATAACAACTACAAAGGAATAGAATCAACACATAAATTTCCCACCCCACGAGCATGAACCATGATATTTACAGGACTTGGACTATAAATAAATATAAATTTCAACCTAAGATAGATCATATAATCACTATCTCACTTACATGGCTTTTTGAAACAAAAAAATTATTTTAAAAAGGACGTGGGTTATTTTTCCTAATATAAATTGTGAAATGCTGTAGTTTAAGCAAGTTGCATTCTTAAAAAAAAAAAGAATTTTTGTTGATGATATAGTTAGTTTTATCTCATTATTCAACTTCATCAGTTTTTTGTTGCTTTACTAGCTTTGACTTTATGCCTGGTGACTAGTGTAATTTGAAGATCCTTAGTTTAAAAGAAAAAAAAAGAGAAAGTGATGATTTTGGGAGTTTTGGATTCTAGGAGTTTTAAGAAATATTTTTCAAATTCCAATAATGTAAACTTATTTGATAAAGTTAGAAGCTGACAAGGATAATAGAGCCAACAAGGACAACAATGTGGGGCTAAGAAGAGAGTTTAATACTGATAAGAATACCAACAAGGGTCTAAAGGAAACTAGCAATACAAATGATGCTGAGGAGTTGAGAATGACGTTATCTGGTATAGGCTATCAAGCCAATGATTAGTCAATTATTGTATGTATGTAGAAATAATATTTGCTAAAATAACAATTGTCATGATTGTATTGTGGGTTGTAATTTAAGAATTATAAGTATAACTGTCATATATATGCACATTTTTTGCATATTTTCAACATGAATGAAAAACCACAATTTTCTTACTCTCATATCCTTCTCTTTTCTGGTCTTAACCTTTTTTTTTTCTAGTTTATTTCTTTCTTCTCTTATTCAAATTAATCTCTAGTTAATTCAATAACATCATTTTATTACAAAATTATTATCAAAGCCTATTAGATCTACATTCAATTTGGGAAAACCTAAGAAACAACAAACCATGGCTAATGGAGTAAAATTAAATGCTCTACAAGAGTAATTCTAGGTGATACAAGGATAGCTTGAGGCTTTAACGACTGTTAACTTAATAGTTTCAAGGTGGTGGGAAGAATAAATAAAGCTTATTGAGTGCTAGCTTACTGAGAATCGAAAACGTATGCTTAAGTTATTGGATCTAAAAAAGGCAATTGATACTCAACCTAAATAAGAATGGATGACTAGTAGCCAACCAACTCTTATTTCTCAATTTAAAAGAAGATGTAAGTCATCTATTAGAATTATAGTAATAGATGATCATGAAAAATATGCTTATAAGCTTAGTGGAGCAGGACTTTTAGCTAGTAAACAATATGAAATCAATGGCAGTACCTTTCAATTTAATACTAAATCGTTTAAAAATGCTAATTTCATTGCTGGTAATAGTTTTTCAACTACTGTGAATACATTTGCACCTAAACCTAATATTGAGTTGCCAGTTTTTTATAGAAACAACCTTAGGAGTTGGCTTAAAAATGCCAAAAATATTTTACCATATTTTTAATCTCTGATCACCAGAAATTAGAGATTGCTCCTCTGTACTTAGTAGGAAAGACTAAGGTGTGGTTTGATGGATACCTTATGCAAAAGAAAAAAATGACATGGTTAGAGTTTACTAATGACTTATGCCAAAGGTTATGTGATAAAACCTATTTTGACATAATAGAGGAGTTCAACAAGTTGGCCCAAAAGATTACTGTAGATGACTATCAAGAAAGATTTAAAAAGTTAAGACCTTATATGTTACAACATAACCCATACATGATTAAAGGTTATTTTATTTCTAGCTTTATAAGTGGACTCAATGATGATCTCAAGTCTAGAGTGAGGTCTAATAAACCTAAAAACCTTATTGATGCCTATAAAAAAGCTAAATTGCATGAACTATCACTTAAATTTGAAAATAAGAGACATAAGCAGACCACCAAATCTATGTTTACGTTTAGTATTAGTCCTTATCCTAAGCCTATTCATACTTAACCAAGACCAAACTCATAAGCCAATTCCATACCAAACAGACACCAACTTATTGAGCAAAGAAGGCTATAAAACTGTATTTTAAATATGACAAGAAATTTATACCAGGTCATGTATGTAGAATAAAACAACTTAATACCATTACTGTTGATCAATCCAAAAGGAAATAAGATAACATACATGATGGTAATAGAGAATCAGAAAGAGTTGCTGGACAAGATAATTTTGAAAACTTATAGATTTTCATCAATGTTCTCATAGATAGTGTTGGGCATAACACTCTTAAGATTAAAGGAATGATAAAAGGGAAACTACTTTATATTCTTATGAATAATGGTAACACTCAGTTTTGTTACTCCTAAGTGGGCTTAAGAGGGAGTGGAGCTGAAGTAGAGTAATCATTTATCTATAATAGTAGCTAATAAAGAGAGATTATATAGTAGCACCAAATTTAGGGTGTTAACCCGGTTAATGCAAATATATGTTTTCTCACATGAGTTAAGAGTACTACTAATAAAGGGTAATGATATGGTTCTTGAGGTTGATTAGATGAAAAGGTATAGTCCCTTGGTGTTCGATTTTAATAAGCTATTTATGACTTTTTAGAAAGAGGGTCCGTAAATGACATTGAAATGAAGTATAAAGCAACTAGGTGTTAAGCTTATTACTAGTACAAAATTACAACAAATGGCTAGTAAGGACCTAGACATAAATAGAGAGCTTTATAAGATCAATGTAGATTGTATGAAAAAAAAACTCTTCTTGAACTGTAAGAATTGCTCACTACTTCTTTTGACATCTTAGAAGAACTAATAGGACTACCACTAACTTGATCACATGACTATAGTATAGCTCTCAAAGAAAGGTCTCAACTTATAAATTTAAGGCTTTATAAGTTTCCTCTTTACTAGAAAACTAAAATAAAAAGACATATTTCAAAAATATTGCCTTCATCTATCATTCAGACTAGCAAGAGTCCATTTACTTCACCCTATCTATTGGTAAGAAAGAAATATGGTACATAGAGGTTGTGTATTCACAATAGCCAACTTAATGCAATGACATTTAAAGATAAGTTTTCAATTCCAATAATGAAAGACTTGTTAGATGAATTGAAAGGTGCCAGGTATTTCTCCAAGATTGATTTACAGTCAGGATATTGGCAAATCAGAGTCAAAGTCAAAAACATCTCTAAAATAGCTTTCAAGACTCATTATAAACACTTTAGGTTTAAGGTAATGCCATTCAAACTAACTAACGCACCTGTCACTTTCCAATCATTGATGAATAATGTATTTTTTAAATATCTAAAAAAGTTTGTGTTAGGATTTTTTGATGATATATTGGTATATAACACTACTATAGAAAAATGTATCATACATTTGAAACTTGTCTTTAAGGTGTTGAGACTTCATCACTTGTTTACCAAGAAAAATAAATGTTTCTTTGGTAAAAAATAGGTTAAATATCTTAGTCATATCATTTTAGCAGATGAAGTTGCAACTAGTTTTGCCAATGTAGAAGTAATGATGAATTGGCCATTTTCTAAATGTTTGAAATCTCTAAGAGGGTTCTTTGGACTGACTAGTTACTACAAAAAATTAGTTAGGGGATATAGAGTGATAAGTAAGCCCTTGGCAGACATGTTGAAAGAAAAATGGATTCTATTAGTCAAGTGCAACAACAGTAGCATTTCAACAATTTGAAGAAGCAATGAACAATGTCCAATACTTACACTACTAAATTTTTCGAAGCCCTTTTACCTCGAAACGATGCTTGTTTTTCAGGAATAGGAGTAGTTTTGTCATAAGAATAAAGGCCTATTGCCTACTTAAGCAAGGCCTTTGGTTCTTGACATATTGTCTTGTCTATCTATGATAATGATTATCTAGCTATTTTGATAGTAGCTTTTAAGTTGAGACATTACCTTGAAGGTAGACCATTCATTATCAAGATGATCATGAGGCCTTAAACTATCTTTTGGAGTAGAAGTTGGCCACCATTATTTAGAAGAAAGGACTTACCAAGTTGTTAAGTTTGAATTACACTATTTAATATAGGAAAGGTAAAACAAATATTGTCGTAGATACTCTATCGAGGCAACATGAAGAAGAATAAGGGTTGCATGTTTAGCATTCAACCACTCTTATGCCTAAATGGGTAACTGAAGTGGAATAGAGTTATAAAAAAAATACAATTGCTAAAAAAAAAAGTCATAGCTCTTACTATAAATCTTGTAAGTGATCCCAACTACTCTTTTAGTATTAGAGTATTCAGGTACAAAAACAAGGTTTATCTTGGAATACAAGGTCTATTGGAAACCTAAGTATTGCAACTATTTCATAATTCACCTTGGAAGGTCATTCATGAATCCAAGCAACTTATTATAAACTCAAACTCTATTTTTATTAGCCTAAAATAATAAAGCAAATGCAAGATTATGTATAATAGTGCGACATGTGTCAAAGAAACAAAAATGATCATGTTGCTTATCCTGGGTTATTACAACTGATTCTAATTCCTACATAGACTTGGAAAGTAATCACCATGGATTTTGTGAAAAAATTATCTCAATCTCAAAAATTCAATTGTATTATGGTTATCATTGACAAATTTACCAAATATGCATATTTTTTACCTCTTTCTTATTCTTACACTACCTCAGATGTGGCTAAAGGCATACTTAAGTCTAATGTATAAACTTCATGGAGCTTCAAAAGCTATTATATCTTATAGGGATAGGTCTTTCACTAGTTTTGTGTGGTAGGAATCGATGAAGCTATTAGGTACTTCTTTATAGTTCAACATAGCCTATCACTTAGAGTTAGATGGCCAGTTCAAGAGGTTAAACCAATACCTTGAGTAGTACCTAAGGTGTATGTGCTTCCTTAAGCTGAAAACTTAGATTTAATAGCTACCTTTAGCTAAGCGGTGGTACAACACTGGCTATTATACTGCCATAAAAATGAGTCCCTTATAGGCTTTATATGGATATCCACTTTCTGGTTTTTCTTTGAATGTTAATAATGAAGCAAGAGTATTCACTATGGAAAACTTGCTTAAAAAAATGAGAAAATTTAAGTAAGCTACTGGTTGACCAGTTGGGAAAAGCTTAACATAGAATGAAGTTTTATGCTAATAAAAATAGGACTAAAAAAAAGTTTTAGGTGGGGGATATGGTGTATTTGAAACTACAGTTTTACAAATAGACCTTTCTTGCATTAAGAAAAAATTTAAAGCTTTTATTAAGGTATTATGGTCTTTATCCTGTAGTTGCAATGATTAGGAAAGTAGCTTATAAGTTGAAGTTACTAGAATTTTCAAAATTGCATCATGTTTTTTATGTTAACCTTTTAAAGAAAAAGATCGACATTAAAGATGTCCCCAGTATAACCCCTTTTGAAATGGGCAAGGATGGTCAACCATTGGTATATTCAACTGTTATGCTTGATAAGCGAATGGTGAAGAAAAATAACAAGGCAATCACTCAACTATTGGTGATGTGGTCTAATCTGGGTTCAGAGAATGCTACATGGGAGGATTTCTCAGTCTTTAAATCTTAATTTCCACTTTTTGATCCTTATACTCTTAGAGAAAAGGTAATGTGATGAAGTTAGAAACTGACAAGGATGACAGAGCCAATAAGGATGACAACATAGGGTTGAGAAGGAACTTTAATACTAATAAGAATACCAGGAATGGGCTAAAAGAAACTGATAGTACAAATGATTCAAAAAAGTTGAGAATGGCGTTATTTAGTGCAGGCTATCAAGCTAATGATTAGTCAGTTATTGTGAATATGTGTGCAGAAATAGTAGTTACTAAATTAACAACTATCAAGATTGTATTGTGGGTTGTAATTCACAGATTATGAGTATAACTATCATGTATATACATATTTTTTGCACATTTTTAGCATGAATAAAAAACCACAATTTTCTTACCCTCATATCTCTCTCTTTTTTGGTCTTAACCTTTTTTTTTTCTAATCTATTTCTTTCTTTTTTTCCTCATATTAATATCTAATTAATTCAATAGCATCATTCTATTACAACTTAGAGAAAAGTGATGGAAGGTTCGAAAAGAGTTTAGTGATTATAACAAACCGCGTCTTGGATAAATTTAGATTTTTAAAATTCAAGTTCTTTTGTTTTTTATGAAACAAATTATTTTTTTTTTAAAAATCTAAGTCAATAAATCTGTGAAGGAGATTAAAGAAAGCTTTTAAGTAGATTTTGATCACATAATATGCATTATTATATTACAGCATACATAGATATCTAATAAGATTTGTCACGTGGACACTTATGTGGACAACTTTTTTATATGACATATAGGATAAAATTTTTTTTAAAAGGTATAATTTCTTTTAATTACAAATTGGATAATCTTGAATTTATTCAAATATCAACATTATTCAAGTTATAATTGTAAATCAAATTAATCTAAAAACATGTTTTTTTTTTAAATTAAAAATTTGAAATATGCATTTTATCCAAATAATTTGAATTTTTTATCAGATAACCTTATTTTATAAATTATTTAATTATGAAAATATTTCATCATATTTTAAAATTATAAAGATTAAGTTTATTTGAATCTTTAAAAACTATATTCTTTTAACTTAATTTGTATCAAACAAAATTTATCTTTTAAAAAAATATAAAAAATTCAAATAGGTTTTTCATATTAAATCTCTTAATTATAGGACTTATATTAATTTCAACTCTAACTATTAATTTTATATTTAAAAAATAGGTAAGAAATATGATTTAATTTTTTTTCACTTATTATATTATTTGAATATTTTTAATATCAATTTAAAAATTATCTATTCAATCCTAAATGTCATTCAATAGTTATTCTATAAATTAAAAATTATAAATGTAATGTGTTATATCATTTTTTTTTATTTTTCAATTTGTAACTTTTTAGAATTTTATTATTATTGTAATTTATTTTTTCCGTTTGCATTTTTCTTTTTCCAATGTATATTCTATTATTATTGCAAGTTTGTTCTTACTTTTTATGAAAATTAATATTTTTTCAATTTATTTTTCTTTCTTTTCACACATCTCTTAATATTTTTTCATTTTTTATAGTAATTTGAACAAAATTAAAAAAGTGAAAGTAGGCATATACTTTTTTTATTATTTAATTTCTCATTCAATAATATATATGATTTTATTCTTTGAAGAAAAATCGTAATTTATTTTTATTTGATATATAAATATTGTTGTAAATAAAGATGGTGTAAAGTGAAGGCATATCATTTTCTTTTTTGCTTTTTTTTACAAAATTATTTTTTATGACAAGTTAGTTAGATATAAAATTTTGTATATGTAACCAATTTTGAAAATTTGAATATAATTTTAAAAAGAATACTAACTTATATGTATATACACATGAAATAAGTAAAATTATTTCGTATATCACCTGGATTACAATTTAATTTTGACATAAGTGAACAATGATTAATCATAAAATCTAAGTTGTATGGTTGCAAAAATCTAAAGTTTTGTCTGGTTTTAAAAAATATTTTTATTTTTATTTTCTATTTTTTGTTTTTTAAAAAATGTATTCGGTAAATAAAAATATAAATTATTTTTTTAAAATACAAAAATAAGGAAATAAATAAAATATTCAATAATATTACTATTAATGGCATCTAATTATAAATATAATATATATTTATTAATTAATAACAATTAAAAATATTCAAATATGATAACTTGCAGAGCACAAGAAAAAAAGTATTGTACATCCTTGTTTTCTCAATTGAAAACATATAGTTTTTTATATTTATATTTTAACCCATTTTCATTTTTAATTACTAAACACGTTTTCACTCATATTTTTTATTTAAAAAAAAAATAAAAAATAATTTTATTTTTTAAACTAAACACTACTTAAATTTATATGATTTTGAGATTTTGTTTTGGTTTTTAATCGCGATAAATGCACGAGCACTCTGAAATTATTTTTTATTTTATTTTGGCCAATGAATTTTTTGCTACAGTTTTTTAAATTTATTGTTGATTAAAATTTGAATAAAAAATATTTTCGGAAAACTTTGAATGAAGGGTTTAACATGTATATTTACCAAAATGAGATATTATTTGACAAAAAGGGTTGTTTTAATTCAAATCTTAGGCTTTCCCATTAAGATATTCTCATAGAGGTGGTGACGCCAGAGGTTCCAAAGCTGACTCTGGAAAAATTTATTCAATTTGTTGGAATGATATCTAATTTGACTCTATAAAAAAACAACTATTTAAATTCGTTCAACTCAAATTGTAAATGATAAAAAAAATGAAATGATTTAAATTTGAATAATACCAAAAGTTAATCTAAAATAATTTGAACTTAAATTAATTTAACTTTAAAATTCAATAATTTAAACTTAAAATGATTCGAATTTAAATAATTCAAGCATAAATCTTGAATTATACAACATAAGATGTTCCAAACTTAAATAATTTAAATCTGAAATGATTGAAATTTTTTTCAACTTAAAATGGTAGGTTGATCAATCCAAGTCTAACTTGACTCGTAACAGTGTTAAAGAATCTAGTACTTTTCCCAAATTTGAACTAGTTTGGAATTTTTTTTCCCAAACTTGCCATGGGCAAAAAATTTAGTACTTTTATAACACTTTCTTTCTCATTTTTTGCTTGGATTTTGTTTAAAGAAAAAAAAAAAAAACCTTTTGATTTTTTTGGTAACGGAATGTTGATTTCTTTGGTTGTGATGTTGTGAAGAGAAGTTGTTTTCTGTGATCTTTTTGTTGTTTTTGTTGATGGATTGTTAAGGCTCCGTTTGGTTCTTTGAAAATTATTTTCGAAAAATAATTTCTGTATTTTTAAATATTTGTTTAGCAAAAAATTGATTGATCAACAAAAAATGACTTAATAATCAATAGAAAATAAAATTATTTTTTTGAAAATTGTCTTCTCTTTTTGAAATGGGGAATACAATTTCTAGAAAAAAGTTGTTTATGAGTAAAATTACTTATTAATGTGTTTAAGCATAATTTTACTCAAGTCAAACCCTGTACATTATTTTTTTAAGCTCAAACTTAATTTGATTTGATCTAAAATATTATTATATTAATAAATAATATTTTTATTTAATTTTATTTAAAAAATTAAAATATTAATATTAAAAAATTTTAATATTGTAATTTTAAATATTTTTATAATTTTACTCAAGTAAGACTTTAAACATAATATATTATGTTTGAACTTAATTTGATTTAATTTGAAATATTATTATATTAATAAAAATATTTTATTTAATTTTAATTAAAAAATTAATATTAAAAGTCTTTTGATATTTCAATTTTAAATATTTTTATTTTGTATAGTATTAAACAAATATTTTTAATATTTCAATAATAAATAGTATTATATTATTATTTTAATAAAAAATAATAACATATATAATAATATTTTATTATTTTAATAATTAATATTAAATAATATAACAATGTTATTTTTTAATATGAATATTTTTAATAATTTCTTATTATTTTTTAGTTTAAAATATATAATTTTATATTTTATTTATTAAGGTATTTATATTACTATTTTAATAATAAATATAAATAAAAAAGGATTTTGTTATAATTCAATAATAGAACTTTCAATATAAAATATAAATATTTTAATAAAAATATTATTATTTTAATATTAATAAAAATGATATTTTAAGAATAGTAATACTATTTAAAATATTTTAACATGTTAATATAAAGATTAATAAATGTTTTATTTTAAGTATTTTTATATTAATACTATATTTTAATATTAAATATTATTATTAAAATATAATTATTCTTGAATATTAATAATTTTAGTAATAAATAATTTCAATATACTTTAATAATATATAATTTTTAATATTTTAATAGTAACATTAATATTATTTAAAAAAATAATTTTTTCAGAAAATATTTTTCATTAACTTATCGAAACAATAGAAAATCTTTACTTTGTTAGAGAAAATGTAAATATTTTTTAAAAAATACTTTCTAAAAATCAATTTTTATGAAACAAAGACACAATTGACCACATAACAATTGCTATAAATCATATCGTTATGGCCTTTGATCAACCCCATGCAGTAGCCCAATGCCAAGAAAAGAAACCCCCACAACATCTTAGGTAAACTGTTCATCTTTTTTTCTTATTAGACATTTGCTTATTTCTTTTTATACTATCACCTTTTTCCATTTTAGGCCATAAAACAAAAAGAGAAGAGAACATAACAGTACAACAACCCTTAAAGTTATAGACCCCATCATTTTTTGTTTTTGAAAAATGTTTAAAATTCTTAAACTCTTTAAACTTTAGTCGAACTTACTGGCACTAGCGACCATAAACAAAAAATTAAACTTTCAAGACTCTATATAATCTTCATACAGAAAATGACTTAGCAAACGATGAACAAAATGAAGCTTGGTTTTGACAATAACCTCATATACAATAAAAGAAAACCTAACAAACCATAAAGCTTGAAACTTTAAGTTTTCAAGAACAAACAAAATAACAAATGCCATATAGACTATATATAGGAAACAAACAGTAAATATGAGAATAATGAAGCTTTAAGCTTATGTATACAATCTAAAAAGCAAACGATGAACAAAATGAAGCCTGGTTTTGACAATAATCTCATATACAATAAAAGAAAACCTAACAAACAATAAAGCTTGAAACTTTAAGCTTTTAAGAACAAACAAAATAACAGACGTCACATAGATTGTATACAGAAAACAAATAACAAATATGGGAATAATGAAGTCTTAAGCTTCTGTATACAATCTAAAAAAACACACTGCACATGTGACGAGGAATAAAATTTCAAACAAACTTTAAAATTCAAAACATAGTCCACTTATTTATTTATAAGTTGCTTTGTTGCCTATAAAGAAAAACCTTTTTTTACCTTGTAAATTGGAAATTGTGAGTCCAAAAGATGTAGTTTAGAACCTTCAAGAGTTAAACAAGTCATGACTTAAAGACACCAGTAAAAAGGACTTTTCAATTTTCATGATTCTCTTAAAAGTTCGTCTTCATGTGCCTTCAAAAGAGGTTTTTATTGTTCAAAGGGGTGATCCATTTTATCCTATATTCTGGGAGTTTAAAAGCCATAGGAGAAGACTTGAAACCTTTATGAAGAAAAAAAAAAGCCAGGATAGGCTTGAAAAGATTTTTTTTTTTTTTACATTTCCTAGGCCATTCAAACACCTTGCAATATGCTTTAAAAAAGTCGTTTGGTTTTAAAAAAAAAAACCTCATTTTTTATCATTTAAAAGTGAAAAATCTTAGTATAAAAAGGCAACCTTAAACCTGACTAGAACATAAACTTCGAATACCTATAGTAAACCCATGCAAAAAAAAAAAAAATGACAAGCAACATGCAGTAGTCAACATGAAGTTTCAAGCTTCTGCCAAATGACACACATAAGGAAAAAATAGAATGAGATATAGTTTAAGTTTCAAGTCCCTCTTTCGCCATTTCCTTCCCTTGTTTTGGATGTCATGTTTTTGTTTAAAAAAAAAAAAGCTTCTTTTTAATGTCGAAACTAGAAAACATGGACACAAATAGCACCAAGACTTCTATAACAGCAATAAAAACCAAAACTTGGTTTGAAGCTTTTAGCTTTCATTTTTTATCTGAGAAATACAGACCAACAGAAAGAGCTTCAAGCCTCCACATGTGATGGATCAAGATAAAACTAAAACTTTTTCACCAAACTAGTTTTTAAAGCCCAAAATCTTTTAAAGTTTTTGTTTGCTCCTTATAACCTCAAAGCTTTCATGTTTTTTAAGTTAAAAGGTCATCTTTTTAATATAGCACCCTACAAGTTAACCAGAATGAGACTTGAAACTCATGTTTAGCAAACTGCTAAAAAGCAATCATTGACCATGTTTATAGGCTCTTTTAAAAGCCATAAAGAAAAATAAAATTTTCTTTTAGAAAGATCACATTTTTTATTTTCTAAGTCTTACATGAAAGGTAAGATAACTCTTTTATGTGTGATAATCTAATACAAAAATATAAAGCCACTTTTTGCATTCTAAGCCCCATATGGAAACCATAGCAGTTATATCATAAAGTAAGCTTACAAAAAAAATAAAAAGATTACTTTTTTTCAAGTTTTCTCGAAGGTATTTTTTTTTTTATGTTCTTTTTTCTACTAGACCTCTTTTTCTTTTTCTTTTTTTTTTTAGTTCAAGGATATTTTCTTTTTACTACAAATAAACCTTTTTCTTTTCATTTTTTCTTTCCAGCTCTCCCAACCTCTTCCTTTGTTTGTGCTAATCTCTTGTTTTTATATCAGCTTTTGTTTTACATTGAAAATCAAGATATTTTTCCATGAAATGGGCTTTTTTATTTTGGGTTCCTCTCAAGTCTTTTTTGCCTCTTATTTTAATCAAATATCCCATACAACAAAACCCTTAAAATCGAATGGGCCTTTCATTTACTTTTTTCTTCTTTTTTGTTTGGGCCCTTTCTATAAAAGCCATGTTTAGGCCGATTAAAAAAAAAAGCCACCTCTGAGTATATAGATAAGCCAAAAATAGGTTGTATTATGGCCCCATTTGGGCTTTTAAATAGGTTACATTTGGTTTATAGTTAGCCTAAAAATGGGCTGCATTATAAGTTTCGTTTGCACTTCTAAATGGCCCATGTATTGGGCTCCTAAATGGACCATGTTGTAAACCCAAAAGAAAATGACACTAACTTTTGCTGAGCTTTCAAATCCTACTAGCACAAAGACAAATTAAATCAGATCTTAGCATAAAGTCGAATTAAATTGGGTCTTAGTTAATGCCAAAACAAACCCAAATTCTTAATATGAAACTAAAACAACCAAATTGGCCAAAATCAATATGCTTGAACCTAGATTACCATAAAAAATGATTAAATCACTTTGGATAATTTTAAGTGTCTACATTATAGTGTGTTGCATCTTTATCTTTATAAACTTGAATAAAGATTATAAAAAGAAAGTACCAAAAAATTCTACAGTAAAAAACTACTTGTCCTTAACAGAAAGCAACTGCTATAGTCATTCATTGAGAAGTCTTCAAGTTGACTATAGATTCCTTAATGTTTTCGAGTAAGGATATCAATGGATAGATATAAGTGGAAAAAATATTCTCCATTCTATTTTTAGCTTTTTATATTATATTTATTTTGTATTTATATTTAATAGATATTTTGAATTTATTCACATTTCTATTTTTATGGGTATTTAATGGATATGCATAATACTTATGCCTTAACTTTAAAAAATAAAAATAAAAAATAAATTTTATTTTTTATTTTGAATATTTATGTAATTTTTTATAAATATAAAATATATTAATTCTAATTAATTTAAAATAAAATTTTTAGTATTAAATAAAAAAATAATTTATTAAATATATATAAATATATAGGGTATGTGTATGGGACAAGTGTTATATTATTCATCTACATATCCATATCAATAAAAAATTTAAAATCATGCTCATATTTATCTCAAAATTTAATATATAACTCTTTCCTCATAAGCGTAAAAAATATGATTTTTCATCAGATTTGGATAAAATTGACATCTTTTTTATTGTGCAAAGAAATTTGTTTTTTTTTTTTTTTTAGTTTTTTGGTAAAAAAAAAATCTAAAGTTCTTTACTACAAATAAGGAAAATCATACCTCCAAAAAAAAAAAAAAAACTAAAGTTCTTTACTATATTCCCAGTCTTTGATTTTGTTGTTCATGTCCTTTCAAGTCATGGAAAGAGGGAATCGAGATGGATACGTGAGCATAGAAATTTTGTATGCAATTTTTGTTGAACTCTAAAGCCCCGTTGGTATGGGCAAATCCAATGTGGTTTTAGACTTCGGTCGGAGGATTGCAATAAAAATTAGTTTTTATGTTCAAAAATTACTTTTGACACAATCTCTAAATAACAATATATATATATATATATATAGTTTTTCAGTTTAAAAATCAAATTTACAAACTCAAATATAAAAACTCTTAAAAAAAATGCTTTTACAGTGAAAAAGTACATTTAGGATTGAAATTACTATATTATCTCTATATTTTTAATATTTTTATTATTTTATACATTTTATAAACATTTTAATTACTCATAAAATTTTTTTACAACATCAAACACTTATATTTCTAACCAAACTTTTTAAATATACTTTTACGAATCTAAATATTTTTTAACTACAACGACAACTGCTAAAGTAACCCTCCATCATGGTGAGAATCTCTTTTTATTGCATTGCATGGTACATTCAAACATGCACTTAGTCAACGAATCATTCAATTTTGATCTCATTAAAAATATGACACTAATAATTAATGATAGATTAATTAATTTATAAGATTGTACATCTCCCATTTTGAATTCAATTTTAGTTACTAATAGCTTTATTAAAAGAGATCATTTTAGAACATTTGTATCCTAATCAAGGATTGGAGCAATCTATCAATAGCAAATTTTATTAAAAAAACACACACACGCACGCACGATTTGACAGCAATAAAGTGTGGATAATATGAAATTAATGTGCATCTTCTTTTCTCCTTACAAGGTGCTTCTTTTGTAATTACACTCTGATATTATTCTTGATGATAGCCATGCAAGAGGCAGCTGAAAAGGATACGTAAATAATAAAAAAAGAAAGTCGTTTATGATTTTTGAGAGATAATATTATAAGTTTTTTAAAATTTTAATTTAAAAATTTATGTGCTAAAGATGAGAACCATGAGATTGATGAGTAAATCGATGAAAAGGACTATTGATTTTATAATTTATATAACTCAATCTTAATAGGTTCTCAATTTCTTTAATTTCTTGACTTCAACTAATAATTCAATCTCATCAATCTCACCAAAAGAAAAGATGATACGCAATGGAAAATATGACATTAATGTTGATAAATAAATTAATTAGCATTACCCTTCCTCATCTTTGGTGATTATTATATATAAAAACTTGTCATATTCTTTCGTTACTCAAATCGTTTAAGTATGAATCCTTTATAAAAAAAAAAAAAAAATTATATCATCCATTTCGAGCAAAGTTTATAAATTCATTGACAAAGTAAGAAAATTATTATATACTCTTTTAGATATATTAAAAAAATATATAAATAAAAAAGACATTCAATAATATTTTAACACCATTTGCAAAGTTTAATATTTCATAATGAATTTACATTTTATGACTAACATAAGAACATAGTCTTTGATTTTTCTTTATAAAATTATTATAGGAATATAATCATCAAAATAATCTTATTACCTGTGGTTTGAAATCAACTTGTTTTGTTAACAATCGTTAATACTTTGTATTTAAAAATTATTATATTTGATATTATTAAAAACTAAATATTATTTTATTTAAAATTACAAAAATAATCATGTATATTATAATGTTACATAATTTAATGATTTTAATATTATTTAAAGATAATTATTTAGAAAATATTAGTAATATTTTATTTATTTTATAATAAATATAATTAAATTATTAAATTAATTAATATTTATTAATAGATATACTAATTTTATAATATAAATTATGTAAAAAATTAAATTAAAAGATAAAATTAATCTATTAAATTCATAATAAAAGAAAAGAAAAAGTGTTATATTATATATAAAATATTATAAAAACATAAAATTATTTTTGAACTTATTATAATAAATATTAATTTTAAAATATAAAAATTTAAAAAATAAAATAATTACAATTTGAAGATGAAGTAAGTTTTAATGCACATATTAAATATGTAATTTTGGTAATTATTAATTTTGCGTATTGTATTTACATTGATAATAAAAACTTTTCATTTTTTGGATAAGAATTAAATCATCTTTCATGATAATAATTTATCTATTCATTTTTGATGATTCAAAATTATTATCATATAAAAATATCAAATATTTATTAAATATACTGATTTAATCATCATATATTAATTATTGTGATTTTTGAAATAATCACCTTACATAAACACTATCGAAAGATAAAAGATAATTTTTGTAAGGAAAAATGGACAACACTATTTTGTCATCAAGGAGAATTTCAAAAAAATAAATTTTTATATAATTATTTTAAAATTAATAAAAATTTATATTTAATGATTAATAAAAAAATTATCTAATTCATTGATATTATATTAAATTTGAAATATTATATTATATTAATTCATAATTAATGATATAATATAATAAAGCAAAATCTAAATGGTTGAGGGAAGAGATCATGATGATTGACAAACCACTATCACCAAAATCGTCTTTAGCCATTGAGAGTGGCGTGGCAGTTGGAATTGAAAATGACTGGAATTTATTAACTTTTGGGCTTTAAAACAATTTTAATTTGGATATGCTGATATTTGCCGACAACGCTGACGGTGCTCTCCCTAACCGTCCACACACATTTTCAACGCAAAATGTATGGCCGAAACTGAAGCCTACCCACTTCCGTCGAAGTAGAAAGAAACAATCCAAAATTATAATCCTTTTAAAATATCCAGATATATTGGTTATTATGTTTTTCTTTATAAATAAATAAATTAATTCACGGACAATAAAATTTAAAAAAATATCTTTGGTAGTCTTTTAACTTATTTGTGAAGTTAAAAAAATTGCTAATATATAAAAAGGAAGTCAAAATAATATAGTTTAGATACTTGGTCTATCTATGTTGCACTTAGGCTCCTGAAAAAGGATGCTTGAAACTTGAAAGTGTATTGTGATGGAGCTGTGGATGTGAAAAGAATTGCTGCTAGAATTGGAGCAGGGATGAAGCTCTCTGCTTCCCCTTGATAAATTTTTTTTTTCATCTGTGGTATCAGTTTTAAATCTTTGGTGTACTGATCTCATGTACTACTGTGTATTTTGCAGTAATGAAATCTCTTACCCTTCTTGGCTAGAAAAGAAAAAGTTGTCCGAATTAAATACAGGTGTCAAGTTTTCATTGGATGAAAAACTTTGGCTTCAAACCATTTAACTAAACTGGGTTGAAAATTGGGAATCTTTGATGAACCAACCAAATTCCAGTCGGAGGAGCAAAAGCCAAACCCAACCGCTAAACCTAGAATACTTTCAGACTAGGATTAGAAATTAACTGAACATAAAACAACAAACGAATATTTATGGTTTATTCTTTTATTTTTAGAGATTTAAGGTTTAATTCATATTGGATAAAAAATTATTTTATTTATTTGAATTTAATTTATTTAAATAAATAATATTTATATTCGATTCGATTAAATTAAATAAATTTTATTCTTGAATTTTAAATAAATAATATTTATAATATATAAATATATTTATAAATAATAAATAAATTTAAATAAATAAATTTTAAAATAAAAATAAAAATATATTATTATTATTATTATTGTTGTAAATAAAAATCAATTAAAAATTTTAATTAAAATTTAAACAAATTTAATTGTGAATATTGTTCAAAATAATTTATTAAATGTAATAAATACGTACAAACCAACGTACGTTTTCACGAAGATTCCTCAAAAGCTTTTACGCCCCTGATTCAGAGCAAATATGTAGTTTACACGTGTCCATTTTATTGGTCTGTCTCGTTTTCACGGATTTGAACGCGTTACGGACTGTGTTAGATTACACGGTAAGTGCCAACAAAATGGGAGAACACGCGGGAGAGAGCTTATTTCATCAGCAAAGGAAAAAGTAAACGACCTTTTGGGTTTTTGTCTTTTTTTCTTCTATAAATAAAGCGTACAAATCAATCACATTTCATTTCTTTGTGGCCTTTTTCTTCTTCTTTTGTAACTCTTCAGCTTTGTTTTCTTCAAAGATTCTTGGACTTTAGACTTAAAAATAAGGAAAAAAAAAGGTTTGGGTGTGTCAGCTGGCAACTTTCTTGGATATAATCTCTCTCCGGTGAGTTCTGTTATGTTTCTTTCTGGGTAAATTCTGTGTTTCTTGCTGGTTTTCTCGAATTTTTTTAATGTTTTTCTGAAATGAGTTCTTTGTTTATTGAGTTCCTATTACATACATGGTGGTCATTGACCTGTTTAACTTAGGAAGATATTTAAAGTTTTGGAATTGATTAAAGTGTAATCTTTTTTATAGGCTTTGATCCTTTTAGTTTTTTATTTTCTTTTTTCCTGGTGAGTTTTGTTTCTTTCTGGTGAATTCTGTATTCTTTGATGGTTGAATTGTTTGTTGGATCAAAATCTTGAAGCTTTTCCTCAAATGGGTTCTTTGATTTTTGTGTTTTTGGTTGGTTGGGAATAACTCCTATGAATTACTTAAAGATTTGGAATTGATAAAAGTATAACGTATTTGAGAGGCTTGGATCCTTATAGCTTTTATTTACCTTTTCGGCTGACTGCTGTTCTGTTCTTTCTGGGTAAATTCTGTTTTCTTTCCTGGTTGCATTGTATTTTTTTTTTCAAATACTATAATTGTTTGTTTTACGAAGTTCTCTCTTGAAGGTGTAATCTTTTCTGGGGTCTTTGATTACAGTTCAAGTATAGTCAATCTTGAGTTCTATCTACTGATACACAAATGGCTATAAAGAAAAACGGGTTCATTCCAAGTTCTGCACCAGAAGAACTGAAGAAAGTTTTGAAAGCAGTGGCATCCGAATGGGGAGATATGATACAAGATATGGAAGAATTTCATGTGATTCCATTGAAAGGAGCTATGACCAACGAGGTTTTTCAGATAAACTGGCCGACAAAACATGGTGATCTTCACCAGAAAGTGTTGGTCCGGATTTATGGTGAAGGTGTGGAAGTGTTTTTCAATAGAGATGATGAGATTAGGACCTTCGAATGCATGTCCAGGCATGGTCAGGGACCTAGGCTTCTTGGGCGGTTTGCTGATGGAAGGATTGAGGAGTTCATTCATGCAACGGTATGTGACGTTTTCTGTGAAAACTTATCTTTATATCTCTATGATGGCTATTGCAATACCACAAGTTGTAGAACACTTTTTTATGGTATATAAAAGTTAGAATAACCACATTCTAACTACAGTTCACAGATAATTTTCTATTACAATTTGATGCTTTCTTTGTTTAATGATGTTCAAAAGTTGAGCATTGTTCTAGAACCACTAGAAAAAGACTAAATCAGGAAGCTGCCTCATTGAGAAATTATCCTCACTTCTTTATTCATGACTACGAACATAATTAAACAAGTATAGGAATTAACTGGCATAACCCAAAATTTCTTTCTGCCCTCCAGTGGTAACTTAATGGCAGGTCATCTGCTTTGTCGTTCATCTGTAAATGAGCTTTGTGAAATAAACTATCAATTTGTTTAGGTTTTCATTCACAAATATTTGGTGAGCCATGATAATCGATTTAACCAGACAACCACCAACAGGTTCAAGTAATGAATCTTGGGTGTTTTTGCTTCCGGCTTCAAGCCAGGGCTTTTGTAAAATAAGGCGAAGAGCCTAATGCTATTATCTCTTTTTTTTTTCATATGCTTGCCCCTTTCACTTGATTTATTATTATTATTATTATTTTTGGATTTGCCAGACACTCTCTGCTTCTGACCTCCATGACCCTGAAATATCTGCCATTGTAGCGGCTAAATTGAGAGAGTTCCACAATCTTGACATGCCTGGTCCAAAGGATGTACTTCTCTGGGAGCGATTGAGGTACAAATAAGTATATGTGATGTTAGTGCTTTTTAATTTTATGTGATGTCAGTGCTTTTTAATTTTGAGTTGAAAGTATCTGATCCCTCTTTGCTTTTTTTTACCAGGGCCTGGCATAGTAAGGCAAAGAAATTCTGTTCCCCAGAAGCTGCAAAAGAATTTAGCTTGGATATTCTGGGAGAGGAAATCAGCATCCTACAGAAAGAGTTAACAAAGGGCTATCAAGAAATTGGGTTTTGTCACAACGATTTGCAATATGGTAACATAATGATGGATGAAGAGACAAGAGCAGTTACTCTAATTGTAAGTTTTCTGTTCACTTATTATTACATGCAGATATGGTTTCTATACAGAGTTTTACAGCTTTCAGTTCCAGTGTTTGCTATAGATTTTCTTTGGTGTCAACTTTTTTGCTGTTTCTTTCTTTGGCTTCTGAAAGGGGAGACTGCTATATGTGCATTTGGATTGAAGTTAAACATGCATTTGCAACTACTCGTCTGATCAACATAACAGAAAGTTGGTTTATTCAACTAAAATTTTGCACTTTTAAGTTAGTAGTCAACATTTCAAAATATGGATCTTAGCTATTTTATTCTTCATGTGGAAAACAGTATTAAGAGTGGACAATTACTTAGTAATGTATGTGCATTCTCATGGCAATTTTTCTGCTTGGTTTAATGGCAATACTGTTTCATATGTGGACTGCTCAGAGAGTATATTAATGACCAGCCAAGTTGGAATTTGTTTATCTGCTTCATTATGTTCATGTTATATCACTTAGTGAAGTCTTATTCTTACTCAAATAACAAGTTAATATACATCATAAAACCTTTTTTATTTCTAGATTTTTGTAAACTGAAATTGCAGATGAGGTCTGTATGGTGACAGCATTTATAAGAAATTCAGCTGAAGCTTCAACTGCACTGAGTATGTGAAACAAAAAGAAAAGAAAAAGATGAGAAGCCAAGAGACTGGGTCAGCCTCTTTCCTGAGGTTCCTATTTATGTCTTAATAAGCCTATTTATTAGATAAGGATTTCAAATATTTTTAGGCTTCGAGTGTGTGGTGATATTTAATGGCCCGTGTTTTGTTTGTGTGACACTACTTCTCATCTACAAACCCTAAGTATGTTATCGATGTTGTGAGATTGTGAATGCATGAGGGAAAATTATTTGTTGATGGCCTTTCCATGTTTTCCTGAAATTTGTATGCTTTTTTCGATCTTTTCTTTTTCTGATTCTTTCTTTTTTGCATTGCTTTAGACAAGTTCTTTGGTGCAAATGTTTCACACCATTTTAGCATACATTTGTGTCTTCTATATTCTAAGCTAAAATGACATTTCCAGGGTAGATAAATGAAATTTTGTGCTGATTATGCATATTCTAAGGAATTATTTATTTCCCTTTTACAGGACTATGAGTATGCAAGTTACAATCCTGTTGCTTATGATCTTGCAAATCACTTCTGTGAGATGGCGGCAAATTATCATTCTGAGACACCCCATCTTTTGGACTACAGCATATACCCTGGTGTGTAACTGTTGTAATTTAGAAGCATCCCACGTTCACTGTCTTCAAAGCTATTGTGCATTTTTTGGTCTAATTATACTTATTCCTTTTGCATTTGAACAACAGATATGGAGGAGCGCCGAAGATTCATTTGTGCATATCTGGCATCTTCAGGTTAGTTATTATTCTTCGTGCACTGTATAGAAGAGTATTTGGCTAGAAGTAGCATAAAAAGAGTCTGACTGCTATAGTGAAGTATGCTATTTGTTTAAATGAAAGTCTGATTACTAGAGTGAAGTTTGACTTTCTAGTTTTAAAGGCAACTAAATCATAAAGTGAAAGTCCCATCCCAAGGCTTTCCTGGCCTAGGTGTAATTTCTGTCTTTTGTCTGGAATTATGTTGGGTTTTCAATGGCATGCATCTACCAATCAAACTTCAGGCTTTCAATAAGTAAATTCAGTTTTCTTTAAGGCTTTTCAGCTGTCGTCTTGGGGTTATTGGGAATACGGTGCCCTTTATTTAACGAATTTGGATAAAAGAAGAGTGGTGGGGTTGAATTAACATCAGGTTTAGGTTTTTTTTTTTTGTTCAAAATTAACATTCTGACTGCTGGAGGCTTGAATATATCTAAGCCTTTTAACCATATGGCGGTGCTAATGAGTCATGTCTTGAAAAATTAATATGTTGTAATGGGGTTTAACATACCTATTTTGATGTATTTCATGTAGGAAATGAAACCAGTGATGCTGAAGTGGAGCAACTACTTGTTGATGCGGAGAAATACACTCTTGCTAATCATCTGTTTTGGGGCTTATGGGGAATAATCTCGGTAGGTGTTTTTGCACCATCTTTGATTGCTTTGCATTAGCTTTTTCCAGGTAGAGTTTTCGTGGACTAATTATCTGGCCGGTGTTGACAGGGTTACGTAAACAAGATAGACTTTGACTACCTGGAGTACGCAAGGCAGAGGTTTCAGCAGTACTGGTTAAGAAAGCCCTTGCTCTTGGGTTCCTGACTCAAGGCATTGCCCTTGTTGAAAGTAACAATGTAGCCTTAAGAGAAGCTATAGATTTGCTCAAGTTTATGTAGAATAAATCTAGTATGTTGATGGTACCTATAAAATACAGTGAAAAGCATTTGTAAATAACAGAAAGCAAAGCGTTGAGGATGGCTAGGGGTTTGCATCCATGTGTGAAATAGTAAGGCTTTTAGAGAAAGCGAAAAGGACGGGAGGTTTTATGGATTAAAATTGTCAAGTATATACAGTCTATTACATGAGAATTTAATCTTTTTAAGAATAAGTAATTGTATGATTCAAGTATAAGAGTTAAAGCTTCTCAAAAAGTTCAGATGAATGTTGTTTGAACTGTAAGTAGAATTTGAATCCTCTGAGTATTGGCAGGGAATATTTAAAACATTTCAATTAATTTTTATCGTTCTTCAGCAAAAGTTCTTATTTTAAATATATTTCTATAGTACGCAAACAAAAGAAAAATGTAATTTATCAGTTTCGCACTTATTTTTGCATGCCAAGTGCCTGGGGCAAATTTTTGTTGTAGAACACCTTCTGTTGCTAAGAACTAAAAAGAAGTATAAACAGTTTGGTGAAGGACTGAGGAATTCTTTGGAAAAATTTTTGGCAACTTGTGATGATTCTTTAAGCAAAATGCTGCCGAAGTGTCCTATTTCTTGAGTGTAGAAATAAGTCTTTCAGGATGAATTGAAGAATAGATGCTTTCTCAGCAAGAAAGGATAACACGACCAAAGATTCTTCTTTCTCTCTATGGCTTAGTTCCTTTCAAAGTGCACATTCTAAACCAAACTGACAAATGCGGAAGCATTATAACATAAAACTGCTTGTCCATCCAAAATATAGCCTAAGATAAATCCCAAAGTATATAATAGCATGAGACAGCAGCTAGAGGTGCAAGTGAATCCCTGGAAGAATTTCGAGTAGCTGTTTTTTTTTTGGGGGGGGGGGGGGTGTTGGGGGGCTAAATTTTAGAATCATAAGAGACTAACATAGAACCAAGAGTGTCAGCGATGGAGTCTATTGCTGCAAGAGACTGGCTAGTAGTTGCCTACTTCAAGTGTTTAGGTGCTTCTGCTCTATCAAAGTAGAAACTAGCAGATACCAGCTTCTCTTTAGGCTGTAAAAACAACTGTATAACTCTGTCTACAACTTCTTCACTGGTTCTGAGCTTTCCCGAAAGACTGCAATGCAATTATAAAATTGTTTACCAAACCAAAAAAAAAAGCAAAAGTGTTTATGAAATGGAGCCTTAGGAAATTTATTTTCTGAATGTGTTTCTTTATCTGGTCAGCAACCAAAAATCAACCGAATCAGTGTCATCCAGAAGAGTCAGCTAGATATATCCACGTGTTTCAAAATGTTGTCATACTCAGCAGCTTTGCCAAGTACTTCATCAATTCTTACTTATTGCATTGAAGTTCAGTAAATGAAAATCATACATCATATTGACATTTACACCAAAATAGACAATAAAAGCCTTCAATGAACATCGAGGAAAAGCCTAAGACAAACTGCATGTGTATATTTCTGCTACATGTTGATGTAAAACCAAGATAAATTAGAATGCTGATCTAGCAAGCAATCTACAATATTTTGTTTTCTTAATCTAAATTAGATAAGTTAGATGCAGGCCATTTAATTTAGTTGAATTACTGGCAATACATTACCACACTAATGTAATATGTAAAATATTAATCAGCAAAAAAGAATAAGAACTTTCTTAATAAATTCCGGCAGTGAAAAAGCTATCAACTTAACTGACCTGAACTCGCTTCTTCTTAGAGTATTGCTCTACCCCCATCAACTTTTCCATCACTAAACTGCAGTTCACAATCAAAGGGGAGTTTCATAAGCATCCACTAATTGAACTAAAGCAGTATCAAGAGGTTTAGGAATGGGTAGAGAAGAGGAAGAAAAAATCACTGGTCAAGGGAGCAGTGATCAGGTGCAGCTTTCTCTAGCAAAGGCAACAATAATTCCGTTGTGGCATAAGTCCCCAATACATTTACAGCAAAGTTCAACTCAAATCTGGAGGCACAGAGAATAAGAAATACAGGACATCATGCATTTTTTTATCTTCTTTTTTCTTTTTCCTCACTTTATGTAAAGGAACAGACCACGTGATGCATCAACTATGTTTTCGAGTTATAATGTGACAAACACACCCTTCAGATGTGGTGACCTGTTTGTGCTCCATCAATCCAGAAATGTTGACCTAAAGGCAACAAAGCCTATTAAAGTTAAACAGCTCATCAGCTTTACACGATACAGCAATAGCTATGCAGAATTGCAGGATATACTTAAAAAGGATGGTATCTCATTATAAATTGGACAGAACATGATGCCCGTCCACATAAAGCTTTCAACTATACGAAGACAAAAACAAGTATGCACATCTCAAGGGACGGTAGACAAATATGTAAATATTGAAGGAAGGTAGTAGTTTTTAGAACATGAACTGGAACATCCTTAGAAGAGAATCTGGACGCAAAGGACTTGATCTTGCTGATGGATGAAAGATGGCAAATCTGCAATCTAAATTTAATAAGCAATTTAAAATAAAAAAACAATGTAGAAATTTGGTAGATCAATTATCAACCATAAAACTGTAAACACTTCGTTTACCAAAATTCCAAAGAAATAAGCTCTTCTCAGTCCATCATGAAAAACAACAGATAAGCAAGCCTGTTGAAGACTGAATTTTTCCTTTCTCCTTGTTATGACTCACCATATAAAAAGTTGCCCCACTATGGAAAATAAGACATGAACAAAAAGAAAACAGAGTGCATGTTCATCCAAAATGTCTTCAAGGGTGAAATTCAATAAACAAACAATCAGAAAGGGCCAGAAATTGATCAACACCGTGAAGCAAGATCCTCAGCAGTTGCAGAACCAACGCCAGAATTCGCTCCTGTGACCATGCAGTGCTTACCCTCTATTCGTATTTGGATATGTTCGAATTGAAATTTCTTGGAGTGTTCCCTCAAAATCAAAGAATATCTTAAAAAGAATGTGCAGGAATGTCAAGTGATCATTTCCTAGTATTTAAGCTTTGGTGAGCACACTATTGGCTTCTATGATCACTATTAAAAAAAAAAAAAAAAGCGCTCGAGAACTAGAGAAGGTACATGCCAATAAAAACACATAACTTAAACCCTAACTCATAAAGATCAAAGGTTAGTGAAAGATTAGTGATCATGCCAAAAAGTTTAAAGCAAGAAAATGTGCAAGTGTCTTACATAATTCTGAACTCCAAGCTCCCTCACATATCAGCACTAAGAAATCCGACCTTTTTATTCATTCTATCATGATATTCAATTGTCAATATTCAGAACCCATTTCTTAGTTTCAATTAATTATTTTATTAAGAAAACACCCATTTATTTCAGCAGAAGAAAAGATAAAATGAAGCATATTTTCACCTATATACAATCAGTTAAATTCCTCATGATGACAGGCTTCCAAAGTATACATTAAACATATCCATGCAAACACTATCGTTGCTGTAGAAAAACGCATAAAGTTTCAGTGTAAAAAAAAAAAAAAAGCATAAAGTTTTGAAGGATGGGTAACAAGTGAACTTACAAGAGGCCATTTCTGGTCAAATTCAAGTACCCACAAACTCGAAATGCAGATGCTCTCCATGTCTGTGAATACAATGCAATAAAATAACTAAAATCCCAAAGAGGTAGCAAAAAAAAAAAAAAAAAAGAGAGAAAGGGAAGTAGAAATTGAAATGAAAAAAATATAAGTGCATACCTTTGAGAGGGAACATTTTTTTTTTTTTTTAGAAAAGAAGGAACATGGTCAGTGCTCAAATTGATGAATTTCAATTTGTAATGTTGAATGAGATATCAATTTAAGGACTAAACTTATATGAATAATTTCAAGTAAACTTTGTAAAATTTCCTCTTAAATGTGATTTGATAAAAATTTTAATAAAAAATCTAAACCAATACATTAGTAGAGTTTAATATGAAAATCAATGATAATTAAAAATATTATTAAAAAATTATTTATAATTCAAATATATAACATAAAAATTAAAAAAATTAGTTTATAGTTTTTAAAAAAGTTATAGGTATTAAAGTTATGCTTAGAAGATGATGAATATGATAGTATGATAATCATTTTATATTATATTTGATCTGTATTTAATTGAAAAATGATAGGATTACAAAAAAAATTATCATTGTCTTGATATAGGATGCCTCAATCCTTTCAAAGTGAAAATGGATTATTTTTAATCTATGAAATTAAACTTACATGTGATATTTTGTTCTTAAAAATTACATCAATAATTTAAATTATATAAATTAAAAAAAAATAATTTTAATTAATAAATCAATTATTCTACTTAATTTTTACTACATCAAACATAAAATAAGATGATATTATTTAATATAATCTTATTTATAATATTATTTTATTGTACATATTATAATTTTATATTATTAAACTTGACTTACGATTATTTATACTATTTAAATATCTATAAAAATAAATTTAAAATAAATTTAAAATATTCATTAAATATAAATATAAAAAATATAATCTAAAAATAAGAAATATATTATCTGTCTTATATCCTTTCAATTAACATCTTAATGTTTTATTTTTATTTTTTATTTTATTTTATTTTTGGCATGAGAGTAAAAACTTACGTTAAAAAGGAGGGAGGGTTAGAATCGAATTTCAATCGTGTGTCTTATTAAAATTTATTTGATCGTTAAATCAAGAAGCTGAAATCAATCATTTTTATTTGTTTATTCTTAGAGTGTAGACCTGGCGAAGGGATAGGAGCCGTGTTAACGGGTACAGGAGAATTAACAAATTGGTTGCGTTTGTAGTCTAGTGTTGTGCCACATGGCGAAAGATATTGCCATCAGTTGCTAGTTTCGTGGGAGTTGATACTTACCGGTCTTGTCTCGAGGTTGACGCACAAACCCATCGCTCTTCTTTTTGGAAAATTCTATGCCATGACCCTGCCGTAACAGAGTTTGCAGCCGCCAACCAATGCATTCTTGGCCCAATGAAATGATGACTATTTTAGTTGATCAAAATAACTTAAATCCAACGTCACAAGGCAACACAGTTCTTTAATGCTTTCTAAACTATTTCAAAACACACACACAGTTGCTAACCTTGTTTCACTGATAATTTTGACACACTAAATCATGGGATTCAATAATTGTAACTCATTGCAACTTGGATTCATGAGTTATGTTTGTGTTAAGAGTTGCATTTTCTTTTTAATTTTTATGTATTATTAAAAGTCTTCAACTTCAAATGCATTCAATATAGACCGTGGCATTTCCTTTGCACAGATTTTGATCCCTGTAGATGTAAACAATATTCTGGCTGCATAAATCACCCATGCAGTTTTTACATGTGTTAACAGTTAATCTGGATTTGAGTGCGAGTAGCAGTAGAACTAATCATTTTAGAGAATTTGGATAAAAGAGTGAATCCAAAGCTATTCATGTTTGCCCTTAAAACATGATTGGTCATACAATCAAAATCTACAGTAATGTTGCTACTTATGTCAGAGTCTAAAACTCGATTCAACAAGGCCTTATGCTTTCGAATGGAGAGAAAATTTTAGGAACACCAAAACATTGCTTCTCAGCCTTGAGTCTCCTTTGCCTTGCACAATCATCATCTGACTTGAAAAACATTTTAGTCAATCCATCAATGTGGAGAAAAATTCAAACATTAGTAGATGGTCAAATCAATGAATTGTTGGGTTTGAAATGACAAACATAACAATATAAAAGCGATAAACACAACAATAAACCCACAATAATAAATAATAATTAACATTATAATGCAAAAAAAAAATACTTCAAAATTTACATGAAAAACCCTCTAATGTAGAAAAAAAAATCACGGACTACCTAAAAAATATTTACTATCAAATAATAGATATACAAAATTTTTCTTTAGTTAAAACTAGAGTTAATCAACAACTAAAAAGACAATTGGAGAAATATCACAAATAGATGACTCAACAAATACATCATGGATTTGTTCTTAGAGAGCTTCAAACCCGATCTCTATTATTCAGAATGTAGAACATTGAATCATGAACTTACTGATAAAATTTTAACTTAATCAGATCACAGATCGACTTTCGTTCAACCAACTCTCATTTCTCTCTCTTGTTTCTATTTTTCTTGACTTTTTTTCTTTCTTTTCGGTGTTACTTCCTTACTTTTTCATGCCTAAACACAACCCCTTCTTTTATTATTTAGGGCTTTATTTTAGGTTAAAAGTCAAAAGGCCTATGGCTTTTGATTGGTTTAAAGGAATGGGGTTGGACCCCATAATTTTAACAATTTTTTCCTCCAACTCATTAAGAGGAGATTCATTACCATAGCATTTCATTTAGAATTTACCTTGGCCAGATTAAAGGGATAAAGAAATAAGCAAGCAAGCAGTCAGATTAAACCAATTCCCAAGACTTACTTTGAACTGCTACCTCAACTGATCTCAAAAAAAAAAAAAAAAAACACCTTTTGAAACCTATGCATATAGAACCTCTTAAATCTTTTTACCTAAGATGGTATGATGCTTATGCATGGTGCGATTACCATAATGATAATCAAGGACACTCAATAGAGGATTGCCCTAAATTGAAATACAAAGTCAAAGATATTATTGAAACTGAATTATTAGACTTTAGGGTGAAAGAAGAGTTAGACGAAGAATTCGTGTGAATTGTTAGTAAGTATGAGCCAGAGAAAAAAATGTGTATGGTGAGGTATTGTAAGATTCAACACTAAAGGCCATTTGGAAATTCAAAGAAACGATTGACTCTTAGGTTAAAGGGGTGACATGTTGCTCAAGGGTAATTTGTAGTCTTATTTTTAGAGTATGAATTTTGATTTGATTTAGATATCTAAATGGATAAACTTTTGCGTGTTATATTACCTTATAGATTTGTGACTCGATTTTTCCCATTTACTTAGGCATGATTCTTGATTTTTAGGTTTTTTCAACAAAAATAAAAGGATTAATTGAGAATAAAACCTCACATAATTAATTTCCAAAAACCATAAAAAAAAAGGAAGAAAGTGCCTTAAAAAAAAGAAAAAAAAGGAAAAAGAATAGAGGAAAAGAAAGTTTTCTTTTGTAATAAAAGTGGTGAGAGTCTAAAAAAAATTGACAATTACTTTAGAAATAAACTCATCAAATGCCTTCACATATTTTCTAAATCACCTAAATGATTTCACCCATCAACCATGGCCCCTCAAGAGATATGAACTTAAATTTATGAACCTTGTCTTGCTAGATAATATTATGATATCAAATGTTATAATCTTTTCCTAAGCAATAAACAATAAGATAGCCAATTTCAAAACAGAAAAAAAAGGTTCCTAGAAAATAAGGTAAAACACGATATATTTTTTTAGAATTGGATGTGGTAATTTGATGTGTCAAAGCTATGTTATAGCTTTAAAAATTTTCAAAACCAAAGCCACCCATATCTTTTAAAATAAGTCTTACTCCAAAATAGTCATTGTTTAGTGTATGGGGGCATATTAACTAAAAGAAAGATCTCATTGCCCTTAAGTTAATTTGAGTTATGAGCAACCTATTTTTTTATGGAGTGACGTGAATTTCTTGACACCTTAAACGAGTATATTTCACATGATCCTTTTTTCTCACATTAACCTTTAGTAAAAGCGGTTTGTCAAAATAAGGTATCTTTTTTTAGTTGTGGTGAGAAGTATGCAAAGAAAAAAAAAAGAAAAAAACAAAATGAAATGAAATGAAAAGAAAAAAAAAAGAAAGAAAATTTTTTATTATGACATCATACATTTAAGCTATTTGGATCTAAAAATGAAAAAGAAAGAGATCTTAATAAACTTATGAAGATACCAATGAGAAAAAACTAGAAAGTTCAAAAAAAGTTAAAGACCAAAAAATCCAAAATAAAGGAAATTAAAAAAAAAACCTTTCTTTCAAACCTTCTTTAGAAAAAAAAATTACTCTTCAAATTTGATAATTGTGCTTGAGACAATAAATTATCATCTTTCATCATCCCTTCACAAATATAAAAATTTATCCTACACTACTGTTTTGAGCTTGATAAAGTTTTTCTAAATAAACCTTGTCCAAAGATAACTCTTTACACTAGGTGTAAAAAGGGATACATTTAAATGTTAAGAATGATAATGTTCAAAAAGGAACCTTATATGTTAAGGGTAAGTGCCCAATATCAAGTTTCAAAATTTTGAATCCATTTAAGAAAAAAAGGGAATGAAAAAGTAAAGGAAAGAAAAAAAGGAAGAAAATGAAAGAGAGAAAAAAAGAAAAAAAAAGAAAAGTAAAAGAAATGAATAAGTAGAAAGCATTGGAAAACGACAAGACAAATACCCCAAAGTGAATCTTTTAACTGAAAGATTGATTTTTTGTTTAAATAACCCTTAAAATAATTTTATTAAGCCTATCTATCCTTTTCTTTGATAACCCCAAACTTTGGCCTACTTACATAACAAGAAAAGTCTATATTGGATCAAGCATGGATATTTAAACATGAAGAGCTTCTCTTTGAGGAATGGTCATAAAAACCCTTAACTTTTTTATCCTTCTTTATTACTTAATTACTTGATTGGACCATTAATTCATTTTGGATAAGTTTGAATCCTTAATTGCATGGTGTAATAATAATAAAAAAGGATAAATATGGCTCTAAGGTGAAAACCTAGCAAAGAGGAGTCTAGAGCAAACCTTGACAACCTAAAGTCACTCTTGATACTAGGTGAGATAAGATGCTAACCTTATTTCCTTATCCCTAAATAACCTTTCAAAATTTTGAACCAATCACAACTAACCTTGGCATCTAACAAAAGGCCACATTTGGATACTAAATAAAATGTCGAACATTTTTTGTTTTCAAGGGAATCATGCTTTAAGAAAAATTCATGTTTCATCTATGAGCCTGCATTGAAAAAGTATACACTTTTTTTTATCCCTTTTAAGTGGTGAAATCCTTTTGAATGGACCAAAATCTCTATGTGCCAAACCATTCAATTCATTTGAAAAAAAATCATTTTTTTTTCATTTCTAATAAGGAATACCAATTTTCAAAAGACTCCCAAAGTCACATTTGTTTGGATTTGCATTAACTTTGATTATGAAATTTAATTATGTGGGGTAATTTTATTGACCATTTTGAAAATTTTTAAATAACCAATTACACATTTTTGTGTAAAATAAGAAAATCATGTTTAGTATAAAAAAATTTATTAAATTAAGAATTTTTAGATTAGTTTGGATTTAATAGAGAAAAATATTTTTCATTGAAGAATTAATGTTGTTGAAAAAAAGAGAAAAAAAGATTTTTTTAGAAAAACATGAAAGTTTGTCTTCTTGGTTGTGATCGAGTATGAAATGCATGTTGCATGTTGTATGTTGAAAATGGAAACAAAAAACAAAGAAAAAAGTGAGTTGAAAATAAAAAGAAAATAAAGAGAGCCTATTTGAAAAAAAAAATAGAGTAAAAATTGATAAAGAACAAAGATAGAAATAGGTAAAGGAATAAAAGAATGGTAAATTGAAATATTGTTGAAAATAAGTGGAAGACTTAATTTGATGGGTGACAAGAAATGAGTAGAGTTGAGAAAAAATTATTTGAAAAAGGGGTATGTGTGGTGTTTACATATTTTGACATACACTTATGCTACCATTTTAAATGTTAGGGTTTGCAACCACATTTAGGCATTCGTATCATGTATGAACATTGGCATTTGCATTCATAAGAAGTGTATGCATCGTGAAAAAGGGATTTGCTAGTTAAAAAATTGGTCCATATCTTTGTTAGGTACATTTGTGTCGTAGAAATGAAATTCGCATTTTGTATCATTGTATGATCATCTACATAGAAAGAACATTGGCGTCTGCATCATGAAAATGTTTTGTCATCACATAAATTTTTGCATTTGTATAAAAACATTTGCATTCGCATCATTTGTTGAGAATAGACATTTGTATCATGATTGCATTTGTCAATTTTATAAATATTGAGAAAAGAGAAAAGGAAATTTGAATAGTTAAAGTTATAAGAAAATTAAAAAAAAAAGACAAGAGAAACTAAGAAGAATAGAATTGGATGCAAAAACAATGAACAACTATTCTTAAAAAAAAGATGTGTCAAAGGTTTTCTGATGATGATACCATATTCAATTCTATCAATGGTGAAATCCAACCTTTCCATTAGAACTCTCTCGATGGCAAAATCCGACCTTCCTTAAAAATTTTCTCAATGGTGAAATCTAACTTGTTCATTTAAACTTTCCCAGTGGCAATATCTAAACTTTAATCAAATTCACTTGGTGGTTATATGTGAGTATTCAAGTATAAATGTTTTAAAAATTTTCTGGGTGATGATATCCAAGCTTTCATTAACACTTTCTCAATGGTGATATCTTAAGACATGCTTATTCACTCGAAGGTGATATTAGAGTATTCATGTTTGAATATCATTAAAATTTTCTTAATAAAAACTTTCATTTAAGCTTTTTTGATGGTGATATCTGAGCTTTTTCATTAAATTTTTTGGTAGCAATATTCGAAATAATTTTGCATTCTCTATGGTGGCAACATCCACAGACATCTGCATTCATTAGGTAGTGATATCCGAATATTCAAATATGAATTTCATTAAATTTTTTTATGGGAGCTTTTGTAGAATTCTCTCAATAATGATATTTGAGTATCATTAAATTTTTTGGTGGGAGCCTTTGTAGAATTCTCTTAGTGGCAATATCTAGGGACATTTATGTAGACACCTCATTTAGTCAGGGGCCCAAACCAATTGGGATCGGATCCGAGTTAAGCCCAATTGATGAATTTTGCTTTTTATTTATGAATATTTTGTCTGTTGTTTTTATCTTTCTTTTTATTATTATCTGTATTAATATATTTTTTTATTTTTTACTTTATCATGTTTGTTTATCTTTTGAATTAATTTATCTATTTAGTTTTATTTATCTTCATGGTTATTTATCTTTTAAATTAAGTTTTATGTGTCCCTTTTTTTATTAGTTAAATTATCTATTAAAAAACAAAAAAAAAAAAGAGAAAATAAGACAAAAAAAGCTTGAGATTAGGCTTGTTGATAAACCATAAATTTAAAAGTAAGTGATAATCTCGGTTTTAAATTAAGTTGGCAATGATATTAAATTCTCCTAATTTGTCCTATAAAAAGGACCTGCAATGAACACAATAAAAAACAAACAAACAAGAAAAATTGAGCAAAGATAGTAAATCTAGTAAATTTCTTTTACCAAATCTCCACCACCATTACCCACAACCTCCAGCTTAAACTTTTCAACCACTAGATGCCACAATGACAAATTCCCAAAAAAAAAAAAAAAACCTTTCTAGCTTGCTATAAACCAAAAAAAAAAAAAAAGTCCAATGGTTTGGCTACCAACAATTGCAATTCTATATTAATCAAAAAGAAAAAAAATCAAATCATGCAAAAACAGATCAAAAAAAGAATATCAGTATAAATATTTCTAAAGAAATAGTTCTTTCCTAATTTTGAAAATAATAGATTAAAAAAAATAAATACCCTTAATTTTAGTATTTACTGTTGGATGATTTTTTCCTCAAAAAGCCTAATGAGTTGGCTATCGATAGCTTCTACTCTAAATTATACACCCACTATCTCTAGATCTTTCATCATATAAATCTTTCATTTTTGTTTTCCATGCTTTCTCCCTTTCCCCATTCTCTCCCTTTTTATCGTAAAAAAATTTAAAAAATGAATAAAAAAGCCAGATTAGCAAATTAAAGACCACTTCCCTAATGGCTTCTAGATTGAATTTCTTTCCTCAATTGCCCTTCAACTATGAAGTGTACATAAAACTAAAAAGTTAGGGATAGTTATTATATAATGCTATATATTTGTATTTTTAGTTTATTTGTATTGATTTTTGTTTATTGGGTCAAAGGTCAAAAAGTTGAAAAGTCAAAAGTCAAAAGTCAAAAATAAGAAAAAGTCAAAAAATAAAAAATATGGGATTTTTGCAAAAAGAAAGCGTTTAGATTTGGTTGTTGAATCCAATTGAAATTGGAATTTAAAGGCCAATTGCTTATTGAAATCCTTTAGCATTAAGTTTGTTTAATAAAGGAAAAAATCACAAAAAGGTTAAATTTTGGAAATCTTGCCTAGATCTAGTGAAATCTTAGATTTTTCAAGTAGAAGTGAGATTTCATCCTTATAAAAAGACTTTAAGATTCAGTCACAGAGCATACAAGCAATACACAGAAGTAATTAGCAAAAAACAGGCAATAAGCAATTGATAAATAGTATAACATGCAATATAGCAGCAAAAGCAAAAATTTTTTTTTTGGGTTTTTGAGTCTGGGTTTCGGGAAATTGGTTAATATTCTTGGTGTTCTTAAAGGTTATTTTAGGTTTTGATGTTTTGGGTTCTTAGTCTTTTAGCTTGATTTTTGAAATTGGGCTTTAATTTTTGGATTTAATTTAAATTTTTTTTTAGTTGCTGGGTTTTCTAGGATTTTCTTGAATTTTTGGGGTCTTGTTTAATTTTTTGGGACTTTTTTAGGTTTTTGGCTTGAATTTTTTGGCGATGATTGATTTTTTCAATAGGTTTCACGACAGCCAAAGGGTTTCATGGTGGTTGATTTTTGAGTTCTTGGAAAATTCTAGGTTAGGTTTGAATTTCTGGCATTTTGTGATTTTTTTTTATGTCAAAATTTGGGTTTTTGGCCAATTTTTGAAACTTTATTGAGTTTTTCAGTGGAAATTGTAAAGAGAGGTTAGAAGGAAAAGGCTAGAGAGAAAAACAGAAAAGGAAATATAAGAAAAAATAGCTTTTTTTTAGTTTTATATTAAAACTGAACGATGTTGTTTTGAAAATTGTTAGGATCTGTGTGTTAACCCATTAAACTAGCATGCTCATTTGCATCATAAACAACATCTCGGTCATAAGTTTTTTTTATTTTGATTTATTATTTATTTTTTTATATTTATTGTATTTTTATATTTTATTTTTAATTGTGATTGAATTAAAAGTGATGAGAAAAAGAAAAAAAAATTGGTAAGATTTTTATAATTTTATTTACATTTTTAATGGTATTTTGCATTATTTTTTATGATATTTAGTTGCATGATTTTTATTATGACATGTTTGCTTGAATGATTATAATATATATTTGCATGATATTTTGTATGGATTTAATTTATTTGCATATTTTATTACATAATATTTTGCATGGATTTTATTTACAATGATTTACCTGTATAATATATTTGCATGATGTTATATATATATATTTATTGTGTGATATCTTTGCATGATTTTTTGGTACGATTTTATTATAATATTATTGCATGATATTCGTTATTACATTTGCATGATTTAATTGTAGCATTATTACATGATATTTTTATAGAAATTTTGTGTGACTATATTTTGCAAATAAATAAAAGGAATTCAAATTTGATAAGATATTTAATGAATTCAATAATGGAGTTTCTTCAAGTAAACAACGAATTTATCTTGAATACTCATGAGATAAAGAAATTTTATTTTTTGGTGAAAGTCTATAGACTTTTTTTTCTAATAATTTGAATTTGAAATTAATATGAAAACCCATATTTGATTAAAGTTTAAATAAAATAACATAAGACTAATTTGGTACCAATTTTTGGGCATTGTGGATGTGTTACATGTAATCGACTCTCAAACTTAATTTTGTTGATGTAGACAAAAACTTATTCATTTTATGGACCTTTAGTTTAAACTTAGGATAATCTTAAATGGATAAATTCATTAAGGTGACCAATCACACTTAGATAAAAAAGATTGGTAGTGATTCTATATTTTTTGTGTCTAATGAATAGATTCTCGGACTTGAACGTTATGATAATAGTAATTAGTCTTGACTCAACTTAACATAATGTACATATAAATAAATACCTTTCAAATACTTATTTACAAAAATATTATTTGATATATATATATATAAATAATTTGCAAATAAGTATTATTTGATATATATAAATAATTTTATTAATCTTGAATTATTTATTAATTTCATTAATATCAAATATATACTATAAATTTTATTATATACAAATTTTAATTTAATGTCCTTGTAGATACCTAATTTTTTCCGGCATGATATGACTTGATCAGCCCATTGAAGAGCCTATACAAAACCTGAATTAGAATTTTTGAAACGAGCCATTTTTTTGCCTATTTAAGAGCCTAATGTGGGACATTAAAAATGGCCCAAAATGGCCCAAAATGGGGGCCCAAATTAGTCAAACATGGCCCACAATGGAGCCTAAATTGGCAATGTATAATCTACTTAAACATGGATTTTACTTGACAAGCCCATAATAAAAAAAAGAAAAAAAAAAGGAAAAGCCCACCCAATTGGTTTCACATAAGGAATATGAGTATGCATGGACTGATACCAAAGAAAGCAAGTCTTTGGAAGCTTGAACCAAAAATAAAGGAAAGGAAAAGAACTCATTTGCATCACATGAAACCAAAGAAAAAACTATAGAAAAATTATAAAAAAAAATGAGGTTAGTGGTCGGTTATAGTGAGGTAGTGGTAGAAAAAGAAACAAACAGATAAAAGAAAAAACTAAAAGCAAAAAGGACTCTAGGAAAAGGTATAAAAAAAACTTCAATCACCGTCACTTTATCACCCAAAAAAACCACTAGCTCATTACATACTCTTATCCATAACCAAAACCCTCACCCTTACATTTTCAGTTACCACCCATCGCCATCATTTTTCCCACCATAACCAACCTTAATCATCTGAATACCTTCTAGAAAAAATACACACCCATCATCATCACACATCACTATCCCACAATACTAAAAATCTTAAATCCAAAAACAAATCTTGTTTCTATTTTTCTTAAAAAAAAAGAAGAGCCATAATTTTCCCAAAATAAAAAGCTTGATCAAGTAAAATAAGCAAAAAAAAAAAGCATAATCACACAATCATGCCAGAAAAAGGAAAGAAGGCATTTAGAGGTTGCTTTTGTAAAGGTTGTTTTCAATTGAACTTGAAAGTTAGAAGCTTTTAAGGGAAATAAAAAGATGCTGGCACAAGGAGAAGAGAAAAATAGAAAGGTACAAAAAAAAGAAGGTTATCCAAAAAAGAAAAGCTTGGGAGTTTCAAGGTAGCCCTCTATTTCCATCATTGTTATTATGATTTTTTTGGTTAAAAAAATAATAAAAGGTTGTTGACTTGACATTCCTCCTTCACAAAAAAGAATGCCACTAGTTTATTCCAAAAAAGCAAGTCATATTATTCTTTATTTTTTCTAAAGGTATAATGCATGTTCACGTGTTCTTTATTATTTGTCTTTTGTTGATTTGTTAACTTTGTCCACGTGCAGTAATTGTTGCCATATGATCCACTTAAATTTCATTTGTCATGCCATTTTATGTTTGTGTAGATTCTTTTATCTTCTAGTCATGTCATTAGTCATCCTTTATTCATTTATTTATCCATTATTTTTTCAATTATCATCATATCTCTTTTAAATTGTTTATTAATAATACCTTATATACAAACACACAAACATATATATATTATTCTTGAATATTTATTAAATATATATTTTTATGTGATAATTATATGATGTAATAATATGAAGATTACAAAAAAGATTATTTTTAAAAATGGAAAAGAGAATTATAAAGATTGAACTAACTTCGAAAGTCCCCTTAAATGTTGGGGACAATTAAGGAAGTTTAGATTATCGACAATTTTCATTTCTTCTCATAAAAATCAAAATCTTAAATTTGACCCAAACCTTAAATCCAATCTATAATCCCAAATTATGTAGACCCCAAAACTACCCAAACCTCAAAAAACCTTGAACCTATGTTAATACTCAAAGCCATAAAAAATAGATTTATATGAAAATTTTTCATGAAATAATTTATTTTCGAATGTCACCTAGATGATGAGGTATTTAGAAAATATTATTTCATTAAGAATTTTTGTATAATTTCATATTTTAAAATAATAAAATTAAATAAAAAATAAAAACTAACAACAAATAAGATTTTAAATATAAAAAGTCATATCTAAACTCTGTCTAAAGGTTAGAGAGTCCATGTGATCTTTTATATTTACAACTCGATTTTAAATTCACATCTCATCATCATTTAAGACACACATTTATATCCATATTTGCATTTATTGCTTATATATATGTTTTTTTTTAATTATTGTTGTTGAAGGTTAGCTATTTAATTATTTAATTATTGTTTGAAAAAAAACTATTTCAAAAGTAAATAAATAAATAAATTTAAAATAATTTTTTTGGAATATAATTTTTGGTATTCTGTCTAGATGTTGGAAAGTCACCAATAATTATCATTTTTAAAGAATATTATTTTTATTTTCAAGAAAATGTTGTGATAAATCTTAGACGAAAAGAATTATCTTCGAATTCTGCCTTTATATCGAAGAATTTTAAGATATATATTTAATTTAGAGATTTTCATGACATTTCTAAATAAAGATCTTTAAATATTTTATTTCATAAAAATGAAAGAAATTATAATTAAATTTTATATAAAAACTATTTTTATCCAAAATTATAAATAGCGCATGATTAATTGGTATCAATTTTATGGGCCTTGTAGGAGTGCTAATCCTTTTTCAAACGTAATTGACTTCTAAGCCCAATTCTATTTTCGTAGACCAAAATTATCTTTTTAATAAACTTATTGGTTTATTAAGAAGATAAAATTTTTTGATCGCCAATCACACTATAAAGAAAATTGGTAGCAACTGCTCATATTTTCATAATTTTAAACATTTTACTTCCAGTGATCGAATCTCCGAACTGATATGTTATGATAGTTTGGCAACTCCACTGGGGAAAATAAAAAAGTTAGACTAAAACTTTTTGGATTTAATTGGTTTTTGATATTTAAGTTAATTCCTTTTATTTTAATTTCTCAAAAAATACATAAGTTATTAGATAAAATAAATTGCATGTTAGTTATTATCTTGTTTTGATTTTGTATTTGTGATTTGTTTATGTTGTTTTGATTAATATATCATTTTGCACACTTTTTCATTATTCACTTACATGCATAAGCTCTAAACCCAGACTTCATCCTTATCAGGAGGAAGTGAAGTAGCTATGTTCTTGTGAAGTGATAACTTTTGTATTTGCTAGCAAAATACTTTCACTTAGTTTGAACCCTTTCTGTTTGTATTTGGTAATGGGTGAGGATTGATGTGCCTTAATAGTTTGTAACGAACGATGGTGTAAAATTTGATTTGGGAACCTTTAGATGAATAAATCCCGACCCAGCATATCGAGATCTGTAGGAAGTTTGCTTAGGGTAGAGCTATGCTATCTTTTTAGAAAATTACTAAAGTTAGAATACTGTATATATTATGTTGTATTATTTTGTTATATTATATGGTTGTTTTGTTGTTTTTATTTATTTTTTTGGATTATTGATTCATTTTATTTGTATAGTCTTTAATTTTTGTTGCTTACATTATATAGGCATTATGTTTAAAAGGGGATATTTGTTTTAGGTTAGTCATTGGTAAAAAAAAAAAAATTAGCTTTTGTATGTTATTTAGGCATACATTATTTAGTTGTCATAAAAAAACACAAAAAAAAGAAGTTCTCATAAAGCCATTAATGGTTTCAACCTTTTGTAGAATTATTTAAAAGTTAAAAGAGAACCAATTTCTTTCCTAAAAATTATCCAAATTAGGATAGGTAGGGCACTTTGATACAGTTTGTGTTTAAGGGTACTAATAGTGTGAATAAAGTTAGAATAAAAAAAAAAGAGAAATAGAAAAAAAGAGTCCCAATAAAAAGTTGAAAAAAAAGATTTAGGATAAGAGTTTGTCATCTTTTTGGAATTTAATCAATGCTTTCTACATTCATCGTTAAGGTGATTTGTATATTTTAGGATTGTTCCATTTTTGTACATATCTTTGCATCATTATCATATTCAAGTATTCATAGATATTTTTTTTATAACATGCAAATTAGGAATTGTGTCTTTCATTCAGCAAGAATAATAGCATAAGCATTTTTTGTTTAAACCCTTGACAATAAAACATTTATTTTAGTGGGTATAAGAAGTTGAAAATATGGAAGATCAATTAGAGGCCCGAATTAGTGTGTTAGAACACAATCAAGAGGAGTTTGGTCATGACATTCAAGAGATGGCTAAAGAACTCACTGAGTTGACAAAGATGGTTGATAGGCTCAAGAAATTTATTTTGATACCTTCTGAAGGGTCTTTATCAATTTTAGCCCAACTAAGTCCTAAAAACTCAAGGAGTTGTGATCAATCGATTCCTGTTCGTCCCAATACATTTCTTGAGATGTTGAAGCATTTAGTGATTTGAGCAATAATGAAGGTTTAGACAAGATCATGAAAGGGATGAGTGATTTGACCATGCAAGTGTCTGAGGTCCAAATTTTGATTTTTAGGATGGAGTTGCCAGGTTTCATTCAACCTTCACCAATCATTTTGACTTAGAACTTACATTCAAATCCTTTTCATGACTATTTTTAGCCTTCTTTCTAAGCAATTAGGTGTAGGCCCCAAAACTTTATGTAGTCTCTAAAAAGTCCACATCTCCAACCTTTCATTCCCTAATCACTTGTTCAACCAATTTCTCAACTTCAAACCTTGGCACCACCATCAAATTTTCAAACTCCTAATAAACCTATTAACCAAAAACTGCCTAAGAAAAAGAAACAATTAGATCCTTTCCCTATTTCATATGAAAAACTTTATCCTATCTATTTGGGAGATACCTTGTTGCCTTTATACTTTTAGAGTCTTTAAAGCCTCAATACCTAAAATATTTTGACCTAAATGTAATATGTGAATACCATGGTGGAATTATGATGCATTCCATTGAAAATTATAAAGCTTTTAAATATAAGGTGCAATCATTCATAGATGCAAAATGGTTCGATCCAATATTATAGGGGGTTAAAGAGTTAGGAACAAGGAAAAAGGGATGGTATGATGATGAACATAGAGGAGATTTTTTTATTAAAAAAGGTCTTCAAGTGATAGGTTGTTTAGAAAAATAAAATGCTTTATGAATTTTTTCTATTTGAAAAATATTTATTTTTATGTTTATATGATGTTATCTTTTGAACTTGGATATGTGATTATGGTTTGTGTTTAATTTTTACTCATTTTCTAATTTTCACACTTTTTCATTAAAGAGCTTTGTCATTTATGCATTCATTCATTCATTCATCTATTTCTGTATCTATTTAATAGAATGCAATTCATGTGTGCTTTAAAAAGAAAGAATTTCTTCGAGAATAATCTTTGTGATTTCTTGTAAGGATAAGGAGAATATTGATTTGATAAAATAGATGGAAAAGATTATCAAGAGATTTTTTGCTTAAGAAAATGATCAACTTGAAGGGTCTAGTTTAGGACCCTTAAATAAGGAATCATGGAATCTAGATGAATAGAAGAGTATAATCTCTTGGAAGAAAAGATTCGAGCTATTAAAGGTAAGGATAAATATTATGATGTAAGGGAATCCCAGCTAGTTCTAGATATGGCTATTCCACCCAAATTTAAGGTTTTGACATTTGAGAAGTATAATGAACTAGATGTCCTAAGATACATTTAGCTTAATATTATTACAAAATGATTGGGTATACTAGTGAGGAAAAACTACTTATTCATGCTTTTCAAGCAAGTTTGGTCGGAGCAACATCCTGTTGGTATTATAGATTGGAATGCAGCCAAATTTATACTTAGAAAGATTTATCGTGAACATTCTTAAAGCAATACTAGCACATGTTGAAGATGGCCCTAGATCGATTAGCTCATCAAAACATGAGAAGGAGTTTTAATAAGAGTTACAAAGAATATATTGCTAAATGGAAAGAGGTTACATCACAAGTTCGGCCATCTTTAACTAATAGGGAACTAAATGTCCTATTTGTGGATACTCTTCCTTTTCCTTATTATGATAAGTTGATTGGTAATACGTCTTTAGAAATTGCTAAATTGCTATTTACTATGGGTAGAATTAAGAATGAGATAAAAAAGGGAAGAATTATGGATGTTAATGTGAAAATAAATAATGAAAAGCCATGGAGTACTTTCGATAAATATGCCCAAGAGATAATTGTTTGAGGATGAAATGAGAAAAACCCTACCATGATACAAAAAGGTTTGGGGAATGATTATTCCCAGTGATCACCATATTATTCTCAACCAACATCTTTGGTTGGTAATTTTCCTTAACCACTTCATTTATGTGCTTCAATTCCTTCGCCACAAACATTCACAAAACAAAGAATTAACCCAAACCATTCATAAAGCTATAAAAGAAAGGACGTCAATGTGTATCATTCATTCCCAATGTCTTACACTAAGCTTTTCACCTTACTTATCAAGAATCATATGATTTTTGTTATCCCTACAAGACCCAGAAAGCCTCCTTACCCGAAATGGTATAATCCTAATATTTAGTGTGAATTCCATGATTGGGTTAAAGGTCATTCTATAAAAGATTATACTACTTTTAAGGATACAGTTCAATCTTTGATTGATGCAGATCTTGTAAAGTTTAAAGAACTAGTTAGTGGTTTTGATGATTAATAGCGGTGGAATCAAGGATCAATGATGATAAAGTTGAAGCACCAAGTGGGGAACTTTTATTTTTATAAGTTTGAGTGTCATCTCAAGAATACTATTAGGAATGTGAATTTTTTGGGTCAAGTCTGAATGTTTGAATTGCATGAGTGGACATTATGGATCATAGTATTTTATGAATTTATATTGTCATTTGATATTTTCAATTTCTTTTAAATTTTAAACTTGTAGGTTTTTTTTTTGAAAGAAAATGGTAAAAAGGAGAAAAATGTTAGATTTGAATAAAACCCCAAATAGTTAGATTCTAAGGTTATAAAAAAAACCTTAAAAAAGTAAAAAAAAATAAAAAAATAGAAAAAAAGAGAATATAGAGTCTTGGAAGAGTTGGCGATCACTATTAGAAGTTTTTCAAATATTTAAACACCATTTCTTAAATCATTCAGTTGATCCCATTCATTCACCGTGATCTTTCAAAAGCCTTGAATTTGAAGTTGTGAACCTGACTTTCACCTGATAATGTTATGAAAAAGAGTGATAATTTTTCCAAGGTAATGAACAATGAAACATTTAATTTGAACAGGAAAAAATAAATTTAGATTCCTAGAAGATCAGGCATATATGACATTTTTTTAAAGAATTCAGATGTGGTAATTTAATGTGTTAATTTTACGCTATAGTTTCAAAATTTTTCTAAATTAAAACTTCCTTAAATCTTATAAAATAACCTTAAACATACTAACCTTTTACCTTTTTACCCAAAAATTGGCTTGGCCCATGTGTTTTAAGAGTACATTGATAAGAAACTTACCAACTTTTTGACTTTTTACCCTAAAATTAGCCTGGTCTAATGCCTTAAAGGCATGTTCATCAGAAAAAAAAAGATCTCGTTGCCCTTCAGATAACTTAAGTTATGATCAACCCATTTGCTCTCTTTTTGTGGAGTAACTTGGATCATTTGATACCTTAAACGAGTTTATTTCACATGACCATTTTTTTTGTTTATTCCATATAACCCTTTTTTTACAATAATGATTATTAAGGGTGATTTGTTAAATGGGGCATTTTTCATGAATCACACTACCGAAAAAAGTGGATTATGTATGATTTATATGGCATGTAAAAAAAAAAGAAGAAAAAATGGTTGACATCATGCGTTTAAAAAATTTGAATAAATCCAAATAAAGTCCTAACAAATCCAAATTTGAGAGAAAAAAAAAAACAAGGCAAAAAAAAAAAGAGAACTTTTTTTGGAACAAAAAGCTTTTTTTCAAATTCATTTTCCCAAAAGGTGCTACTTTTTGATTTAACTGATCATACTTGAAATAACAAACGGTCAAATTTCATCATCCCTTCAAACATTGAAATTTATCCTTTATTACCTCTTTAGACATGATAAATTTTCTTTCATAAAGAAACCCTAACTAAGAATCACTCTCCATATCGGGGGGCAAAAAAAGATGCATTTAGAGGTTAAGAACGGTGATATCCAAATAGAATCCTGTATGTTGAGGGCAAAGGTTCAATATAAAAGTTTTTAAAAGTTTTGAATCCACTCAAGAAAAAAAGAAAAAAAGAAGTGAGAGATGTATTAAGAGGTTAAAAATGACGATGTCTAAATGGAATCTTGTGTGTCAGGGCATAGGTCCAATGTTAAAGTTTCCAAAAAATTTTGAATCCACTTAAAGAAAAGAAGAAGTGAAAGAATGAGAAAGGAAAAAGTCAAAATAAGAAAAAAAGAAAGAAAAAACAAAAGAAAGAAAATGAAATGAAATGAATGGGTGTAAAATGTAAGAGAATAATGGGGGATATATCCTAGAGTGAATCCTTAAAAAAATAAAAAAAGAATGATCATTGGATGATCATTGGTTTTAATTACCTTTAAACATTTGTTTTGGTCATGTTTATTTTTTGTTTTTTAACAACCCCAAACTTTAGCCTATGTTACATCTTATAAAAAGTTTATATTGGATCAAACATGGATGTTTAAAAATTGAAGAGCTTCTCTTAGAAAAATAACCATGAAACCCTTGACTCTTTTGGCTATTTTTTATTATCTAATGTCTTTTATGGACTATTATCCTCTTTTTTAGATAAATTTGAATTCTTAAGTGCATGATGTGATAATCAATAATAATAAAAAAAGAAAACAACAAAAAAAGAAAAAGAGAAAAATGAATATGGCTCTAGGGTGAAAATCCTACAAGTGGGTAGTCTAAAACAAACCTTGAATGCCACTCCTAATTTAAATGTCGTAGATGCTAAACAAAGATAAGCCAAACCTTTTGAAAGATTTGAAATATGAAAATGCTAGAAGTTTAGGAAATATTGATTTTGAAAATCTTAGCCTTTTCCTATTCCTAAATACCTTTTAAAATCTCAAGCTATTAGAGCTAATCTTGACATTTATCAAAATGTCACATTTGAAGGCTAAAGAAAATGTTGAATATGTTTTGTATTTAAGGGATTCATATTTTAGAAAAACTTATATTTCATTTGTGAGCCTATATGGAAAAAATATATGTCGTTTATCCTTTTCAGGTGAAGAAAGCCTTTAGTGTGTTGAACCATTCAATCCATTTAAAAAGAAAATTTTCACCTCTTTCATTTATGAAAAGGATTGCCAATTCTTGAGGAAAAATCTTAAGCTAAGTTTTGTTGGCACTCACAAAAATATTTAAGCCTAGTTTAGTTGGCATCCATGAAAAGATTTAAGCCTAGCTTAGTTGAAATCCATGAAAAAATTTAAACTCAGTTTAGTTGGCACCTATAAGAATTAAGCTTAGTTTAGTTGGCACCTATAGGAATTAAGCCTAATTTAACTGGTACTTATAAAAAATTTAAACCCAGTTTTTCTAGCATTCATGATAGGAATTAAGCCTAGCTTAATTAGCATCCATGAAAAGATTTTAAGCCTAGTTTGGCTAGTACTCATAAAAAGATTCAAGCCCAGATTATTTGGCACTTAATGCAAAATTTGAGCTCAGTTTGGTTGGCACCTCATGAAAAGATTTAAGCCTAGTTTAGCTGGCATCTAATGAAGTTTTAAACCTAGTTTAGCTGGCATTCAATGTAAATTTTAAGCCTAATATAAATAGCACCAATGAAGATTTAAGCCTAATTTATCTGACATCTAATGAAATTTAAGCCCAATATTAGCTGGCATTAATAAAGATTTAAGCCTAGTTTAATTAGCATCAATGAAGATTTAAATCCAGTTTATCTGGCACCTAATGAAATTTAAGCCCATTTTATCTAATACTTATAAAAAGATTTAAGCCTGATTTAGCTAGTACCCAATAAAATTTAAGCCTAGTATTAACTAGCATTAATGAAAATTTTAAGCCAGTTTAGTTGGCACCTAAGTTTTAAGCTTAGATTAGCTAGCGCCCAAGTTTTAAACCTGGTATTAACTAGCACCAATAAAAATTTAAGCCTAAATTAGTTGGTACTCAGGTTTTAAGCCCAATATTTAGCTGGCACATAAGCCCAAAATTAGTTGACATGAAAGCTCAAATTAGCTAGCATGCAAGCTCAGATTAGCGATCACTTTACTCGACCTATGGTTTAATCTCGATCACTTCATTTGACCTATGATTTAATCCCGTTCATCTTTATCTTTCAACCTACAGTTTAATCCTAATCGTCTTAAAAAAAAGCAAAAAGGCAAAAAAAAAAAGGAAAAAAAAAGAAACTAAAAATTTTTCACCTTAGGAAATAATATCTTGGATAAAATTGTTGTCCATGTCTTTATATTATTCCTGATCCTTAGAAATATACAAAGAGGGATAGCTGTAGATACATGATTTGTCTAACATGATATGGCCCAATCAGCCCATTAAAAAGCCTACATAAAACTCGAACCAAAATTTTTAAAATGACCCATTTTTTGGCCCACTTAAGAGACTAATGTGGGACATTGAAAATGGCTTAGAATCACCCAAAATGGGAGCCCATATTAGTCACAACATAGCCTATTTGATGGCCCACAAGGGAGCCTAAATTGGCAATGTATAATCCGTTAAACATGGCTTTTAATCAAAAAGCCCATAATAAAAATAGAAAAAAAAAAGAAAAGCCCACTAATTCGATTTCATGCAAGGAATATAAGCTTGCATGGATTGATATAAAAAAAAAACAAGTCTTTAGAAGTTTGAACCGAAAATAAAGGAAAAGCAAAGAGCTTATTTTTTTTTCACATGAAGCCAAAGAAAAAACTATAAAAAATTTGTAAAAATAATGAGGTTAATGGTCGATTATAGCAAAGGTAGTGGGAGAAAAAGAAATACGTAGATAAAAGAAAAAATAATAACAAAAAGGTCTATTGGAAGAGGTATATAAAAAAAAAAATCCAATCACTAGAACCTCATCATCTAGAAAAACCACCAACTTGTTACAGCCCTTGATTAGTAACCAAAACCCTCTCCTTTACATTTTTTTATCACCATTCATTGCCATTATAACCAACCTTAACCATCTAAATACCTTTTTTAAAAAAACACACCCATCATTATCACACATCACTATCCCACCATACTAAAAATCCCAAATTCAAAAACAAATCCTATTCCTATATTTTTTTTCAAAAAAAAAAGCCATAATTCTCATAAAGTGAAGAGCTTGAACAAGTAAAATAAACAAAAAAAGGGCGTAATCACACAATCATGCCGGAAAAAGGAAAAAAGGCATTTAAATGTTGCTTTTGTAAATGTTGTTTTCAACTAAACTTGAAAGGCAGAAGCTTTGGGGGAAAATAAAAGGAAAAAGAAAAATAAAAAGGTAGAGAAGAAATAAAGTTGTCCAAAAAAGAAAAAGTTTGGGAGTTTCAAGGTAGCCTTCTGTTTCCATCATTATTATTATGATTTTTTTGTTGAAAAAAATAATAAAAAGGTTATGGACCTAACATTTTTCCTTCACAAAAAAAGAATACTGCTAGTTTATTCCAAAAAAAGCAAGTAGTATTGTTTTTTTATTTTTTTTAGAGGTATAATGCATGTTCACGTGTTCTTTATTATTTGTCTTTTGTTGATTTGTTAACTTTGTCCATGTGCAGTGCTTGTTGCCATATGATCCATTTATATTTCATTTGTCATGTCATTTTTTATTTATGTAGATTTTTATCTTCTAGTCATGTCCTTTCTGTTGTCCTTTATTCATTTCTTTATCCATTATGATCATATCTCTTTTAAATTGTTCAGTAATAATACTTCATATACACACATATATATATTTTTCTTAAATATTTATTAAATGTATATATTTTATGTGATAATTATATGATATAATAATATGAAGATTACAAAATGGATTATTTTTAAAAAATGAAAAGAGAATTTAATGATTAAACTAGCTTTGGAAGTCCGCCGAGATGTTGAGGACAATTGAGGAAATTTGGATTATTGACAATTTTCATTTCTTCTCATAAAAAATCAAAATCTTAAATTTGACCTAAACATTAAATTCAATCCATAATCCAAAATTATCTAGACCCCAAAACTACCCAAACCTCAAAATCCTTAAACCCATGTCAATACTCAAAGCCATAAAAAAATATTTATATGAAAATTTCACATGAAATAATCTGTTCTCGAATGTCGCCTAAATGATGGGATATATAGGAAATTTTATTTCATTAAGAATTTTCATATAATTTTGTATTTTAAAATAATAAAATTAAATAAATAAATATAATAATATAAACAATGAGATTTTAAATATAAAAAGTTGCACCTAAACTCTGCTTGAAGGATAAAGAGTCCAAGTGATCTTTTATATTTATGAACTCGATTAATTCGAATCTCATCATCATTTAAAACACACATTTATATCCATATTTGCATTTATTGATTATATATATGCTTATTTTTAATTATTGATATTTGAGGTTAGCAATTCAATTATTTAATTATTATTTGAAAAAAATTTATTTCAAAAGTAAATAAATAAATAAAATTAAAATAATATTTCGAGAAATATAATTTTTGATATTCTGCCTAAATTTTGAAAAGTTACTAATAATTATCATTGTCAAATAATATTACTTTTATTTTTAAATAAATGTTATGATAAATTTTAAAACGGAAAGAAATATCTTTGAATTCTACCCTCATGTTAGAGAATTTTTAAGGTATTTCTTTATTTTTGAAATTTTCATAGCATTTCAAAATAAATATTTTTAACTGATTTTATTTCTTAAAGATAAAGGAAATTATAATTCAATTTCATATAAAAACTTATTTTGTCCGAAATTATAAATAGCGCATGATTAATTGGTACTAATTTATGGACATTGTGAGGTGCTAATCCTTTCCTACAAGTAACCAACTCTCAAATCCAATCTTATTTTCGTATATCAAAATTATTTTTTAATAAACTCTAAACCCATTTCATTGTTTTATTAAGAAGATAAAATTTTTGGATGGCCAATCACACTCTAAAAAAGACTGATGGTAACTCCCCATATTTTTCTTGATTTTAAATTTTTATGTCTAGTGATTGAGTCTCTAGACTGATACTTTATGATAGTTGTTAATGATAATTTTTTTTTTTTACTACAATTCACCTTACTGTCATAGCTGTATTTGCATTCAAATATTGGTTCAACATCTCTTTAATTAGATGTTTTCCTTATAATGTTTAAAAAGCAATCTTCAACTAAAAGGTAATTCTTTTAGTGAAAAATTATATGGAAAATAAATAGGGTAATTAAAAGCATAATGTTCCCCTAACTGTTCAATTATCCTCCATTTCAAATGTTCCTTAGTTTGTTTATGTAGTTAATTAGGCCTAAAAGCATAGCATGTGAAATTAATAAACAATAAATTGAAATGTTGAATAATGTTAAGACTACCAGTTATTTATTACCAACATGTTTTTTGTTTTGTATTTTTTCGTATTATTTTTATATCATGTCATTGTATCATATTTTAAATTTCCAAAGCTATTTGAAAGTAACATTTTGTATATTAGTCGATAATGAAGAATATTATGTAACATCATAAGTAGTAAAAAAATAAGCAGTTTTGTAATAGTGAGATTAAAATGTGATGATAGCTCAATTTACTACAATTGTGTTGAATAGAAAAAGTTCACATAGTTAAGTGAAAACTCGACAACAAAGCATAATGAAAACTTAATAATAAGGGATATATTTGTTTGGTCAGGAAAGAAACAATCATAGCATTAATTCAAAGAGCGAAACATCACCACCCCATTAATCTCATCTAGAAGGATTAAGGTTAAGAAGTCTGGTGGTACATAAAAAGTTTTAAATAAACAAGCATAATCAAAAGACAGGATGGTTGATAAATCTTAGTGCTTCTTCATCTAGCCTTAAATTTGGTGTATTTTAATTTCTTTGTGGTTTAAATTTATATTGTTGTTTTAATTTTCATATGATTTAATTTTGTATGCTTTAATTTATTTTTTATGCAATTCATCTCCATGCACTTTAAATTTTAAAAGAAAATAAAAAGATGATGATGATGATGATAATAATAATAATAATAATAATAATAATAATAATAATAATAAGTTTTAAAAATATATAAAAGATAAAAAAGTCTTAAAATCCATGTCTAGATGTTAGAAGAAATTTAAAATCAGGTTTTAAGAAAAATAAATAATTTCGCCTAGATATTGGAGAATTATTAAATAATAAAAATAAAATAATGAAAGATAAATAATAATAATAAAATTTTAATAAAAAAAATATATAAAAATATAAAAATTCATTTTTATTGGAGAAATTATGAAAAATTAGCTTGTTTCGAAAATTTGTCTAAAAGTTAGAGATTTTTAGAGAGGTCCATAGATTTTTAAAACCCTAAAATGAAACTTGAAACCCTAAAATTTATTTTATTAATATTTCTCATATAATTCCTTAATCAAAATAATAATAACAAGATTAAGTTAAATAATAAAAATAAAAAACATGATTTTAAATATAAATAATCTCACCTAAATTTTGGTTAGAGGTTGGAGAGTTCTGGTGGTGTCTTTATATTTAAGGACTTGATCTCAAAATTACATTTCATTATCTAGCATGCCATCCAGTCACACATGTTTGTTTTTTAGATTATTATTTGGATTCATTTCACATGTTACTATTTTAAAATATTATTATTGTCCCTCGTTTAATTGTAGGCATCATTCTCTTTTTACATAAATATATTTTTAAGAAAAATGTTATTTAAAAATGGACTAAATAAAATTAAAATAACATTCTGAAGGAAATAATTCTTGATACTCTATTTAGATATTAAAATGTCACTAATAATTATCATTTGCAAAAAAATATTATTTTATTTTTAAAGGAATGTTATGGTAAATTGTAGATGGAAATGATTATTTTTAGATTTTGCTTATATGTTGAAAAATTTTAAGGTATTCTTTTAATTTAAAAATTTTCACAATGTTCGTAAAAATTTTAATCAATTTTCATTCTTTAAAATAAAGGGAATTATTATTAAATCTTAAATAAAAACCATTTTTATCCAAAACTATAGATAACGCATGATTAATTGATACCAATTTTATGGCTGCTATGGGGTGCTAATATTTTCCTACGCATAACCGATTTTCAAACTCAATCTTATTTTCGTAAACTAAAATTATCCTTTTAATAAACTTTAAATCTATTTTATTGTTTTATTAAAAGGATAAAATTTTTTAATAACCAATCTCGTCCTAAAAAAATTGGTGATAACTCTCCCTTTTCTTTATCACGATTTCAAATATTTACATTTAACAATCAAGTTTATAGACCGATATGTTATGACAACTCCTTTTCAAATGCTTTTTCCACTATCTCCTTATTTAGTTATTTTCCTTGTAAGTTATAATGTTTAAAAAAGTAATCTCCAACTAAAAATGAATATTTTTACTGAAAAATAATTTGAAAAAAGAATAATGCCCAAATAAATCTTTTAACTTTACTAAAAAATAGAAACAAGCCCTCACTATTTTATTGCATGAAATTAAAGTTATGAGATTTTATCTTATTGTAATTATACCTTTAAAATCTTGAAAATAGATGAATAAAGTCCAATTATCAAAATTTTTAAAATAGCATTGCTTCAAATATTTGTCATCCAACTCATCAAAATATATCTAAGTATCAAAATAAATCAAAATATTTTCTATAAATTACATTATCCAACTAAGAAGATTTTTGTAAAAAATTAAATATTTTATAGCATTGAAGTTTAGCCATCTCTATTTATAAAAAATGAACCTAAGGGTTGTGTTCCTTAACTTATGTCATTTCAATGAACTAACACATCTTTTATATCTTAAAGACACCTTTATGAATAATTATGGACATAATTATTTACCTTTCTAATAGTGAAAGATCACTTATAAATGAGTAAGTCTCGTTCAAAAAGAAATCATTTCAAAAAATTACACTTTTTGGTCGAACATAAGGGTGGTATTTGAATGCCATTCATATGGTATTCGAATGCTCTAGTGATTTTCTATCGAATATCTTGAAATAGTGAATGGCATTTGGATGCCCTATGTAGGGTATTCAAATACCCTTTAAATAAAAAGCAGTACTTAAATGTCTTATGAATGGCATTTGAATACTTTTAGCTAAACTCACTTTTTAGCTCTTTCTTCTTTCCATAGCTTGTTTTAAGCCTTTCACTTTTCATTTCCTTAGTTAAATATCATGTTTAACTAATTATATTTTACTATTTTGAAAATATTTCCAACACTTGTTAACTAAACACATTCACGATTTCATCCATCATAGTTAGTCCTTTAATAAAGAAAGCGAAGAAATTAAGAAAGTGGTAAACTTTTAGTTTTTAAATGCATTGCACTCAAATATTCTTATTCTAGAATTAAAAACTATTATGTTATACTAATTAATATAAAAATTATTTATTTATTTATTTATTAGCATCTCTTATTCTGAAAGTTACAATGTTATGAATAGAAAATGAAAGTATTGGAAGTCACTTTGTAACAAATCAGGGATCCATCATTTATAACTACAAAGGTTAAAAAACGATTATAATATTCAATGTTATTATTTTGGATACTGTAAAAATTAATTTCCTTTAATTTTATAGAACATGATATATTCTTTCAAAGGAACTGTAATGAATATTAATAATAAAGTGGAACCTTGGTATGATTTTGCAAAGAATGCAATTAGAAAGTTGAAATTGATGATGATATTGATCATGCGTGATGTAAAAAATGCATAAAATTCATTATAGAATATGGACTGATATAAGAAATTTCATTCTAAAAGCATTTTATATACATAAATTAAGAATGCGCCTTTTACTCTAACTAAATAAAACTACAAATTGATTTATATTATGTAATAAAATACATTTTGAAAATGAAGATCAGTGATGGAAAAGAAAGCGTTAAAGTCACTTTATTTCAAGCAATAAAAGCCATCGTTGGTTGTGAAATTTAAAAATATCTCAAGGACAAATAATAAATTACTGTTTTCGTAATTTTAATTTATTTAACAAAATATTTTTATAAAATTATTATTATTTAATTGCAGGACGAAATTAAAAAAAAAAAAAAACAAAGAAAACCTGATTATTGCAATAATTTGTATCAAGTCAAAATAAGAATTTAAATTTTTAGTATAAATAGATGAAAAGTAAATAAATTTGAACGTGTTAAATGATGATAAATTCTCTTAAAAATCCATAATGTTGAAAAAAAAAAAAGCCACCAACAAAGAAGTAGAAAAAAAGTTCATGAAAACGTAAAAAATGAAAAATAAGGAAGATGTATAATCTGATTTGAATGAAATAAAAAACGGTCTTACAAAATTGAAAAAAGTAAAAAAAACAAAAACAAAAACAAAAAAATGATGATGATGATGATCTAACACAAGAATAATTAAAAAAAATTCTAAATTGAAAAGTAAAATTAGAAAAAGATTAAATATTTATTAATCTCTATTAAAACTTCAATTTAAAAAATTTATTATATTGATTTGTTTTTAAATTTAAATTTTTAATTTAATTTAGTATTTGACGATTATTTCAATTTTATTATTATAAAAATATTAAAATTAATTTTTTATATTATAACTTAATTAACAATCACGTATGCATGTGTCAAAAAACTAGCATAACTAAGGGGTCATTTGGTAACGTTTTCATTTTTTGTTTTTGTTTTCTATTTTTTTAAATTAAAAAAAAAACATATTTGGTAGATTGTTTTTGTTTTTTCATTTTTGAAAACTGAAAACAAGTTTTGAAAAATTTTGGAAATTGTTGAAAACAGAAAAATGACGTTTTCAGTTTTTTAGAAACAATTTAACATTGTTACCACATGAGCACTGTTCACAAAATTACAATTAAATAGCTACAGTAATACTACAATTATTATATTAATAAAAAATATTTTTATTATATTAATAATATATTAATAAATAATATATTAATAATATATTATATTAATAACATATTAATAAATAATATTATAATAATAAATAATATATTAATAAATATTATTATATTATTAGTAACAAATGGAGCCTAATTTAACCATTTTTTCTTACATGTTTTTGTTTTCACATTTTTAAAACAAAACATTCTATCTAAACATATTTTCAAATTCAATAAATTAAAAATAAAACAAAAATAAACCAAAACAAAATTTTTAAAAGCATAAAATATAAAACATAATGAACACAACAATACCAAACTATCCCTATATTAACAAAATAATGTAAGACATGGCTATTGCTAATATATTAAGCTTTCTACCTAAGTCTTTCTATATTCTCGCATAGTGGGGGAAAGAAAAGGAAGAAAGCATCCTCTCAAAGTGGTATAAGATGATTCAATTCTCCAAAAGTGGAGATAATTATTTTTAATTATTGAGATTGAATTTATATGTCTTTTTGTATTTTTAAAAATTATATTAATAATTTAAATTATATAAACTTTAAAAAATAATAATTTTGACTAATAAATAAATTATTTTATCCTAAATCTTGTACAAATCAAATACAAAATAAAATTATATTATTTAATCTAATCTTATTCATAATATTATTATAATATTTTATTAAATTTAATCTTACACTTTTATAGTTGGGTATTACCAAATTTAGAATAGGGCTAGGCGAGGTAGAGGATTCTTTCGAACAAGTTCTCTTTTGTGATTTGAAATAATTACATAAACTCTCAAACTAACAGTTACTAAGCAAGTTTTAGAACCTTCATGAGTCAACAATGTTTTCTTCATTTGTTAAGATAGATATTTGTAGACTACTAGCTATAGGGTTTCATATAATATGCTACATGAATGTATTTATAAAATATGATTAAGTAGCTTTATAGCTTAATTCTGTTAGCTCATATATTATTTTTAATACGGGGTTTAAATATCAAAACCTGTAACCTCTTCCTTTATGTTCAGACTATGATCTCCTAGTAGCAGATTGCTACGCATTAACAGAATTTGTGAAGAGACCAGAGAAGGGGAGAGAGAAAGAGAGAAAGAAAAAAGGAGTCAGAAAGAATGATTGAGAACTTTTTTGTATTTTTCTTTTATTCAGAGCAGCTTATATATCTATTGCCAGATGTACAATAACAGTTTTGTAATATTTTACCAGCTAGTATAGGAATTACATGCATGCTAATGGATCTAGGGGCTTTTTTAACATGACTTGGGCCATGATCCTGGGCTGGCAGCTGACTCCCATAATTCATTTTTGAATTTCTGTCATTACTCCCTTCTTTAGCAGCAACGATGTCCTCAAGGTTGAAGTGAGGATACTGCAAGGCAATGTCTTGTTCCCACTCCCAGGAGGCTTCATTGGGTGGTAGATTTTTTTCACTGTACGAGCAGCTGTTTGAGAAATCGATCATTGTGTTGCACTTATCTGGTTTGGAGAATTTTATCAGGTTCAAGTTGGTTGATCATTAAACGCATCCTTTGGTAAAGGGCATGGAATAAGTGGAAGTTGTCCATGTTATGCTTTGAGGAGAGAAACATGAAAAACAGGATTTATCTTTGCTGACTGTGGAGGTTTCACTTCGTAAGCTACTTGGCCAATCTTTCTGATAATTTGGAATGGACCAAAAATATTTCTTTGCCAGTTTCCGATAAGGCCTACAAACCATAAAGCCATATCGATAGGGCTGGAGTCTGACAAACAGCCAATCCCCTTCCTTAAATACACGTTCAGTGCGGTTACGATCAACTTGCACCTTCATGCAGTTCCGAGCACGTTCTAGGTTTGTTTGTAACCTGGATAACAAATTCTGTCTCCCACTTACGCTGTCATCAAGTGAAGCTATATTAGAGCTACCAACAATAAATGAAGCTATTGCAGGAGGCGAAAGACCGTAAATCAGGGATTTAAATTACGATTGCGGTCGTGTTTTCATTTATGTTGTGTTTATCGTAATTATGAACATAACGAATAAGATAACGATTATTGCACTCATCATAATCATGAATTTTTTTTATTTTTACACATCTCATTATATAATGAAGTAAAATATATTTGTAATAGTAAAAACTCTTATTTTATGATATTTAAAATAATTTAGAACATTTTAATTTCTTTACTTATATGAAAAAATAAATTATTAATATTTTTTATATTATATCATTATAGTCAAATTAATCCATATTTAAAAGTTATTTAAATATATTTATGAATATCATGATATTCACTATCATAACTATATAAGAGTGACAAAATAATATTATACATAAAAATTAAATATTTTTCTATCTTTTTTAATTATATGAAATTAAGCTCATAAATTAATTTAATTAAAATTTAATGGATGAAAATTTTCATATATTATAATTCACAAATTAAATTTAACAACCAAACTTTAATCAAACACAAAAAAAAAAAATTAACAATAATATTAAGGAGTAAAACTTTAGTCATTTAAATTTAATTATTTTTAAATCATGTTAATACATACAAAATACTCATAAAAATAACTCTAAAAAATCTCATAAAAATAAATTCATTTTTATCATCTCATTTCCTCTCAAGTTTTATCTAAATCATTAAAAAATTCTCTTTAATTTTTAATTTTCACTATTTAATTGCTTTCCCTCCCAACTTTGCATATAAACAAAAAATTCCCTCCTAACTTTGCATATATAAAAAAAATAATTTTAATTTTTACTTAAAATCACGTGCTACTCTGAAAATCCCCCTATTCTCCTTCTCCTATGTTTCTTCTCCCACTCCACTCTCATTTATCCCTTGCCTCAATTCATTGTTTTAATTTTCTTCTCCATCCATGCAATCCCAGCCACAACCAAATCCATCCGTCCAACTTTATGCAGCACCCAGACTCTTATGGCCTCAGCTTCAATTAATTTTCTATCTTTCATGTTTGGACTTTTCTCTCTCAAGGTTGAAAAGATCAAAAACTCTCATCCGTCGCAACTAATAAATATGGAAGATATGAAAGAACAGCACTATCTCTTTGATTCTTGTGGTTTGGTATGGATTGTTATCTTTATTTTGCTACGTATTAAAATTTTGATGTGATAAAAATGAAGAAAAAATATCACAGAACCCTCAACAGTGGGAAAAATGGACCGATATTTTCGTTATTTATTGTTTCTCCGTTATTTAAGCTTGTAAAAAATGCTATTAATATGATTCATCTCTCTTATTTCTATAATGAAGGATAGCGGTTTTGAAAGCCAGCGCTATTGCAAAATAGTGGTTGCTGTACCGTTATCCAACCACTATTTGAAACCTTGCCATAAATAGCTTCAAATGGTGTCATATAAATGTCACTATGGAATGACGTGTTATACCACCATTTGGCTTGGTGTAAAATGCGAACCCAAGGCCATGGTTATTCATCGACAAAGCAGCATAGATAAGTTTCTAAATAGTGATTCAAAGCCTTATATTGTCCATCAGTTTGTGACAAGTATGCACTACTAAGGCATAATGTGGTCCCTTGCCACTTAAAAACTCTTTCCAAAACTGACAAGTGAAAGATGGATCACTATCACTGATTATTGAATGTGGCAGGCCATGAAACTATGTAATTTCCCTCATAAAAAGTTCAACCAATTGTGAAGCTATGATAGAAGATGGAATGGCCAAAAAATGGGCTTATTTGCATAAGTAATCCACTATAACCTAAATAGTAGACTTGCTTTAGGATACTAAAAGATGTGTGATGAAATCCATCATTATATCTTGCCAAATGTGAGAAGGTATAGACAGTGGTTGCAATAATCCTTTTGGCTTGGAGGTTATATATTTTGCTTGCTGGCATGTGTGACATTCTTTGATAAATGTCTTGGCTAATTCTTGTATATTTGGCTAGTAAAAGTTTACAGATAATCGAGCGAGTCTTTGAGATCCCAACATATCACCCCATTAAGGAAAAATGAAACTCATTGAGTAAGGTTTGTTGTAAGCCATGTCCATCAAGTATTAGAATCTTGTCTTCAAGCTAAATGAGCCCATCAGAAGAAGAAAGTGCAAAAGATGAGCTATTTGTTAGGCCAAAAGCCTTAATTCAATTACACCAGTGGAAGTATAATCAAATAATAAATCAATCACACAAGAGACAATAATTTAACGTAGTTCGATCCAATTGATCTACGTCTACAGATAAGAAACAAGATCTACTAATTATAGAAAATTAACTTACATAAAAACATATCAACCACTCAATAATTAATACCCATAGACCATCTCAATCTCTTTAGTCTTATAGAGTATTCTCAACCCAAACAAACATATACTTTCAACACAACAAAAAACATACCCATATGCACCCATACATCATACCTATGTGGATTTTCTCAGTTTTTTTAGTCCACTCACACATAAACATACATACCCATAAGATGTAAATCTTTAATAGTCTTATGGGATGTCTACCCATAAAATCTTATAACTCTCTTACATCTTTTTCTCATACCTAATCCTATAGAAACTTTACCTATTTAAAACCATACAAATTTACCTATTAAGAATCTCTCTCCTCTTAAAATTCTTCTTCTGTAGGTCTTCTTGTCAATCAAGGAATATCTAACCAATCTTAAATAATTTTTTATGAGATATTGAGTCATTATTCTCAACACTATCGTCACTCTCCACCTTTTCCATTAATGCTTTACCATCTGTAAAAAAATAATAATACTGTTAGAGGTTATCCAAAATGAAAAAAATAGGCCCTGTAATTACATTATAATTGGCATTGGAATTATAGCAATGAGAGAGAGCATTAGCCACCTGATTATGTTTGCTAGGGTGATATTGAATGATATATTGAAATCCTAGAAGTTTGACAATACACTTTTGCTATTCTAGAGATTGAATATGAGACATAAGGTTCTTGAGATTGGGCTGATCTATGTAAAAGGTAAAGAGACTGCCAATCAAATATTGTCATTATTTGTGAACTACTTCTGTTATAGCCAACGTTTTCCTAGCATAGGTAGAAGTCATTTGTCTTTGGGATTCAACTTTTTGCTAAAATAGGCTATAGGGGATGACCCTGTTGTGACAAAACAACATCAATAGCAACATTAAAAGCATCTGTTTCCAATCAAAATGGTTTGGCAAAATCTAGTAATACGAGAATAAGCAATGTAGTCATAGCCATTTTGACATTTTGAAGGGTAATGGTAGCTTTAGAAGTCCACTAAAATTAGTAATGCTTGAGCAAATCTGTAAGTGGCATTGCAATTGCTGCATAGTGATGAACAAATTCTGGTAATATCCAGTAAAACCAAGAAATCCTCATAATGTTTTGAGTAACTGTGGTAGAGTCCAATCCATAATGGCTGCAATCTTCAAAAGGTCAACTTACACCCCTTTGCCACTAATAACATGACCCAGATAATCAATAAAAGAGCATCCAAAAAAACATTTGGAAAGCTTAGCATAAAATTGACGATCTTATAGGAGCTGTAGGACTTGTGATAGATAAGAGATATGAGCATCCCATGATGGACTATAGATTAAAATGTCATCAAAGAAGACCAGAATATATCTTCAAAGTAGTGGCCAAAATAAATTATTCATGGTAGCTTGAAATATGGAGGAGCATTGCCTAAGCTAAATGGCTTGACCAAGAATAAGAAATGGCTATATGATATATGAAAAATAGTCTTACGCATATCTTCAGGAGCTACACAAATCTGATGGTAGCTCGTACAAAGATCAATCTTGCAGAATATAGTGGCACCATACAATTCATCAAGTAACTCATCAACTGTTGGAATAAAGAACCTGTCTTTGATAGTAACAGCATTAAAAGCTTTATAATCAACACAAAAATGCTAAGTGCCATCTTTCTTTTGAACCAGTAAGATTGAAAAAATAGATAGAGTTGGTGTTGGGCTATATAATACCATCTTGTAGCATTTCTATTATAAGCTTTTCCATGTCATTTTTTATGCATGTAGGTATTTATAAGGCTTGATGTTCACTGGTTTAGGTCTGACTATAGATGAATATGGTGGTTATAAGGCCGTGGACGAGAAAGGCCATGAGGAAACATCAAGCACCTTTTAAAATTTATGTAACAAGGATTGTAAAGCTGGTAGGGTAATATTTGTATTTGACTCTTGAGATAAAGGGCTGTCATTGATAATAAGTATGAAAAGGCAATGGCTTTTGTATGGACAAGGTAGCAGAACTAGCTATAAAACAATGAAAAAGTCATTGTAGTACGATCACCATGCAGATTTTAAACCTCAATCGTTTGGTTTCTATTTAGGGTTAACAAAAAAAATAAAAAATAATAAAAATAAAAAATGCAAAAATATTTGATTTTGTGAAATTTGTAGAAAATTTAGTTGATTTTTAGAGTTATATATCTCAAAAGATTGAAATCCATGGTTTAGGGTTTTTGAATTTGAAACCCTATATATACAGAAGAGCACACAAAAACAAAACCATAGAAACACAGAGATAGAAACACACAGGATGAATTACACATAAAAAATCAGTAGTGAAACAAAAAAAACACTCACCCGAAAGTAGGGACAGTCTTCAATAGTTGGTGGTGGTGCAAGGTGGCAGCATTGACTAAAACCAATAGGAGGTTGAAAATCTGAGGTGGTTGATCCAGATTATGGAGAAAAGGAAAGAAAAAAGATGAAGCTAAAAAGGCTATTTCTATAGTAGTGATCGACAATTCAAGAAGGAATATTTTGAAGTTATTGCAAATTACGGAGACATTGATTTTACTAGTTTTGCCAAAAGGTGGAAGAAATAAACTAGGGATGAAAAAACATGGTGTTTAAAGACAAAGGTCATGTGATAGGCTAGCACATTGGTTTGGTGGAATTTCATCCTAAAGGCTTATGTCAACTTTGGTACTTTTACTTACTTTTATTTAGTTTTTTTTTTTTTGTAAATTCTTTAATTGTTTGGTACTTGTTTTTTTATTCTTTAATTGATTGTTCATTCATTTGTTTAGTTTTATGCATAATTGTTTATTTATTCACTTTGTTTTATGGTTTTCATTATTTGATATTAAATAAAATAATAATAAAAAATAAAATATTTTTTAAGAATAAATAATAATTATCCAATAATGAAATTTTTAGAAATTTCAAATGGTAAATGTTTATGAAATTCCTAAGTGAGAAATTTTGTTTAAATTTGTCCCAAATGGTGGAATAATTTAGATAAAGTTTCAATAACAATAATTAATATTTATTTTCAAACAAACAAATAAAATTTTTGGTTGAAAATATTTGACAATTATCCAACGATGAGAATCTTAGAAATTTCAAATGGTAAATTCCTAAGAAATTTCTAGGTGAGAAATTTCTTTGAATTTGTTCCAAATGATGGAAGAATTTAAATGAAATTTCAATAAAAAAATTGCATATTATTTTCTTTCCAAAAAAAAAAAAGAAAAAATTTTTAAATAGGCACAAATTGTGGAAAATTTAAAAATTTTGAAAAAGAAAATGTTTCTAAATTTACCCAAATGGTGAAAAATTTAGAAACTCAAAAAAATAATAAATAAAGAAAATTTCTAAATAGGCCCAAATGGTGAAAAATTTAGAAATTTTAAAAGAGAAAATATTTATAATTTGGCCTAAATAGTGGAATAATTAAATATATTTTTGATAAAAACCAAACAAAAAAAATCTTTCGATGACAGAGCCTCTTCAAGGAAACAAATGAATCTTTGAATGCTCTTGAAGTAAGGTAATATTTTTAAGAGTTTTACCAGTTTAATGGAAGAATCTTATGAATTATTTTAAATATTTCGACATAAAAATTTGAAACTATTAGAATCAAAACCCTAGGATAAATTTAAAATAAAAGTGGTAGCATCTTTTGGATGGGCATATAGGGGTGTTATAACCTTACCCACATGTAACCAAACTCCTAATTTTGATTTGTAGACTCTTACCTATTCTTTTAGGGACCTTTAGTCAAGCTTATGAGCTTCTTAAAAGGGTAGATTCCTTAGGTGGCCATTCACACCTGGTTAAAAAAAATTGGTGGCAACTCCTTTTGTTAAGTCTAGCTATAGATTTTTGGATTTATATGTTATAATAGTTTGGCGACTCTACTAAGGACAGCCATAGAGAGTCAAGCCATAAACTTTTAAATTTATCCTATTCTTTGGTTTAATGGTTTTAAATTGTAATGATTTGTGTTATCTATTTACTATCATTTTTGTTTTTTTTTTTTTATTTTGGGGCATAAAACCTATATGTTCCTTCACACACTATCACATACATCTGCATTACATGAGCTCTATACCTAAGCTCTATCCCTCTTAGATGGAAGTAAAGTACCTACGCTATCGTGAGATGATAATATATATAATAGCTAGTGAAATACTCCTACTCAAATTAAATCTTTTCAATTGGTAGCCTATGATGGGTGAGGATTGGACTGCCTTACTAGTCTGTGATGGACAATGATGTAAGAAAAAATTTAGGAGCCTTTAGTGGTCAAAGTCACCTAACCCTATATATAGTTCACACTTAAGAGGCCAACCCTAAAATAGAACCCTTCTTACCCGTTGATAGATGTAACCTGAAGATAGAACATAAGAAGAAACAGTTTGTGATCTAACTATTTTGTTTGTTTGACTTTATGCATTTGCATTATCATGTCATGAATCATTTTCATTGTCATATTGTGCATCTGTATCATTTTCATATTAGATTTCATCCATGAAAATTCACATTCCATTTATGCATCAACATATCATGCATAAAACATAGCATATCGTTTCTAATGACACAATTATGGTACTCAAGGTTCAAAGATAGCTCTATCAAGCAAGAACTTCACTCATAAATACAATAAAAGAGCTCGAGCTAGATAAATGGAATAAGAAAATTCTAATCATCTTAAGAGGATAGAGAAAGCTTAAGAGAAGTTTGAAGGGGAGTTGAGTAAGATTCTTGATGCTTTGAATAAATCAAACAAGGGAAAGGTATAGAAGAAAGTACTAGCCAACAGAACCATCCATCACAAGAGGTGACTGACCCTCTATACCCTCCTGGCTTTAGGCCTCATCAAGCCCAGTCCACTCAAGATGCACCACCCCAGCAGTTCACATATCCTATAGGGTATACATACCCTGGAATGCCATTAGCTTCAAACCCAGGATAGTACCAAAGTTATGTAAATCTTGTTTTTATTGAAAGGACAGTAGAACCAGTACCAATCCCTAACTTGGATGATCTAGAAGAAAAAAAAAACTAAGGCCTAAGGAGAATGAGACATTAAAAGCCTTAAAAGCTAAACAAAAGATGAACATATTAGAGGAAAGATTATGGGCCATAGAAGGAATCGATTTTTATGGTTCTGTAGATGCTATTGGATTTTGTTTAGTCTTGGATATCATTATTTTTCCAAAATTCAAAGTTTTGGAGTTTGAAAAATATGATGGTATAAAGTGCCCGAAGATCCACATTACTATGTACTATTGAAAGATGGCTGCCATGCTAATAATAAAAAACTCTTAATGCATATTTTTCAAGATAATCTTATGGGTTCTATGCTAGGTGGTATGTCTAGCTGGATAGGACTCGTATTCATTCTTAGAGTGATATAGCTCATGACTTTCTCAATCAGTATTGGCATATCATAGACTTAGCCCCTGATCATTTATTTTTTACAGAATATGGAGAAAAGACAAATGAATCGTTCAAGGAATACGCCCAAAGGTGGAGGGATACAAGTGCAGCCTTTCCTAACTAAGAAAAAAACCACAGTGTTGTTCGTCAGTACTTTGAAATCTCTTTATTATGAAAAAATGATAAGGAATACAACAAAGAATTTTGTTGACATGGTGATCTCAGGAAAAATCATTGAGAATGCCATTAAAAATGGCAAGTTAAAATGAGAAGAAACCATGAAAGTGCTAGAGAAAAAAAAGACTAAAACTAAAGCCGTGAGCTTTTATAGACGATTTAAGAGTTATCAACCCTACCCATAGAGTTACTCCCCATACTATTCTGTTGTGAACAATACCTTATCCTACCTATACTAGCGTAGACCATAACCATCTTACTCATCCATATACTAGCCCTTTTTCAACTCCCAAGCTCCCATATACAACCTTAACATTCAACCACCCATAAGAACTTAGATTTATCCTGCTAGCCCAGCAAGTGGTTTACGAGAGCAACGAACTACCCGAGAAAAATTTGTATTTGCTCAATCCCTATAACTTATATGAAATTATATCGAAGCTTTATAACAATCATTTGATTGCTCTTAGCAGTCTAGAGCCACTCAAGCCACCCTATCACAAGTGGTATGATCTTATAGCCCACTATGACTACCACTATGGAATTACTGGTCATTTCACTAAAAATTGCACTACACTGAAGCATAAAGTGCAACGTTTGATCAAAGATGGAATGATAAACTTTGATACATTGGGGGATACAACACCTTAATGTTAGTGGTAATCCATTACCCAATTACAATATCAATGCTTCGAGTGAAAATCAAAAACGAGAGTGATCTGAAAAGACTTAAAGAGTTGCAATGAATTAGGGGGCCAGATGTCAAGAAAGATCTTTCACTTGATTATATAAGGGCATAAGAATGTTAAGGTAGTAAAATATTACTTTTCATTCTAGGTTTTCTTTCAAAGTAATGTTAGAAATTCTTTTATGCAATAAGATTTCAATTTTTTTCATTTCAATAAAAGGCAAGGATAATGCATTTTATGACATTTCTCTTTCATCCTAACCACTATTTTGTGCTTTGTTATTTACCATATCTTTTTATTCCCATTCTTGAATTCTCAAATGATGAATGTTTAGATAATGATAACAATAATTCTAGAATTTAATTTTGAGAACTTATTCACATTGCTTTGAAAAGATTATTTGAGCAAAAAAAGCCAACTATTAGCAGATGTGGAATAGATATATCATGAAGATATGCAGTCCTTTATAAAAACCATGAGCTTGTTTTGCTCAATAAATGATCTTCAAAGGAAACATTCATGTTTGAGATGAAAAATGACCATATTTTTTTTATCATTCAAAAAACCATTCATTACTACCCTTTTGAGCTTATTATGATTTTTTTCTAAAAAACTTCAGTCAAGGATCACTCTTCACATTGAAGGGGTAATTTTTAAAAAAGAAAAAAGATAAAAGATTATGAAAGGTCTCAAAGATAGAGAAAAAAAAAGAAAAGCAAAATGAAAGGATGAATGCCACAAATAATTTAGGGTAAATAATGAGAATTCTTTTATGAGGAATGAGATGAATAAGAAAAAGTAGTAAAATGATGTGGAATGGGCAAAATGCCAAGTTGTAAAAGATGATGAGAAATGATCATTTAGTTTTGAACCCTTTAAACACAAGTTTTGAGCCTATTTTATCCATTTCTTTCATGATCCTTCACTATAGCTTACATTACAACCTTTAAAAATCCATTTAGATCAAACGTGAATGCTCAAAGTGAATGATCATATATTAGGCTAAGACATGCTTATGATGGGACAATGGAATGTGTTTTAGAGATTGATGTGTGAGAGATTTCACTAATGGATGGAAAAAATGAAAAAGAAGAAACAGAGAAAAGGAAAAAGAAAAAATATAAAGAATGGAAAAATGTAAAATGAGAGAAAAGAAAGACTCAAATCAAAAATCTGAAAAGGCGATTTTAGTAAAAAATCTCTGAGCTGAGAGTTGGATAAACAATTCACATGAAAGAAGGTCAAAGACATCTAAAGATCCCTTAAAACTGTGGCAAAGTTCAATGAGCTTAAAAATGACTTCGAAAGTCAATGGAATGAGTTTTTGAAAAAGAATTCTGGATTAATTTTAAGAATTATTTGAGTATTCATTGATTGGATATTGTTACTCCTTTGGTTCAATACCATTCCCAATGACATGCTTTGAATTTTCTTCTTTGCCCAATTAGTTTTGTACTTGACTCACTTTTCATTGATTACCTTTCTCTCAATTCATCTTATACTTTCTTATTATTGTATCCCCAAAATAAATTGAGAAAATATATGATTGCATTATAATTGTCAAAAATTGAAATAATGATGAATGAATGACAATGTGCATAAAAGATTTTTGTATTCCTTTGAAAAAAAATCTAGGATGATAGGGAGCAAAACAATGAAGAGTGCAGAAACTTGAAAAAATAATTTGAAAAGACACATGGTATGATCAAAAGATAAATATGGTGATGAATTGGTCAACAAATGAAGAGAGGACAAAAATCTAAAAAGAAAACGATTAAAAAATGAATATGGTGATGGATTGGTCGACATAACTTATGAGTTATAGTCAAATAATGGAAATAATGTGGATCAAACGACATAATTTATTCTGAAATGGCTAGTGCTGAGAAGCTTGTAAATTATGGTAAAAAAGTATGGATCAATGGATGAAATCTATGGTGAAATTGCTAGAGTTGAGAAGCTTATGAATTGTGATCAAATGATGAGGATCAATGGATGAAATTCATTCTGGAATGGCTAGTGCTGATAAGCCTATGATTGGTGATCAAGTGACGAACATAATGTGGATCAATTGATAAAATTTATTCTAAGATTAATAATGCTGAGAAATCTGTGAGTTGTGATTAAATGATATGAGACAATGGACAAAATTTGTTTTAAAATTGCTAGTGCTGAAAGGCCTGTGAATTACGGTCAAGTATTAATTGACGAAACTTGTTCTAAATGGTTAGTGCTGAGAAGTTGAAAAAGAAATATGAGGGATGGTAGTCTTGAGAACCATATTACCACAATTAATTAGAATTTCATGACATGGACATTTGCATTACATGCATTACATTTGCATTATAATTTGGAGAATATTTAAAACTATGGTTTGGCTATGCATTTGCATTATGCAGTAAACATTTGAATCATGGTTGAGAATATGGTATTGTAAGGGTCTAGATTGTTGCATTTGCATCATTGATCATAACATTCATTACATACAAAATTTTGACTTTGGTAAAAGTTTGAAAGTCATCTGAAAAAGAAATTTTGAATATTTGGATGACGTCTTTTAAGATAAAATTGTGAATCCTCAAATGAGAATCTTTGAGTCTTAAATGAGAATCTTTAAGAAATTCCCAAATGAAAATATTTGAGATTCAAATGAGAATCATTGAGTTTTTAAATGAGAAACTTTGAGTTTTCAAATGAGAATCTTTGATATGGGAAACCTTAAAATTTATCAGATGTGGATATTTGAACTAGAATAGGAAGCTTTAAACTTTTGATGCAAATTTCTAAATTTGTGAATGAGAACCTTTAAATGAGAAACATAAAAATAATTCGAATATGAATCTTCAAAAAGCTTTAAACTCTTTGGATGTGAACCCTAAATTTGTCAGGTGTGAATCTTCAAATTCGAATGAGAATCTTTGAGAAGAATTCAAATGAGAACCTTTAAAATTTTAGATGTAAGACTTTAAGATTCATTGAATGTGAACCTTTGAACTCGAATGAGAAGCTTTGAACTTTTGGATGTGAATCTCCAAAATTCAAATGAGAATCTTTAAATGTTGGATGTGAGCTTTGCAATTTGCATGCTAATCCTAGAATTAAAACTTTGGATGAGAATCTCATAGATGCAGATCTTGAAATCTTGCAAATATGAAATCTTGCATATATGAAATTTTACGAATCAAATTCTTGTAAAACTGAAATTTTGATAATCAAATTTCAGTGAATTCTTACGAAGCTGAAAGGTTTTTACGAATCTAAACCTTTAAATTTCGAACTTAAATTATGAATCTTTGAGTTTTCATTTCATCAAACCCGATTTATGACTCATATAGATGCGATTGTCGAGAGGCTTTATTTTTCAAAGTCATTGAGCCTCTGATTAGAGGAGCATTCTTTATTCTTCGAAAGTTGTTGAGCCTCTGTTTAGAGAAATTTTTATATTATGCAAAGAGTCTGAGTAAAAAATAAATAAAAAAATGTGTCAAGTTGATTGGGTTGTCTACGTTTTTGCATAATTCCTGTTTCACAGAAAATATGCAAAAAGGGACAGCTATAGACACTCAAATCTGTCTGGGAGTTTATTTGGGTTAATCAAAATAAAAAAATAATAAAAATGAAAATGAAAAAAAATGAAAAAATAGGTGTTAAGTTGGTGTGAAATTACATTAAGAGTTTAAATTGAATTAAGATTTGGAGTTAGAATTAAGAAGGGATTGAAATCACATCTGGTTTAGGGTTATCGAATTTGAAACCTTATATATATAGAAGAGCACACAGAAACACAAAGATAGAAACACACATGATGGATCACACACAAGAAATTAGTAGTGAAACAAAAAAAACACTTAGCCGAAAGCAGGGACAGTCTTTGATAGTTGATGGCGGTGCAAGGCTACAATATTGACTGAAACCAGTAGGAGGTTGAAAATCTAAGGTGGTTGATCCAGATTCTAGAGAAAAGGAAAGGAAAAAGGCTAAGCTAGGAAAGCTATTTCTATAGTAGTGATAGACAATTCAAAAAGGAATATTTTGAAGTTATTGCAGATTAAAGAGACATTTTTTAAATAAAATATTTTTTAAGAATAAATAATAATTATCCAATAATGAAATTTTTAAAAATTTCAAATGATAAATTTTTATAAAATTTTTAGGGGAGAATTTTTGTCTAAATCTGTCCCAAATGATGAATAATTTAGATAAAATTTCAATAACAGTAATTAATATTTATTTTTTAAAAAAATAAAAAATAAAATTTTTGGTTGAAAATATTTGACAATTATCTAAGGATGAGAATCTTAGAAATTTCAAATGGTAAATTCCTAAGAAATCTCTAAGTGAGAAATTTCTTTAAATTTGTCCTAAATGATGGAAGAATTTAAATAAAATTTCAATAAAAAATAATTGTCATATTATTTTCTTTTCGAAAAAAGAAAAAAGAAAAAAAAATTATAAATAGGCCCAAATGTTGAAAAATTTAGAAATTTCGAAAAAGAAAATGTTTTTAAATTGACCCAAATGGTGAAAAATTTAGAAACCAAAAAAAATAATAAATAAAAAGAATTTTAAATAGGCCCAAATTATAGAAAATTTAAAATTTCAAAAGAGAAAATATTTTTAATTTGGCCCAAATTGTGGAATAATTAGATATATTATCGATAAAAACCAAACAAAAAAAACTATTTTCTATGACGGAGCCTCTTCAAGGAAACAAATAGGATCTTTGAACATTTTGATGTGAGAAAATATTTTTAAGAGTTCTACCAGATTGATGGAAGAATCTTATGAATTATTTCTAATATTTCGACATAAAAATTTGAAACCATTAGAATCAAGACCCAAGGATAAATTTAAAATAAAGTAGTACCATCCTTTGGATGGGCATGTGGGAGTGCTATAACTTTCCCCACATGTAACTGAACTCTCAAACCCTGTTCTGATTTGTAGACCCAAATCTATTCTTTTAAGGACCCTTAGTGAAGCTTAGGAGCTCCTTAAAAAGACAAATTCTTTAGGTGACCAATCATACCTTGTTAAAAAATATTGATGGTGACTCCTTTTGTTAAATCTAGCTATAGATTTTCGGATCTTTATATTATGACAAGAGTAACAAGAGAACTTTGATGGAGAAAAGTCATGTACAATGCCTTAAAGTTTGATACAATTGGTCCCAATTGAAAAAGCTAGTTGATACCCAAGATAACATCAGCCCCATAAACATCTGGTAAAAAGAGGTCCATTGAAAAAGAATGATCATGTAATTGTAAAGATACCTTATCACAATGGCCAATGCATGTAAAAGTCTCACCATTACCTACTGTAATAGCAAGTGATGGTCTTGGTTGGATTAATAAGCCAAGATGTTTGGCAATTCTTGGTTGAATAAGGTTATGAATGTTAGATATGACTTACATGTGAGTAAATAATCCTACATCATTAAAAAATCTGAAAAAGATGTCCTATATATACATGAAGGATCCAAGAATCTAGTAGCTTAAGCTTTTGGGCTTAAGTGGTGTCCAACATGTATGTACGGGCTCTCTGGTATGCTTCCATGGGCTCTAAGTGTGGTTTATTTCTCCAACAAGTGGTATCAGAGCCAAAGGTTATGGGTTCAAGTCCTAATAGTATTGCTGGGAGAGATTGTTGGCAGATCGGAGATTGGCCACATCCATCAACTCCATATGCTTGAATGCCGATATTTAAAAAGTTCGACTTGGATGCAGCGAGTATATGATAATACGCAAAAGTGGAACACCTAAGTGGGCGATTTGTTGAGTCAATCAAGAGTGTAAGCTTGAGGGAGCATTAAGACAACCTAGGTGGCAAGGTTAAGTGTTGTGGCCTGGCCGAAAAGCTCACTAGAGATGTGAAATTGCCTGGCCCAAATGAGATGTTCATAGAACTTACTCACACGGGGGAGCCAATGTGGGACTTGATCAAAACTCATAAGTGAATGGGAGAGATTGTTAGGATATATAGTTTACATGTAAGTAAAGAATCCCATGTCATTAGAAAATCTGAATAAGATATCCTATATATGCATGAAGGATCCAAGAACCTAATAGCTTAAGTTTTTTTATTCAAGTGGTGTCCAATATGTATATATGAGCTCTCTAGTGTGCTCTCATGGGCTCCAAATGTGGTTTATCTCCCTAACAATGTGTACTTCCTAAATCAACGAAAACAATGGCTTGAAATAGTACTATTAATTTTCAAGGTGCTCAAGGACGTATGACTTGTAATGGCATGAAATGATATTTGGAAGGTTGATGGATTATCAATAGAAAATTGGTGAGGAAGTGGTGGTAATGGTATTGATGCCCATAGTGGAAGAGTTGGAGTATGTGAGTTAAGAGGTTCTGGTAAGGGGGTTCTTCATCAGCCTGCGATAGTAAAAATGGGGTAGTGCGACAACAATGCCCTGGTTTGCACTGGTCATCACAATTGAAACAAAATCCTTTAGCACATTGTGCCTGCATCTTAGTAGTAGACAAATGCTTTATACGAAAGGTCTGGGGTGATGGTGTGGTTTGGTTTATGATGGTAGGGTAGGCACAATTTGTGTGCAACGAAGAGGTGGTTTACAATTAACTAATTTGGCTTCGAGAATTTTAGCAAGGCCTAAAGCTTGAGGAAGGGATTGTGGTTTGAATAGGGCCATATCACGTTGAATCTCAGGTCGTAACCCAGAAATGAAACAATTAAGTAAATGTTCCTTTAAAAGACCAGAAACTCGATTTGAAATGTTTTCAAAATCGATTTGATATTGAGTAACAGTAGAAGTTTGTTTAAGTTTGAATAGGATAGCTTGATGATTGATAAAAAAGGAAGGACCAAACCTCGACTCCAAGGCTCGGGTAAAAGAGTCCCAGTCATGAAGCTGGGGGTTATGATACACCCATTGATACCAGCTCAGAGCTTGGCCAATCATGTCGAAGGTAGCTATAGGTAAACGTTGATGGGGAGGAACATCATTAAACTCAAAGTATTTTTTGGCTTGAAAAAGCTAGTTCAAGGGATTAAAGCCATCAAATAGGGTGATACGAAATTTTGGAGATTTTATCGTAATGGCTGGAGAGAACGGTGGCATGGCTAATGAAGATGACTAAGAAGATAGTGTTTGGGGGTTCGGTAAAAAGGGTGGGAGAATTTGTGGTGAGTCAGAAACAGATTGTTTTTCAAATCAAGCCATCTTGAGTAGAAGTTCATGTATAGAGGAACGTTGATCGTTGATAATAACGGTGAGATCGAAACATTTGGCATCAAACTTAGATCCCAGAACAGTACGCAGATCAATGATTGAGAACTTTTTTGTATTTTTCTTTCATTTAGAGCAGCTTATATATCTCCTGAGAGGTGTACAATAACAACTATTTTGTAATGTTTCACTAGCTAGTATAGGAATTACATGCATACTAACAGAATATATCCTCATCCCATGATAAAATCCTTGGTCCAGCTAGGGGCTTTCCTGACACGACTTGGGCCATTATCCTGGGCTGCAATCTGACTCCCATTATTCAGACTTGAATTTCTATCACGGATCCACCTTATCAGTTAGGGTGCCCACGATTAAAAAAATAAGAAATTTTGAAGGAAAAATTTTCATTACACATTCTAAAATTTTTCGGTGGATACCTCAAAGATTAGAAAATAAAAAAAAAATTAAAAGAAAAATTTTCATTGGACATTCATAAAATTTTCTTTGAACATCCTTTACGTCAACAAAATTAATTAATCTATTTGCAGATTTATATATATATATATATAAATAGACACTCTTAAAAAAAATCATGAACCTCCTTTATAAAAAAAAATAATATAGGTGCTGACAAGTGTTTTCCTATTTGGAGTCATTGCTTAGTATATTTTGTTTTCTCTTACTTTTTTGTAGCATTTCAACAATGTACATGATTATAAATTAATAAAAACCAACTTTTGTTTTTCATTTTGAAATATGATCTCAAACAGTAGTAGCAGCAGCATATTGCTAGTTCGCTGATGGTATATAAAGCAGCTTTCCTTCCTGCCAATTACACTGCAGAAAGCTAAAGCTTAGAAGCGAGTAAAAGGAGAAAAAAAGAGGCAACACATGGCTAAGATTACAAGCTTCAAGTATACTATTTTTCTTTATTGTTCCATCATACTTAATCTGTTTTTTGTTAGCCTGTACTTCCATGGTGGGTGGAAACAAAGTTGGACTAAAAATGCTACTGCAGAAGCTGAAGCTGTGGCATCCATATCATGTTCAGGACATGGAAGAGCTGTCTCTTGGATGGGATCAATTCTTGATGGCAAACCTGTTTGTGAGTGCAATGCTGTTATGGAGGCCCTGACTGCTCTGAATTCTTACCAGAATGCATCGCCGATGCAGATAGGTATTGATGACGCTCCTTTATCAATTGCAGAGAATGTGACCTTAATTAATTGAAGTTATCAATATTAATTTCAAGAATCATGGACCAATTAATGTGATTAAAATTGCAGTTAACTCATACTTTCAAGTGGAAATCCTTTGTTCTTGAGCCTTTTTGGCTGAAGCGTGCAGCTAGTAGCACCATAGTACTTCCTCGATGGCATCGGTGGGCTATGAATTCAATGATGGTTCTCTTATCTCAAAAGAACTCGAGACTCAAATTCGAAAACTTCATGCAATTGTTGGAAATTCAGTCACTGATGGAAGATTCATCATATTCGGTGCTGGTGCTACCCAACTTCTTCATGCGGCAGTGCATGCCCTCTCCACTAATCATCCATCTTCGCCTTCAAGAATTGTAGCCTCAAACCCATACCATCCGGTAGAATGGAAGCCTAATACAAACTTAAAAAGTTTAATAGCTTTTGTCTATACGTATTAAATTGTCATTATTAAGTGATTTAATTGGCAATTAAATTGATGTTACAGGTTTACAGGGAACAAACAGAGTTTTTCCATTCTGAGGATTATAAGTTCGAAGGCGATAGTTCGTTGTACAATAATAAAAGAGATTATCAAGGGAATTTCATCGAGCTTGTGACTTCACCAAATAATCGTGATGGCCAATTAAAAAGGACAGTTCTTCAAGGCCCGTCTGACAAGACAATCCATGATCTTGCTTATTATCGGCGACATTATACACCAATCCCACTCCAGCAGATGAAGATCTTATGATATTCACTCTGCCAAAGCTTACTGGACATGGCGGAAGCTGATTTGGGTAAGAAAACTCTCTAACATTCTGATGATTATAGATGTAAAAACTTTTCAATGAATTCTTCTTTTTTTTTTTTTTTGTTTTGGCAGATGGGCAATTATAAAAGATAAGGCTGTGTATCAAAGGATGTTAACATATACCAGTCTAAGCACCTTTGGGATTCCTCAAGACTCAGCTAAGAGTTATGAAGCTGCTAGTGTTAGAAAAAAATAAATAAGAGAAAAAAATAATAATAAATAATTTTGAGTTAGAGATGTGAAAAATATTTTTTAAAGGTAATTATGCTAAGAATATAACAAAATCTCAAACTCTCTAATTAAAAGCAGTGAAAATGATTATTTAAAAGATTTATTTATAATAAATAAACAGATATAAATTTTTATTAAAATGATCATAACTTTTTGTATAATCAAGATCTTTATGAATAATAATCTATTTATAATCAAATAGTTATGATAATTTGTTATACGATAATTGTTTGTTCAAACATAATTATTTAAAATATGAATAGAATTAATACAAAAATTAATTTTATTCATCAATAATTAAATCTCTTTATCTAATGTGGGATGCACCATATTTTAAACTACCAACAATCTCTCTCTAGTTTGGAATGTTGGTGCTTATTCTTTAACCTTTCATACAAATAAATATTATGAATATAGAAGATATTTTTCGATTTAAACCTTTAATTACCATATATATCTTAGAATTCTAATAAAGTTGATGGTATCTGCAGATTAAACCTCAATTCCTGATATTAGAATTGAAGATATAACACATATAATACTTATTCTTTTGTCAAAGGTTTTTAACTACTTTAGCATTATTATGCCCATTTGCTTATCCTATTCATAAACATTTATAAGAGAGACTCTAATTTTTTTTGTTGAAACAGCACAATTTCTATGTTTATATAAGTAGAGTCTTCATTATGTCTCCATTGCGTTAGACATTTAAATAATAACTTTCATTAAAAGTATAAAAACTCATTATCCTCATGCAATGGATAGCAGTAGTTTCTAAAATTTAAATGAATTTTATTAGTGCTTAATAGATACAAAATAATAACTCGTTACCGTTTAAACTTTGTAATTAGAGGCTACTAATTCGAAGTTGGGTTTCCATTATTCATTTCTAATAGCATGGGCTTAAATCCATTTTACTTGTAGTACTATTCACAAAATATCTAGAAATTTAATTGTTTTTATGGTAATTACCCCCACTTGAGATTAAATCTCTTTTGCATATTATTTATATGCTCTAGACATTGTTGCCTCATTCTTGTCATTTTAAGAAATATATGGTATTGGTTGTGGCCATAACTCTATATTCAATAATATAAAATTTCAACCATTCTAATTCTACACTTTTATCTATTTTAATACAATTATTCTTCTAGTACAATTGGATAAACTTAATGAACAAATGAAACGATTTTAGTCTTTTTAAGATATTTAAGGATCATTTATGATTTTATTTTAATAAGTTGTACTAAACTTATTATGTTGTATAATTTGCTCATAAAATTATACTAAAATCTTACAACACTATGATGACAATTTTTATTTCTTTTGCTTCTTATCACCCCCACCATGTGCAAATTTGCATTATTTTATTAAATAATGTCCTCATTCAATTATCAATATATCATATATACTTAATCAAATTACCATTTTATTTATCTTTTCACTATTTTGTTGTTGTTTTTGTTTAAATAGGAGGCTTCCAATTCCACCTTTAGTGAAAGATAGCTAGTAAATATTCTATATCTTAATATTTCCTTTTCATAAAAGTTTCAAAACTTTTATTTCAACTCAATATGAGAGTATGCATCAATAAGAATGATATCAAATATAATCACCCTCAAAACTAATAAACTCATGGTTTCTATAGTTTTCTTTTTAGACTTTCATTACAACTCTTAGATATGTAAAATTTATTTGATCATGGACACTAAGGCCGTATCCACAATGGTTCATGTCATTAAAAACAGTCAAAATTTTATGTTTAACCACACAATACTATAAATTTTATATCCAAATTATAAAATATATGAATATTTTTTAGCCAACAAATAGAAAGCATTTTAACTAGTTACAAACAATTATATAACTTCTCCAATTGAATTGAAGTTATCTTAGATAATATGAATCATGCATTATTCTTTTGTCAATAAAATGCAATCATGGAATATGAACCATAAAATATGATTTTATGATAAAAACATATACTTGCTTCTTTTTTGAAAAAATTTATAAATTCACAATTTCTTTTATGCCTTAAAATAATTCTCAAGAATTTTATCATTTTGATTTAATAACCATGGTCTTATCAAAATATAACAAAGCTATAAAAGATTCATAACCAAAACTAGCAAGTACTCCATGTCCATTTTATGTTCATGACCATTCAATGCCATGATTAAGAAAATCCATATATGACATACTATAAAATCATAATCCATAATTAAATAACTTAATTCAGAATCAAAAGATTAAAACAATAGTTAATAAAGAAGTTAAATTCAATAAGATTCAAGGTTTCTTATGAATAATTAATCATCAATTCTTTTAGTAGAATATAAAAATTAGAAAGATAATAATAAGAAACTTATCTTGTATTTAGTATGCATTTCACTAAGAAACTATTTGGATAATTGAAACTTTCAATACTTGTTTCAAAAGTCAATTTTGTCAACTGTGCTAATTTTTTTTCCTTGTTTCTTTTTCATGCAAAATATGAATTTCATAGAAAAAATAAATAAGAAAAAAAAATAATAAAAAATAATTTTAGCTTTAATGCGTAAAAAACATTTCTTAAAGGTAATTATGTCTATAAGATACAATAAAACTTTAAACTCTCCAATCAGAAGTAGTGAAAATGATTTACTAAAAGATCTATTTATAATGAATAAGCATACATAAATTTTTATTCAAATGGTTATGATATTTTGTATAATCAAGACCTTTATTAATAATAATCTATTTGTAATCAAATAGTTATGACTATTTATCATGTGATAATTATTTCTGTTCAAATATAATTATTTAAAATATAAATAAAATTAATATAACAATAATTTTATTAATCAATAATTAAATCTTTCTATATAGTATGAGATGTGTCACATTCTAAACTACTAATAACTAGAAGTAGCCATTGAAAAGGAAGGAAATGAAATATTTGACTTCAGATATAAAACATTGAAGAGCCTTTAGATTAAGTTAAGGAAAACTATGTCAACATCCTAGTGATTTTCTATACAGGAACTTGAGCCTCAACATTGCTCTCTATCAAAAAGACAAAGGGCCTTTTTCTAGGTAACTATTTTCCAATCATAATATTATATACAATAAAAGAAATGTAAAATATTCCTAGTGGATATTAATTGATTTATTCTTGAACTCGTAAACTAAACAAGTAGCTTATTTTCATGGCAATTTTCATATGGCTAAAGTATGAAAGAGAAAAGGATAAAGATTGTAAACGCGATGCTAAACTCTATCAATGTAACAGGATGTAATGGTATATTATTCATAGCTAAAAGCATGTATGTAATGCTCAACCTAATGAAAAGGGAGGATGACTTCAATTTGTTGCTGAAAAGGATTCAAATGTTGGTATATTAAGAAATGGATGATATACTTGTTGACTTTCAGCACATGGATGCCACAACCTCTAAATTACTTTTAGAATTTGTTAGGAGCTATGTCTCTATCTCTAGTCCATACAAGTATAAGATCATCAATACAACCCTCATCCTCTCTCCATTAATTATCATACTCTGGAACCAGCCCTCCGATGACTTCTATCTTCAATGTTTCATTTTTAATCCCAAACCAACACTCATTGTTAGCCTAAATACAACTTTTACATACCTAATGGGTTGATCAACTATACATTTTCCCTATAAGTTATTCAACAACTTGTTCAGTTGCAGCCTCACCTTAATCATCAACATAAACAAGAAAGTTTTTATTAAAGTACTGTCTATTCTAGAATTTCTTTAAAGACAATTAAGAGATGATTCTAATAATCAAAAAATAATTAATTATTGATTTAGAAAATATGTCTATAATGAATTATAATACATTGTAATCTCTAATATCACTTTTATTATTATTTTTCATATATTATATACACCATTTGTATAAATAAAGATTTTATGTACTCTTTCATATAAGTAAAAATATTAACAATGTAACCCTTAGGCATATCTTCTATGAATGTAAGTCATCATGGTTAAACCTTATATTTTTTGTGTCTTTATCTTTTTTTCTTTTCTTTTACTTATTTTCATTCACACAATCATTCTTATTTGAAACTTAATATGGTATCAGAGGCATAGTTAACATTATTTCCTTTCTTTTTTCTATGATATTTCATTCATCTTAGTTAACAAGCTTTAACGAGTAATTTTTTTTCCCATTAATATGATATCAGAGGCATAACAAGCTCAAATAAGCAAAGTCAACATTCTTCCCTTTCTTCTTTCTATGGCACTTCATTCTTCTTAGCCAACAAGCTTTAATGAACAATCTTTTTTCTTCCCATTCTTCTTTTTACGACCCTTCATTTCATTGAAGGGTTTCAATTATAGAAAAACTTCTTCAAGACCAACAAAAGACATTTATTTGGGTTTTTAGGCACTTTAGTCAAGATGCATATACCTTAAACACTTGCCCTTAAGATTTCATATCTAGTACTATAGAGTCAAACCTTAGTTGGTCTGATGAGAAGAAGTGCACCTTAAAAGATCATTATAGAAGGGAAAAATCGATGTGGATTGATTATGATGAAGAGCATATTATCGTGGATGAGCAATAATTTGTAAAAGTTCTAAAGGAAGAAATCATGGAGGTAGATGACATGTTTATGGCTAGAAAAATTGATAATGATGGACCATTTAGGGGAGTTAAGATAGAGGTTAGTATTCAAGAAGTTAAGCTTGATATTTTACTCATGCCATTTTTTGAGTTTCTTAAAGGTCACTTAGTTGATTATATAAAAATGCATGAGGCGGATAGATATGATGATAAAAAAAGCTTACTAGAGAGATCACTTAAACTTTTAGACACATTTCTTTTGAAATCTAATATTAAGCTTGAGGATGAAGAGGAACTCATTAGTAAAAAACTTACTTGTCTAGTAGTTTCTCTATTTCATGATCTTATGCTTGAAGTTATAGACACCTTGTTCTTAGACTTTCTCTATATAGACCATCCATGGAGGAAAAAATGAATAATATAGATTTTGGAAAGGATGGTTCAATCCCTTACTTTGAGTTACGATAAGTTGTAAGCATTGGTCATAATTAACAAGATATTAAACCTCATAGTTCACCCATATTATTCCTTTAGTTCTTTGAAATTCCATTATATGATAATTTAAAAATACATGTGGTTGAAACATCACTTTTTGATATCTTTAATAAGCCTAGTAAAAGAAATAAAGATGCAATAAAGGAAATTTTGGGCAAAATATCAAAAGTTAATAGTGTGAAGGGTTTGGATGATAATGATATAGAGGGATTTTTTATTTGCTTAGAAAATTTTCTAACCTCTACTTTTCAACTTGATACCTTCGACTTCTCATCCTTTATGTTCACTCAACTTACACTATCTATGGAGAAATTTTTCATCTCAAAGCCTCAACCCATATTCTCTATAGTGATACCCATTTCAATGGTATTGAAACCAATGATCACTTCTATTTTGTTAGATTGCAATATACTTAGATTATTCATAGATGTAAGATACAAATCTATCATTAAGCACCTAAGTTACTTAGAGCTTATCATTACATATTTGGTACTAAGAAAAAAAATGATATGGTAGATGCGGGAAGAAAATGTGGTGTGCTCCTCTAACACCAATGAAAGTCAAGCTTTTGACTTTCAATAAAATGCTTCTTGAAAGGTAACCTAAGCTTTAAATTTCATGTTTTGTTCATTTGTTTATTTTGTTATTTTCATGTTTTGCTTATCTTTTCTTATACTTATTGATGTAGGTTTTTTGTGCAGTTGTTTTTTTTTTATTTTGTAGGATGGATAAGAGCTTCAAGAGAATGCACTAGTTTCGACCAAAACTTTGATGGAAGATTTGGCTACCATGCCTTCATGATGATAGGGGAGTAAGTTTCATTTTTCCTTTCTTTTATGTTTTATTGCTTGATGCTTGCATATTAAGGATAATGCATTATTTAAGTTTGGGAGAATAAGAAAGTTGCTTAAATTTTAAAATTTTTTTTGAATTTTTCTTAATTTTTGCCTTAAAATTGGGTTTAACTAATGGTAGCTTGAATCATTAGTATGCTTTTTTTAATTAGTTCTTTATGAAGTCAATGATAAATAGAGATTGAAAATGAAGATAGCATTAGGAAAAGATTGAATATTATATGAAATATGAGATAATGCTTAGGTTTAGTGAATTCTTGAATATAGTTTTCATTTGTAAGTTGATATTTTGAACATTGAATTGTATTTTTTTATCTAGTAATGATTATGAGAGCTTTGAAGTTGCGTTTCATACTCTAAAATTTGTTTTGATCATTTTTCAGAGAGATAACACATGATTAAAAAAATGATATAGGTCATCTTTGGATCATTTGAATCTTTTCAAGCCAACTTTAATACAATTTTTCTATAGTCACCCCATTTAAGTCTTATGATGTCTTTTCTTTGTTTTGAAATCACATTACAAGCCTATAGCCTTGATTTACTTATTTTCTAATGTTTTAGTCCCTTACCCTATATACCTTAGGATATTCATGCACCATTTTGTGAGCTATGCATTATGAGGGAGGAAGGATAAAGCTTAGAAAAAAATGAAAAAAAAAAAAAGAAAAAAAGGTCAAGCTAGCTTGTAAAAGAAAGCAAAAGAAAAAATTAAAGCAAAAGTAAAAGCAAAGAAAAAAAAGAAAAGAAAGAAAAGTGAACAAATTCAAAGTTTGGGGGGTGATTTTTTAGTTAAGTTTACCTTTCTTACCTCGAAAGCTCATATATGAATGATCCTAAATAAGTAATGCATTGTTAAGATACTTAAGCCTAAATGACTTTTCTTATACTTTTATTCTAGCCTTATATTACAAGCTTATAAAAGTCTTAAATGATCCTTGGTTATGTGTTTATCTATATTAATAGCGAGAGATGTGATAAGCAAACTTATGAAACTTGAGCACACTTTATTGATCTTTATTATTGAAGTTTCATGTTTTGCATAACACTACTTGAATTCACGCAAGGATTTGTAAGAGGTGTTGCTTGCTTGTGGAACCATAGTTAGGAATGATTTTAACTTAAGTTGATTCTTATATATTAGCACTTGTTCATGATTTTGCTTTAGTTATATCCATTATTCAATTCATGAGGCATTCATGTTGAATAAAACATTGAGAGTATATATTGATTATTACTTAATTTTATTTTTCTTAAGGATAAGTAAAAGTTTAAGTTTGGGGGTTTGATTATACTAGAATTTTAATATTTTTATGCTTATTTTTAGTGTAATTTTCTTATATTTTGGCTTGTTCTTTGAGATTTTTGACAAAATAACTCCTAAATGCACATTTGTCTTATGTGTAGGTACAAATAGAGAAAATAAGGAATTTTAGACAATTTGGATATATTTTGGAGGATTTTTTATGCAAATTGTGAAAATAGCCTAAACTAGTGTCATTAAGTTATATTTTCCTTTTGAGAGAATTTTCTTAAACTTTACTTCCATGATATTTTTTAGCATTATTCGTAGCATTTTTTTAGTGATTTTATTGTTAAATTTGCTCATGTAATAGTTGAATTTTTTGCAACAAAAGTGAAGAACAATTCATGTAAGAAGCGACAACAAGGAAAAGAAAAGAAAGCTACATTGCCGTGACTTCATGTGAGCTTGCATTTGGTGCCAAGTTTGAGATTTAAATAAGGACTTTAAGCAGTGCTGAGATAGCATTTTGGAAACTATCATTGGTTATAAAGTGGACTTTTTAGCTCAGCAAAAACACATGAAGGAAGTTTGCAACAAATGAAAAAACTTAGGTGCCAAAACCAGCCATATAACTAAGTAAGGAAGGAGCAAAGAAAAATCTAAAAGACCCCTCATTCTTAGATTTTTTTAAGAGATTTTTTGAGGTTTAGGGCACCACTCACCTACTTATAAATAAGAGTAGAGCTGGCCATTTTAGGAGATTTTAGCTTAAACTTTGATTAAGAATTAAATTTTTGATCATTTAGTTTTCTGCATTTTCTTTCCTACACTTTTATTTTCCTTCTTGCTAAACAATTTTAGATTTCAAATCTCTTTATTGAATTTGATTGCAAATTTATGTTTCCTAAAGTATTTTTCAATTTTCTTTAAGATTTTCACAATGAATTTTGCAATTTCTCTTGATTTCATGTTCAAATCTTGTTCATTTCATGTTAATATCAGTTTTATTTTTCAAATTCAAGCACTTGACCTCTTTTCAGTTTTTTAATCAAAACTCCTTGATTTCTAGCTCATCATTTTTGCTTCAATTTTTTCTCATAGTTTTGTAACTCACTAGGCTACAATCCAGTGGCTGATCCCCACTCCCAAACACCAAACCTAGCAAACTCATAAAACCATTAATAAAATTCATTCTTTTTTAAAATATTTGTGATATTACAATGGATTTGATCCTAACTCTTATTGTCTTCTTGATTCTCTATCATATTTCAAGTATTTCAATAAACATTTTTCCAGTGGCATATATATTGTCTTTCTTAATATCCATTGATTGATTTTATCTTTTCACATATTAGCTTTTATTCACGAATTTGATTCAGCCTTCTAACCATCTAGTTTAGAGGAAGCTCATGTTTATTTTGCAAGATTGCTCTTATAAATATTTAGTGCATTCTTTCTAATGTCAACCTTTATTTTTTTGATGATCATTCTCATAAAGATTCATTGAATCTCAATTAGTGCATTCTTTCTAACATTAACCTTTATTTTTTTTACGATCATTCTCATAAAGATTCATTGAATCTCAAATTTTGTAACTTTTTTTAAGTTGGTCACTCTAACTAATCTTTTATATGCTAACTTGGAAGGGTGTATTGGAAAATATTAATTTTTCTAAGATTTCTTTAAATACAATTATAAAATAATTATGATAATCACAAAGCAATCAATTATTGAATTAGAATATGTGTCTAGAATCAATTATGATAACTTATAATCTCTAGCATCTCATTTATTATTATATTTCATATATTATCTACAATAAGGAGTTATATGTACTCTTTTATATAAACAAGAATATTAATAATATAGTCCTTTGAACCTTTTTCCCATGAATAAATACCACTATGATCAAATCACATGTTTCTTTGTATTCTTATCTTCTTGTTTTTCTCTTATTTTCATTTACATAATCACTTATTTAGAACTTAACAATTCTATCTCTTCTATCACACCACCCTCTTAAAGCTCACTGGCCTCTCTAAAACCCCAAACAAACCAAAACGGCAACCACAAGCCAAACCAAATTCTTCACCCAATAATACCTTTCAGAAAAAAAAACCCAAACTTAGTAGAGTAAGTCATCGCTCTCAGATAAAAGATTAAAAACTTTCAAAAACCAAGACGACTAGCACAATCCTTTATCCTTGGTTATTCGCCAAAGAGGTGTCGAATACAAATTTCTTAAAGGAAACCTACAATGGCATAGGTGACTTAGGCATTCAGCTAACCACCTCGATCATTTTCGTTCATTTACGGATCTTCAAAATACCTTTGATGCAATCAAATGCAGAATGTTTCAATAAAGTTGCGCGACCATACACGAACTTGGTTCTATTCTATATCTCTCGAGTCTATAATCAATTTAGATAAACTCAGTTGTGAGCTCATGACTCATTTCTAAATTAGCAACAGAATGATTGTACAAACATCAATAGTTTGATGGCCATTAAGTAGAAACTGAAAGAGACTCTAAAGGAATACACTTGCCATTTCAATAGACAACTCTATAGATTTGGGATTTGAATACTGAATAAAGCTATCCAAGCTTTCGTGTATGGTTTCTGCCATGAACATCTTTATCAAGCTAAAAAAGTTATAACAGCTGGATAAAAGAGCCCAAAAGTACACAAAAATAAAAGAAATTAAACTAGCAAAGAAAAAGACAAAACCACGATTTAATCATCCTCGAGAAGATAATAAGTAATAAGAAAGATCGAGCCACAAATTTAACAACAAACGACAACCCCATAGTTAACCAGCTAGGAAAAGGGAATGGGCTCCCAATACCCCAGGTATGAGCATTGCATGCCCCTTAATGCCACTAGAAGCCATATTCTTAATGCAATCACCAAAGAGGGAATCCTGGAGTGCCCTCCACCTCAAGGAAAAAAAGAATCTATATTGTGATACAATTCCTAACATTTCAACTTTTCTTTAAAATTTTTCACAAATGATATGAATAATAGTTTTTTTTTTTAATTTTTAATTCACAAATGATATAGTATTAAATAAAATCACTTGCCATATATATGAGATTAAAAAAGATCATTCAAGAATCAACCAAAATTTTATAAAACAATCTCACAATTATTGTTATAAAAATATAAAAGAAAAAAAATCATGGCTTGAAAATATAAAGATCCTTGTTGATGGTATTTTTGGGTTGTTTTAGCTTGAAGGAAGTGAGGTGGAAGGGAAGGAAAGCTATGACCTATAGCCAAAAAACACGGTCAGGGAGCGCCAGAATTGTTATTTCGGAGCACATTCCAACCCTCAAGTCGGTGAGGTGCTTGAGGGGAGAAAGGAAAGAAAGAGATAAAAGTGGTGAAGTGTGTGAAGGAAACTTCACTGGAAAAGAAGTTTAGAGTGTAATGGTTACGTTTTACATACTTGGTCATCCAATTACCTTATGTGTGAGGTTTTGACTGAGATAAATGATAGCTAATGGGATATATACGTGAAGCTCAAAAATTGTCCATGTGGATAGATATGGGTCACATTTAATGATCTCAAACAAGTATGTACTGCATTTAATGATTTTAGATAAGTTAGAGGTTAAGCAGTCAATTCTGAAATAACCAGCTTGATGAGTTGTTAGTGGGACCTTGGGCAAATCCTTTCTTAATCCAAAAACAAGCTATTTCTTTGGAGTGGCATGATTGTCTAGGCATATTTTATCTAAGCAACCCTAGGATATGATGTATTGATCGAGTCTTGACCAAATTGATCATTGACCAGTAAACTTAGAATTAACATACCTCGTACAAGTGGAAATCCAAATATAAGTATATAGCTAATGGATAATTAATATATTTTAGTTCTAAACGTTTACATGTTTTTCATTTCCATTGTTTTTCATTTAGTCTTAAACGTTTAAAAATTGTTATTTTGAGTCCTAAACGTTGTTAGATGACTATACCATTAGTCTTAACGTTAATTATCACAAGGACTTGCTAGCGGAATGCACACGTGAAAACAATGGTGACTAGATGGCATTATGTGTAAATTGTAATGTTTTTAATAACCAGATCCGTCATCGAACATATAGGACCACTGATTTTCGATTCAATCGCCCTCATTGATTCATCCATCGGTTCAATTCACTAATTCGCTAAAACATTTGTTGTTTGGACTTTTAAGTTTATTATTCAAATAAATAGAGCGTTTATTAGTTAGAATAATTTTGTAAGCATCCAAGAGGAGACATTTCTTGTCTTAACTATGCTTTTGTCTTTTTATAAACAACTATCTTTGGCTTTTAAATCTTTTAATTCAGGAACAATTCAAGCACTATTCTGGTTAAGGTTTATTGTATTTACTTCCTTATCTCTTAAGATTTCTTCGCGAAATTTTGTTATCTTCAACTTCATTTTTCTGCCATACTCGGACACTACATTGTATAGTATCAACCCGTTTGAACAACTTGGCTTTTAGTTGTTGTTGTACCTTTTACACTATATAAATCTACTCCCAGCAATTTAAAAGGTGATAGTTGTTTTGCCGAGTGATTTCTAATTGCAATGAAAAATTAGTTAATCTCTTTCATTAAATGCTAGACTTTATGCTTTATGTATTTATATTGTATAAAATATTAAAATTTATATATTCATATTATACTTTAAATAAAAATCATGTACATAAATTTTGTCAACATAAAAATATAAAATATATAATTTTAATTTTGAAACACATATATAATTATTACTTAAATTTTAAACCATATCACTTCATTTTTATTTTCATATTGAATTCATATTATGTTATAATATCATATTTTAGATTATCAGATCTATATACTAAATTGATATAAAATTTTGTTAAAAGATTTCAAGACTGATTTTAGTAACAATCCAAGAATGAAAATGATTGTTTTTAATTCTCTCTCTCTCTCTCTCTTTTTTTTTTTTTTTTTTAATCTTTCTCTTAACATTAGAAATGGAAAACATATTTTTATTTATTCTTTTAATTAATTTAAACCTTTTAAGTAAAATTTCAACTCAACCAATTGGGAATTTGATATGATGCAATGCCACCGAATTACCATTATTTGCCATGTGAATTACCGTTAGCAAGTTTGTTTGGAAATTAATATTAGAACTATCAATATCTGATAACAAAGGATTGAAATAATAACTTTTAAATATTTAGGACTGAAAATTAAAAACAGGTAAACGTTTAGAGTTAGAAGTGTAATTATCTTTATATATATATATACATAACGTGCCATGTAAGTCACATGTTCACCGTTAGTTCCATGTGTGCATTCCTTTAGCAGAGCTGTTTGGTACTTAACATTGGACTATTTATACAACCACTTGATAAAGTTTATAACTGAAATAGTAATTTTCAATCTGGCCAAAAAAAAGAAATAGTAATTTTCAACCGTTTAGGATTGAAATGAAAAATACGTATTTAAGACCAAAAGTGCAATTACCCCTATAACTACCTGCATCTTGATTCTTGAAGCAATTTATTCTTGTATGACCCATGAATAAATTCATAAATTCATTTTTCATTTTCTAAACACAAAACACAATATCAAACATTTTTTCATTTTTTAAAAATAATTTTTTATTTTTATTTAACAAACACATTTTCAATAAAATAAAAAATGAAAATTATTTATATTAAAAAAAATTAAAATTTTTTTTCTATAACCAATCACAGCCCTACTTTGCAAATGAGATATTTTCAATGGTATATGGTCCCCCATATTAAGGTGGTACTTCATTGGGTTTTTTTCAGCATATTTTATTTATTTCATCAAAATAGTTTAAACTTGACTTCTTGAAAAAAAAAAAAAAGGGATAAAGTCCAAATTTACCTTTTTGTTAAGGATGATGATTAAATTTATTACTGATCTTTAAGAGGTGTAATTTTATCACTATAATTTCTAATAGTTCAAAAATAATTAAAAATTAAAATATTTCATTTATTTTCTCGTTAAATATTCATTTGCTATTAATTTTTAACTAAACATTTCCACAAATGTTAACCAATCAAGTAGAACTCAACTGACCTCTCTAAAATTCCAGTTGGAGCTCAATCAATCCATTTTAGTTAGTTTTATTATTACAAAATTAATACTATTATATTTTAAATATATTATTAATAAAAAAATGTTTTAAAATTGGACTTGAGCCTAAAAAAATTCATATCCGAAACCCAAAATCAGTCGAGCCAAGACAATGAAATTAGCTTGGCTTGTAAACACCTATATTTTTTTTTTCAATTTTTGAAACAAATTAAAAAATTAAAAATATAAGTATAAAACTACATTTGCTAAAAAATGAGTACGCAATTAATGGAACATTACCTTAAATAAAAAAAAAGAGTGACAAATCTGAATTTTATCGCAATTTTATAATAAATGAATTAAATATAAAAATAATCTTTGTACTATATATTTTATTAATTTATTAGTAAAAAAATAAAATTTGCATTTAGGTATCAAAATTTTTATTCTATTAAACATTTTGATATTATAAACTTATATCGTTAGTTAAATTATTTACGTAGCATTAATATTAAGTAAAATTATGATATGTGACATAAATATTTAGTTATCGTCACTTTATTCATTTGCCATATTAACATTTAAATAAAAATTTTAAAAAATTTTAAAAAATATATTTTTAATTCAAAATTAAAAAAACATAAATGAAAAAGGAAAAAGAAAAGAATCAAGGAGAGAAAAAAAGGGATAAGGAATAAGGGGGAGAGAGAGAAAGAGCAGAGCGAGGGTGAGGGAAAGGGGAAGGGTGTGGTAATAATTAATGAGATGATAACTAAACATTTATGATAAGTGATATGATTTTATTAGATATTTATGTTACATCAACTATTTAAAATGGAATTCAAAATATATCCACATTTTTTCTTTATACATCAATTTTTTTTCAAATTTTTTGTAGGTAAAACTACTAAAATATCTTTCTCACAAATTTTATAAGTTTTGAAAATCTATTTCTACAAAGTCATAACACCTTTTTAAAATGCATTTTTGAGAAGTCATAACATTTATCGAAAATGCATTTTCGTGAAAAGTGAAAATTTTATGAAAAATTATAATAAAAGAGATTTTATTAAAATTATTTTGTAAATAAGTGTAATAAAAAAATTATTATTAAAAAATTATAAATTTTAAAATTAATAAAGAAAAATTACTTTTACTATTTTCATTTTAAAGAAAAAATAATATTTTATAAGACCCTAATTAAATTAGAGATAAAATAGTAAATATAATTTTTTGTAAATTTAAAATTTATTATTTTTTGTATCGATTATTAAAATTTTATAATAATTTTAATTAAACTAAACTTTTTATGAATGTCTTTTCATCTACTTATCATGATAAATTTCCCTAATTAGCATATTAAATTTTGATAAAATTATGTAATATTAAATAGTATTACTTATATTATCTCTTTATTCATAAGCATACAATACTGGTCAAGAAAATCTCTAACTTTGAGACAGTTCCAATTTTTCTAACATCATTTCCATCGATCCCCAAATTCATATGAGACCAAGGTCATGGCAATGGTGATTTTTTCCAATTTTTTCTACTTGTTGAAATGTCATAAAAAAGCCTTGTAAGTATATAATCATCATATTCAAAAACATCGACTAAGCTTCTAATTTAACTCGATCGATTATGCTCCTATCGACCAACGGCCTGAAGACCTTGCTGGCATTTTTAATGATCAAGTTTATCATTATTTTCATTAAGATTTTAGGGTTTCTAATTAGCTTAAAGATGAAGATGTCCCCTTTACACCTTTAAAATTAAAACAATAAAAATAATTTTTTTATTATACTAATACATAAATAATTTAAACAAAACTCTCTTTTTGTAATTTTTTATAAAATTTCACTTTTTCACATTTGGAATTATATTTTTGAGAAGTGTTATGACTTCTTAAAAATATATTTTCAAGAAGTATGATGATTTTTGGAAAATGGTGAATATCCAAAAGCTTAAAAAAAGTATTTAAATAATTTTTTTACAAAAATAAAAAATAAAGTTTACAAAAAAAAAAGGTACATTTAAAAGTTCTCCTATTTAAATAATGGTAACAATACGAAATATTAAAGTACTTGAGATTATAAAAACTGAAACATCTAAATGTGAATTTTATTTATTTATATATTAAATTGACATAAAATATATAATACAATAATTATTTTACATATAACCTTTATATATATGTATAAATACTTGAATCCTGATATTTCAGCTTATATATACGTATGTATTACTGTTCTTTCTTTTTCATGCATAGCTGGCTTCCAAATCAAAGCCTCTCCAACCACAAAGTGTAATCCAAAGTTTGCCATTGAAAAGATAGGTCCAAAAAGTATGTCACATCTCTGTCTCGATTTGTTCCATTACACGTCATGGCTCACATAAGCTAATTAACCACAAATATGTAACATATGCGTATAAATAAATACAATGTGTTCAGTTAAGGAAATTTATATATATTTTAGTTTTCAGATTTTGAAGACTTGATTATCAAATTAATGCAATTAGGCAGGGATGAGAAGAGAAAATTAAAAAATTAAAAAGTAATTTGAAATTATAATTTTTATTTGGTTTATATTGATTTCTTTATTCAAATTAAGTTTAGATAAAATTTTAAATTAAAAAATCAAAAATAAAAAAATCAAATCAAATTATATATTTTTATTAGTTTATATAGATTTTAAATTTTTATAAAATAAAAATATTTATTTTATATTTAAATTTATTTAAATTTATTAAAAATATATAAATAATATATAAAAAATTTAAATTTAAATACTGATGAATCAAACAGATAAAATTTGATTTAAATCAATTTTAAAAAAAAATCAATTTGAATTCAGAATAAATTTTAAAAATTTAAAATATTATGCATTATTTAAAAAAACGAACTAAATCCAATACAATCTAAAATTTTATCACTTTTAGAATTAAAAGAGAGCATGTTTAGATTGTTAAATTTTATATCTTGGACTTGTTTATTTTAAATAGAGTTGATTAATGAAATTATAAAAATTGATTCATGCAATAATTTTTAAAAAATTTAAAATTTAAATTTCAACATGCATAATTTATTTTTTTTTCCATATTAAGGTTTTCCTTGCAAAAGAAAATCTTAAACCGTACTTAGGACTATTTGTTTGGTAAGAAATGTCAAAGCTGATTGGTAAGCTTTTGTTATTTCAATTAGGAATTAACCAAGGGCTATTTGAAAAATGAGGAAATATGAAACAATAATAAAAAGGAAATAGAAAATTTTTAAAAGTCTAGTCTTATTATGGATTAGATTAATCGAATTAACTTTCACAACTAAAGTTTAAACGTTAATTTAAACAAGATGAAAGCTTTTTATATTTTACAATTTTTTTCATAATTATGTTCTAAAGAAATATAAATTACTAATGTTGACCATCTAGAAAGTTAGCGTCACACTTAAAATATTGGATACTAAAATTAGATGGTAACTTACCAAAAGGCACACCTTGTGATTGAAATTTTGATGAACACATGGGTAAGAACATCTACACTTGCTAATTATAAAAGGGATTGAGGGAGTTTAGTGTCACGTGATATATATATATATATCAACACCACCTGCAACATTTTATGATATCGATCACTTTGTTTCTTTTCCATTTCTATAAAAAGGAGGTTCTCTCAGACGACCGGGAGCCTCGATAAAAGGAAAAAGTAAACAAACAAATGGTGAAGAGTATGTTTAGCTCCAAGTATGTGGCATGTCTGGTTTCTTCTATAATTCTCAATGCGTTGTTTATTATCAATATTTTTGTTGGTGGTCAATGGAACCTGAGTTGGACCTCAAGAGCTGCAGCTGAAGCAGAAACTGTAGCAGCTATATCCTGTTCAGGGCATGGAAGAGCTTACTTGGATGGCTTGGTTGTTGATGGAAATGAACCAGTTTGCGAATGCAACACATGCTATGCAGGCTCTGACTGCTCTCAGTTTATTCCTGACTGCGCAGCAAATGCTGATGGGTACCTCTCTGCAACAGATGATTCTTTCCTGCTTGTTGGTCAAGTTTAAGCTTTGATGATTCATATTCCATTCCTAGATCTGCAAAGTAACAAGAAAAATTATGAACAGTTTTGATTGTTTTGAGTGTTTATAGTTGTAGTTTTATATTTTGATGTCTAACAGAAAGCTAGTGACTAACTTTAATCCCACCCTTCCCTAGATTCAGATCTTCTGTTTTCATTCTTTAGCCTCCCATGTTCAGATGGTACTCGAGTTTATTTCCAAAACAAAAAAAAAAAAAAGAAAAAAGAAAACCGCAGTGTTTTTCTTTATACACATAATCCCATCCCATAAACATCTGATATTGTCCATCGCGAGGTTCAAATTTAAGACGATAGAAATGAGATCTTAAGCTCTAAACTACTGGGATGATACTTTGGGGAACAAAAAGAAAGAGGGCAAAGATCTCTCAGGTTGAGATTTATTGTAGTCGTCGACTGGTTGCTGTGTCTATGATGAATTCGCCATTAATGCCAAAATTGTAAAAGTTCATCTATTATAAAGTTAGATGGAACTTCCCTGTCTCCACCACATATATAAACGGTAAATTTATTGAGAAGATATTCAACAACTAACCATAGCATTTTTTAAATATGATTATTTTGGTTTACCAGCTCATGAATTAAAGATAAAAGAGTGTTTAAAGTGGGGAAATCTGTCATTAGAAATCACTAGAATTTAACTCTGCAGTGGGAATTTCTTCTTTTTTTTTTTAACTTTACATCCACTTTGGACCACTTCTAACAAGTGCCTTTTATATAATTGGAGTCACGGATCATCTATATTTATAGAAGGATTCACATGTCAAACCAAACTTTGTAGGAGAGGCTTTTGCCTGGATGCTGATTGTGCCTGCCGCAGGAGCAAGTTCTGGCACTGATTTAGTTTCCTACACCATTAAACTATCAACAGCTTTCTTACATGATTTATTGATCACCATTTGATGTTAAAAGGCAATATCTACATTGTTGGGAACTTCTTGAGCATTTATTTCGCAGCTTCTCTTTAAAGCTCTCAGATTCATCAACTTTGATTTGCAGCAGAATCTTCTCTATGCTATAACAATTTCTATTTCATTGTTTAAATTCATTACTTACAACAAATTGCCTCTATATATTCCTTCATGATTAAACTTTCTATTTTCTTTGGATGTTAAACTATCTTCTAGCTCTTCATTCTCTTGTGTTGCTTGATCCGCAGTTGCACGTAATATACTAGGTGTGTCATCAACATTGACATATAAATCTATGCACAAGCATGATAATGTATATATTTTGAGTTCTATAATCAACCATAATGTTGTCTTATCAATCCCATCTTCAATACAAATCTTTGCATACATTGACACATTTTCATTTGCAGTGGGGATCCATTATTTTTGGAACCGTTCTGGATGCGGCATGTAGCTAGTAGTGCACTGGTAGAGGCTGGGTGGCATCGAATGAGCTATACATTTAATGATCATACCTTTATCTCAAAAGAGCTAGAAAGGATCATCCGCAAACTACACGCAATTGTAGGGAATGCAGTCACAGAAAACAGATTTATTATTTTTGGTGCAGGTTCAACCCAAGTCCTTAATGCTGCAGCTTATGCACTGTCCCTTGAAAATACCTCCTCATCTACAGGAATTGTAGCTTCAGTCCCTTACTACACGGTCTGTTTCAGTACCCATATTGTATTTTTAACTCATCTATTAATTGTTGTCATTGATTTGATACCAATTTGAATTTTGACAGCTCTACAAAGGTCAAGCAGAATATTTTAGTTCAGCAAAATTCAAGTTTCAAGGAGATGCTTATACATGGAGGAAGAAGTCAGATGCTATCACAAATATGATTGAGTTTGTAACATCACCAAACAATCCTGATGGACGATTAAACAAACAGATTCTTCATGGCCCTAATGTCAAAACAATTTATGATCGTGCATATTACTGGCCACATTTTACACCAATTCCAGCTCCTGCAGATGAAGATCTGATGGTATTTACACTTTCCAAGCTTACTGGTCATGCAGGCAGCAGATTTGGGTAAAAAGTCTGACCACTATTCTCTAGAAAACTTATCATTCTAATTTTTCATTAGTGCTATAGGCCTATAGGCGCTTTAACCAAACTCTTCATGTTGTTCAATTATACATTTTCAATAAAACTAGCTTAGCAACTAGATTAAAAAGAGTTGATATTCTACTGAGCAGAATTACAGCAATCACATTTTTGTGTTTTACACAGTTGGGCAGTGATAAAGGATGAAAATGTCTTTAACAGAATGACAGCACACATAAACATAAATTCAATGGGCGTTTCTATGGATAGTCAGTTAAGGGCCTTTAAGCTTTTGAAAGCAGTCTTAGAAGGAGAAGGAAAGGAAATATTTGACTTCGCATACCAGACAATGAAGGCCAGGTGGGAAAGATTGACAATGGCCTTATCCTCGTCAAAACGTTTCTCTCTTCAGAAAAATAATCCTCAATACTGCATTTTTTACAATAGAGTCAGAGAATTTTCACCAGGTACTTCTCTCAACCTCACTATAGGCTCAAAAATTTAATCTCTAATGTTGCACATATGTTATTTAATGTTTAGCTGGCCATTCAGTGTAGTCAGTTGAATTAGTTGTACAACAAAAACAGAGGTATTGGTATTGGATTTGAAAGTAAAGATGTGATAAAAGCTCTGATAGAATAGCAATGAGTACACTTTCATGTTCCATCTTTCAGGTCTTGGTATCAACAATCGGGTCCTTGGGCACTACCTATGACCATCAAGGGATCAATTCACTCCTTTAGAACTTGATTTTCTTATAACCATTAGCTGCTGCAAGATCTTGAACTTGATTCTGTTGTTTCAAGGTTCTACAACATTTTTGCTACCTATAAGAATTTAGGTTTCAATAATGATTGAGACGCAACTATAGGACAATGACACCATAAAATAATACTTCTGATTCACAACAGCTACAAATCTTGTTGTGAACACGATGTTAAATGTAAAGAAAAACTCAGTTAAATGTCACATTCTGTTCTATGAACTTCAAACATTTATGTCCAAAAGTCTTGTGTTGCAGTCACCTATATCTTCATTCCATCACCATTTTACCTATATAAACAACTTTAATCTTTGTTCTCCTACTGGAATTGGATGCTTAAGCTGGGAGTCAATCAATTATTTAGCTAAAAAAAATTCTATTAACATGTTTTCTTCTTGCCCAAGCAATTATCTTCATGTTAAACTCTCATTTGAGGTATTAAAACATCAACCCTTCACATGAATAGACCTTCTTAGAATTCACATTAATTTTATGCTCTCAACTCATATATTCGATGCTACATAACCTACTATTCTGGACGGGTCCAAGGATGTAATCATTTCATTTATTCCTATTTTTATATCATTCTTACCATTTCTCTGCAACCATACAGAGCAGAATGTCTTTAAATACAAAGATACATGCTTTTAACAACCTTATTGATCATGGCAGCTTATGCATGGTTAAAATGTGAGAGAAAAGATGATAAAGATTGCTATGCAGTTCTCAAGGCAGCTAAAATCATTGGTCGTCAAGGAAATAAGTTTGGTTCAGAAGACCACTATGTTCGACTCAGCCTGGTCCGAAGCCATGATGATTTCAATATATTGATAGATCGTTTAAACAAATTAGTCTCAGAGGAAGATGGTGCCAAAACTATGTGAAGAATGAGATCAACATTTATTGATCAAAAGCTTCCAACACTTCTGTAATTGCTTGCATTACAGAAATATGAATAGGGAGAGGTCATGCCGTCCATTGACCTTCTTTATCAGTGTTAAGAGAGGAAGGTCATGTCAATTGACCTTTTAGACTTGTATTCTTTAGAGATTGGTCATGTCTATTGACCTTATATATATATATATATATATATATATATATATATATGTGTGTGTGTGTGTGTGTGTGTGTGTGTATGTGTGTATGAACTCCAAAACTAATAATAGTGATCGATTTAAATATTCTTATAAAATTTTAAATTAATGAATTTATTTTTAAATATATAACTTTCATTAATTTATTTAAATTTAATTTAAATCAAATATAATAAAAATAAAGTTTATCAGAAGTAAAACTACTTAAAATTTTAATTTTAAGTGCTAACAGTAATTGACTAAAACATTTTGAGTAACTTTTTTTATAAAGTTTAATTTTAAATGAATTTTTTATTATCAGATATATATTTTTTATAATTAGATTAAAAAAGTATTAAAAGTGATTGATTAAACCCTTAATAAAATTTTAATTTCAAAAATATTAAAAGTGATTGATTAAAATATTATTTGTAATTTTTTTATAAATTTTAATTTAAATGATTTTATTTTTATTATTAAACTCTTTTTCATAAGTAAAATGATTTTTCATATGCAATGAAAAAACAAATAGAACGATATAAAAGCTTAAAGTGTACAGGAATAAAACAATTATATGAAGTTTATTTCTTTAATTGTTGTAAAAATAATTGTATATGCAATTTATGTTGATAAATAAATTTATTAAAAATGATCATAATTAAGTCATTTAAGCATATTTGTTTTTTTTCTCTATTTTTTTCTTTTCAAATTTTTTTGTTTTAATATATTAACTTTATATGTATGATAATGATTTTATTATTTATATATTTTATGAGTTAATCATTTGATCATTGATACATAATTAAATCTTTTTAGTCATTGAAGTAATTTTTTAATATATCATTCTTACATTTTAGTAAGACATTTAGAATTAATTTCTTTTTTTTATTTTTTTAAATTTTATAATTGTTATGCCCATGAACAAAACTAATATCAAACTAAATGCAAATCAATTGCACCTCCTTCACCCACAATTAGCACTATATGATTCATTGAACATTTTAATTAGACTTTTTACTTGTGGAAATAGATAATTCAAGAGATGATGAAGCCATTAGTAAGTGAAGATTGGTTCCCATCAAATTATCATAAGAATTGTCTACCTTTATTGAAACAATAATTGATTTAATTTTCTCTAAAATTTTATCTTAATATGCTTATATATGATTAATTTATATCTCAAGATTATTTAATCTTTCTGTATTATATTAAATTGTTTGCTTTTTTTTTTTGTCATTCAAGTGGTTGAACAACCTAACGTGAATTATTTTAAGTAAAAAATTATCAAGTGAAGTAAAATTATTATTTTTAGTGAATTCTTATAATGTACAACAAAATTCATTGGAACTATCTTTTGAATATTTTTATGCAAAAATTACATTCATTCATGAAAATTTATTTGTTAATGTTGAAAATGAAACCATAAATAAATTGTATAAATATTGCATAACAAGTTTGTTAGTCACAGAATTGAAATTTTCTTAATAAAACATAACAAGTACCAAGATTAAGAATTTATTTTATTTTTTTTAAAATTATGTATTTTAGTATTTTTTATATAATAAAAATTTATGTATAATAAAAATTTTTAAATAAAAGAAAAATTAAGCTTTCAATTGATAGAATGTATAATTACATTCAATTGATGGAAACATCAATGGAAAATTATCGTAAATAGAAAAATGACAGGGAAGATTAATTGGTTATATTTAACTTCATCTTTTCCATATGATAAAGAAGGTTAGTGTTATATGATGTTTAATGATAGATATACAAATATATTGGTTTCAAATTTATTTAGGATTAATATGAAACTCTTTTATTTGGAAAAAAACATTGTATAATCTTTCATTTTCTCCCTTATGTCAATTGAAAAATATTTATTGTTGTATCAAAATTTTTAAAATTGTAATATTAGGTAATATTTGTTCAAAAGAATTGAAATTCACCGAATTAATTATCACTATTACATTTAATATAAAAATATTATTATAAATTATAATTTAACTAAACCTAAAAGTGATTTAAAAGCATTCATCAATAAAATTCATTTGATAAATCTTTGTTTAATTGTGTATTTAGTATTTTAATCATTTTAAATTTTCATAATTTTGAGTTGGATTTTGACTTAGGATCAGCGATCAATTAAGTTGAATCAAGTTTTATCATTTATTTTTATTCATATTATACTTAATTATTCACTTTTGCAACTGAGTAAATTTGACTCAATAATTAGTATATTTTTTTATTTAAAAAACTATATTTAAATTGTCCTAAATCCAAATAAAAAAGTATATTCAATTACTTATAATTATAATTTCATTTTAGAAATACTTTTAAAATTAATTAATTAATTCAACTACAAAGACAATAAAAATAAGACATTGAAAATTAAGGGGAAAACAAACCAAATAAGGAACTTTAAATTGTTACAGAAAATGAATAAGAAAAATTAGATTTTGATGGGTTACTATTTCACTTCATATTTTGGTTATATTCAATCATTCCAGGTTTTAAATAACTACTAAGTTGTCGACTTTTAAAATCAATTGAAATTGAGTTAAGTTAATTCATTTTTATAATTATGTATATTATTTTATTTTTAATTAAATTAAAATTTAAAATGAGTAAAAATTTTATTTATGCTTAATTTGAATTTTGAATTGTTTCAAGTTTGAATTAATTAATCCATATTATTTTAACTATACTTTTATTACATCAATATAAAATTTTAAAACAGAATGAGAATACAATACAATGAAAATTTAAGTGCAAAAATATAGAGATACTAATAATAATTAAAGAAGAAAATCCTCATGTCCAAGTCTTACAAAGATTAAAGGATAAATCTTTTTTTGAGGATTTTGAAATTCATATTACAGAAATGTTAATTTAGATCAACGAATTTATAATCATTTCTTTATTGATTAAGTTGTTGTATGGGTTGAGGGAAACAATTCAAACATTTCATTTGAAAGAGATATCATGGATCAATTTCATTTAAGAAGACAACATAGAGTTAAACATTATTTAAGTTATTATAACCTTTTTAATATTATTTATTCTTTGCAACGGAGAAGTTGATTGACACCAAAATATATATAAAAAAAAGTCATTTTGAATTATAGTAACAACAATAAAGCAATAATTAAAAATATATCATATTTTTGTTTAGTAGAAGAAAATTTTTATGCAAAATGAAAAGGTAATTATTGTGAATTTAATATATATATATTTTAAAATTGTGGTTTGTTTAATTTTTATAGATTTTATTTAGTAAATTTGTTCTCATTACTTTTATCATATATATAACAAAATTTTTACCCAAAATTATATACTTAAAGATAAAAATATAAGGCAAAATTTATTACTTCCATTGGTGACAAAATATTTCAAAATTTTTAATCTTTTATATACAATTGTACTTTGCTAACAAGTATAAAAATATATATACTAATAATTCAATCAAATTATTAATAAAACTTATCTTAATATGCATTATTTGATCATGAACAAAAAAATTTGACGAACATCTTAGAAATGTTAACTTAATGTATATTATATATATTTGTTTAATTTAGTTTTAATACTTGCATTAGTATAAAAAGTTATGATTTTAATTTATTATTATGTTAAACTACTAATAATAAATTAAAAACATTTACTCATGTGTTTCAAATTATTTACACTTGAACTTTTTCTTCCTTTTTTCTTTATCTTATTAATTACATCATCTAACATACATTGTGAATGTGATTATTTTCTTTTTGGATATATATAAATCAGTGATAACATAGTAATAAATAATTAATATCTTAGTAATTAATCATTAAAAACTTAAATGAAATTAGTATAATTTAGTAGTAATTATCGATAACTTAATAGTAAATTAATAATAACTTAATAATGAATGATAATTTAGTAGTTAATAATTGATAACTTTTTAGTGAATCAATATTAATACAATAATAAATGCATAATACTTTAATGGTAAATCAATTATAATATAATTATAAAGATATATAAGTATAGTACTAAATTAAGAATAACTTAACAAAAAATAACTGATAACTTAATAATTAACTATTGATCACTTAATAATAAATCAATGATAATTTAATAGTAAATTAGTTTCAATTTAATAGTAATTAATTAATAGTAATTATTAATTGCAAACTTAAAAGTAAATTAGTATAACTTAATAGTAAATCATTGATAATATAATAGTTAATCAATGATAACTTAATAGTAAATCATGCATAATTTAATATAAAATAGTAATAATTTGATGGTAAATTATAAATAATTTAGTGATAAATCAATAATAATTTTGTGATAAATAATTAAAAATTAAATAGTAAATCAATGATAACATAATATTAATTATATAAAAATATAACAGTAAATGATTGATAATTTAGTAATAAAATTGATAACTTAGTTGTAAATAGTCAATAACGTAATAATAAATTATTAATAATTTAGTTGTAAATAAGTGATAATTTAGTAATAAATTGATAATTTCGTAGTAAATCACTAATAACATAATATTAAATTACTAATAACTTAGTTTTAAGTTAATGATAATTTAATAATAAATTAGTTAATCATTCATAACTTTTTAGTAAATCATCAATAAATTAATAGTAAATCTGTTATAACTTTATAATAAATTATCAATAACTTAATGATAAATTACCAACAATGATTGGTAAATCATTCAAAACTTAACGACAAATCCTTCACAAATTAATAGCAAATCATTTATAAATTAGTAGCATATCATTGATAGCTTAATAGCAAATAACTGATAATTTAATTGTCAATCATTGATAACTTTTATTATACTTAAAGTTATTAGGGGTTGAACTTTGAGAAATAGTAGAAACGAAGTCAAAACTTTCATTTTAGAGATTAGGATAAACTTACTATGAACATATTCAATAAAAAATTAGTGAAAAAACTTATAAATTTGAATAAAATAATAATGTTATTGTATAAAAAGAAAATTATCTTTTATTAGAACTGAACCCACGCTTTCCTACAAAAATCTATTGTTAAACATATAATGACACAAATTTTAGCAATAATTACAAAAAATATATCATAAGTTATTAAAAGATTACTAAAATTATATTAAGAGGTTACCAAAATTTTATAAAAATTTATCAAAATTGTAACAATGGTTACCAAAATTATATCATAAGTTATCAAAATTATATAAAAGGTTATCAAAAGTTATCAAAATTAAAATTATATCAAAAGTTATCAAATTTTACTTATATTATATCAACATCAAAATTAAATTATTAGTATTTATCATTATAATCATAGCATAAAAAATTATTTTTTACAATAAAATTTTAAAAATAAAAATTACACATACATCATGCACGTATCAAAAATTAGTGTATATATATATATATATATATGCGCATGTGGATACAAAATGCAATACTCGATTGTTCGTACTTGCAAATATTCACCATAAATATAAATATGCATATTCTTAAAATATAGTGTAGTTCTTACCAATTCGTTTTAGATTGAATATCCCACAATTAAGGTTTGACATTTTATTAGAAAAGGCTTTTTTCCTTGTTTATTGGTTTCTTCCTGATAATGATGTTGTTCACAGAGTTCATACAGCTTAAGAAGAGTCTTGAATTGTTTATCATCACATCTCAATCCATATATTGAGTAAATCTTTATTAAATTGAAAGTTTTAAAATACTCCACTGAAAAAGTGATTTTCAAATTCATCTACCTCTACTATCTCAAATTTACATATACGTCAATATTTTGACAAATCTTACTGTATTGTCATATATATAACCAACTGATTCAAATTCACTCTGAAAAATTTTGAATCCATTTATGTATTGACAGAATGCATGTTGTTTATCAGAATACATTGATATATACTAATTAAGCATTATTTCGAAAAGATAATAATTGTGTATTTTAGTTAAAACACTGTTTGTATTGACTCTACATATAGTTAGCTTCTTAAAACATTCAATATCTTTCATTGATGCTCAAACCCTTTCAATGTTTGTCATCCTTGTCATGATAGCAGACCACTTAATATTCAATCTTAAAATCCTTCAAATCCTGTCCAAGTGAATAGTAACATTGACAATTTCATTTTTGTTCACTTAAAAAATAAAAAAAATAAAAAAACGAAAATGGGGAATCTTCCTAAAGATAAGAAGCCTCAAGAAGGAGAAGTATGGCCAAGATATATAGCTCCAAGTATGCAATTCTCTGGCGGCTTCTATAATTCTCAATCTGTTGTTGATCATCAATCTTGATGTAAGTGGTCATTGGAACCTGAGTTGGAGTTCACAAGCTGTAATAGAAGCTAAGGCTGTGGCAGCTATATCCTGCTTAGGTCATGGAAGAGCATACCTGGATGGTTTGGTTCTTGATGGAAAAGAACCACTGCAACTCATGCTAATCAGGCTCTGACTGCTCTATGTTTATACCTGGTTGTGCAGCAAATGCTGATGGCTACCCCTTCCCCTCCCTTCTCTCTCTCTCTTATAAACACCCACACAAGAAAGATATCAGAAAGTCTCGTCAGCTTGTTGTTCAAGATTAAAATTTGATAACTGAAAGTTAATTAATAGATGGCAAACTCCACAGCCATAAACAACTTATAGAAAATGTCATTCGACTGCACATGGTTTTTGACATCTCAAAGAATTGTCAGCTTTAAAAAGAAAGCATCTTAAATTACTTGTTTTGGTTTGATCAGAAATAATATATACACAGTAATCTTACCTATCGAATAATATTTAAACAGTTAAAACTTGCCAGCCAAGAAATTGTTATCGTATTTAAGATTTATGTTTCACATCTCTATAGGATTCCCTTGCAAAAAAACTGTTAAATTACATTTTGGGTGTGATATACCGACTCTGATGAACTAAATCTCATAAAAATCACCATTTACTGTGCTTGGCCAAGAGTTTTACAAGGACATGCAGGTTATCACTTAGGAAGCTCTTGAGTTGCCCTTCTTCGGCCACCTAGACTTAACTGGGATAGTTAGGAGAATGAAATCCAAATTTTATACCGTAACGCTTGCCTCTAAAAAAATTAAACAAAAAAAAAAGTTGTTCTTCCTTCTCATAAAAATACTTCATTACTTTCGTTTCTTCTATGATTCAGCTGTATTAATAAAAAGCACCTTCAGCCAGAAGGTTTTATCACTTTTTGTTGAGATAAGATTATCATCTATTTCTTAATGGAAACATTTAGAAAATACCACATTAAGTGATGAATGATGATATCATAGACAACAATGAGAGGTTAAATCAAACTAATCAAGTGATAAAACTAATTTTGGTGTCATGATTTAATAATAAAACTAATCAAGTAGAGGATATATGCAAAAAATTAGATTTGGCTACAAGATTAGTTTTATTATTAAATCATGACACCAAAATTGAGACAATTAGTTGAGTCAAGCTATTTGTATGGTTTTATCTTTGTTGGTAATTTATAAATCAAATGTTGATATATATATATTTTTTAAATTTAGTATTGGTTTAAATTTTGCCTTGTGTTCAATTTTTCATGAAAACCAATTAAAATTAAATTGATATATGTGAATAATTATTATTAAGATATGGTGTTTCATGGATTATTTGGTGGATAATAAATCAAATAATGATTATTATCAGAAACATGGGCTGTGTGACATGAATTTTGCTTATTGAGTATATTACATTAGAAGTGATTTTATATGAAATTTATTGTGAACAGTTACAAAGTAAAAATCATAAAAAGCCATCAAAAAGTTAATCAATGGTTAATATATATTGAAACATTTGTCAGTTACTAGCTTTTTGAGGGATGCTTATCAATGTCTAATTAGGCATGTTTATAAATTAGAAAAGAACATGCAAATTCAATGTTCCAAAGGCACCAATATATGTATGTGTTTAATTCATTTTGTGATGGCATAGAGAACATTGGTACAATTTGCCATATATTATGAAAATAAAATGAATGGGATGGAATTTTCTTTCTTATATTTTAAGAAAGATATGGACTATAGAGATAGAATGCTATAATCAAATTAATATATTATTGGTTAAAGACAATGAAGACATTTTTGCTTCTTATACCTGAAAAATGACTTTTGTAGGCTATTAAAATGAAAAGTGAACAAGTTTCCAAGGTTTTCAATAATTTCATAACAATGGCAAGGATGTAGCTGGTTATAAACCAAATTAACATATAGGCTTAGATAATAATATTGGTTTGTGAAAGCTCTAAGCCTGGGAGTTAGCCAATCAATGATTTAACTAATGCAAATTCATCATGAGTTTTTGCATGAAATATGAGTAGAACTCATATTATACTTATTGCTTATACTATTTTATGAAAATGATTCTTTGGATTCATGTTTCATGACTTGCATTGATAAGGTGATCTAGATATGAACATATTGATCATAAAATGATTGTGAAAGTATTTGAAATTGGAGTTAAATATACTATAGACTCTTATTGTATATAGGCATATTGGTACTATGAGTAAAGTTTGAATTTATTATATATCCGAAAATATTATGACCAATTAAAAGTGGTAAATAATAGAGATATATAGGCTACACAATGGTGGAGAAATAAAGTTCTTATAAAATTTTGAAATCAAGTTTAGTGGTTTCAATAATCATGAACTTGGAATTGGCCATTTGGTAACTACTATATGCATTGAAAACTCATAATAACATTTGAGACAGTTGGTTTTCACTAAAATCCATTATTATAAATGAGATAACTTAAATAACCAAATCTACATAATTTGTAGATATGATGTGGATTATTATGGTTGGCTTAGAATAGTTATAAGCCAAAATTGATGCGACAATCTCGATCACATTGTGATAATTTTTTGTTATGTATATGGTTTAATTCATGGATTGTACAAATGATTTGTTACCTATAGTTTTTATATAGTGAAAAATTCAAAGTATATTTACTTTGGAAGCCATGAATGAATCAAAGATCTTGTGAATTTGAAAACTTTTATAGTAGCAAAAAGAGTGCTAGTTGATCCATTTGGGTGATGGAAATGGTTTTGTTCATGGTAATAAAAAAAAATTAATAGTGTCCATGATGAAATAGATTCATATAAATATTTATGAATTGACATAAAGTCTTAAAAAGAGACTATAGAAGCATGATTATATTTGAAATCAACTTATTGATGTCAAATCCTCTATTGAGTTAAAATATAAAAGTTTGGAGACTTTTATTGAAATATTAAGATATCAGCTAATTATCTTTCATTAAGGGTGAATTTGGAGGCCTCCTACTAAAAAAAAAAAAAAACCACCTAATAGTGAAAAGATAAATGAAATAGGTAACTTTATTAAGTATATATGATATCTTGATAATTGAATGAGATATTCTTTAATAAAAGAATACATACTTGCACATGGTGGGGGTGATAAGAATCCAAAGAAATAAAAATTACCACCATAGTGTTGTAAGATTTTAGTATAATTTTATTAGTAAATTATACAAGCTAATAAGTTTAAATACTTACTAAAGTCATAAAAAGGTCTTTAAAAATCTTAAAAGGACTAAAATCGTTTGGTTTATTCATTGAGTTTATCCAATTGTACTAGAAGTATAATTGTATTAAAAATGTATAAAAGTATGGAAATAGAATGGTTGAAATTAATAAATATAGAGTTGTGGCCATAACCAAAATCAATATTTCTTAAAATGAGAAAAATAAGGCAATAATTTCTGGAGCATATAAATGATATGCAAAATGAAAAGTTTAGACATATTAGCCTGAAATGATTATATTAGAGACTCAATCTCAAGTGGGGGTAATTACCATAAAAGAAAATTGAATAGAAAATATTTGGTTAGTAGCACTACAAGTAGAATGGATTTAAACCCTTACTATTTGACACCGATAAAGGGAACCCAACTTTGAATTAGTAACCTCTAATTACAAAGTTTAATGGGTAAAAACAAGTTATTGTTATGTGTCTGCTAAACACTAGTAAAATCTATTCAAATTTTAGAAACTAGTGTGATCTATTACGTGCAAAGGATGACTTTTTATACTCTTAATAGAGTTTTAAATGTCTAAAGCAATAGAGACATAATAAAAACTCTACCAATATAAACATAGAAGTGGTGTCGTTTCAACAAAAAGAATTGGGGTCTCTTTTGTAAATGTTTATGAATAGGATTTTAAAAGCGGTTATAAACCTTTGACAAAAGAATAAATAAGTATTATGTGTGTTATATCTTCAATTCTAACATTAAGAGTTGAGGTTTAATCTATGGACACCATCAACTTTGTTAGAATTCTAAGATATATACACTAATTGAAGGTTTAAATCAAGAGATACTTTCTTGTATTCATAATATTTCTTTGTGTGAAAGGTAAAAATTAAGCTCCAACATTTCAAACTAGTGGGGGATTGTTGGTAGTTTAGAATGTGGTGCATCCCACATTAGATAAAAAATTTTAATTATTGATGAATAAAATTAATTTTTATATTAATTTTATTCATATTTTAAATAATTATGTTTAAACAAAAATAATTATCATATGACAAATGGTCATAATTGTTTGAATACAAATAGATTATTATTCATAAATGTCATGATTATATAGAAAGTCATAACCATTTGAATAGAAGTTTATGTCTGCTCATTCATTATAAATAAATCTTTCAGTATAACTATTTTTATACTTCTGATTGGAGAGTTTGAGGCTTTGTTGTATCCTAAAGGCATAATTGCCTTTAAGAAAGTGTTTTTCAGACCTCAAAGCCAAAATTCTTTTCTATTATTTCTCTTCTCTTATTTATTTTTTCTAACTACAAAGTCCCCTTAGAAGTGACTTTTGGATCAAGAATAAAGTCTACAATCATGGCCTATTCTTCCAACTAGACATTTGTGGTCTCGGACTTGTACCCAGGCACAATAGCCATAACTGTAAACACATTCATCAGTTCATAATTGTGGAAAACCAATTTCTAATTAGATTTGATTAGTTATCATTCATTTACTATTTTCCTCCTTAGGAAAAAGATTAGGAATGCTCGGGCAACGACAAACTTCAAAGTGAATTCCCTAAAAATAATTTACTAAAAAGAGCTTGCTCTTGACTCCATAATTGCAAAAACAAATACTTAGTAGCAAAGTCCCCTCAGAAGTGACTTTTGGATCAAGAATAAAGCCTACAGTCATGGCCTATTCTTCCAACCAGACATTTGTGGCCTCTAACTTGTACCCAGGCACAACAGACATAATTGCAAACACATTCATCAGTTCATAATTATGGAAAACCAATTTCTAACTAGATTTGATTAGTTGTCATTCATTTAGTATTTTGATTATTTCCTAAATAAAAGAAATTTGGTTCATTGATCAAATTCCTACTTGGTAGTTTTTATATATTGTTAGAGGATTTTTAGGTGATTTGTTATTTTCTCCAGGATATCATGAGATTTGCCAAATTTGATGTTTTAATTATATATATACTCTTATACTTTAAACAGTTTCTTAAGAATTCATAAGTAAAATTTTCATGAATTTCTTCATGATATTACAACGTTCATCCTAAATCATAAAAAACTTAATATATATATATATTTTTTTTCAATCTTTCTATCAACGCCATGGTCAACAGCACAGATGTATTTGAGCCCCTTATTTTGCCTATCACTGGTCACAAACTTAATAGATAAAACTTCATCTAATGGTCTCAATTAGTGATGTTATTTGTTTGTAAAAAAGGTAAGGAAGAGTATCTCACGAAAATGCTTGTTTCACCAAGCGAGGATAACTTAAAGTACCGAACTTAGAAGTTGAAGAATATTATGATAATGTCGTAGTTGATCAATTCTATGACCAACGAGATTGGTGAGAATTTTATGTATTGTAAAGCTGCCAAGGAGATTTGAGATGCTGCGAAAGAAACCTATTCCAACGTAGACAATATGTCCGGAATATTTGAAATCAAAAGCACTCTACATAACCTGCAGTAAAGAGACTCCTCTATCACGAAATATTTTAATTCTTTAATTTATTAATGGCAGCAATTAGATATCTTTAAAGAAATAGCATGAAAGTGCCCTAATGATAGCCAACAATATAGGAAAATGTGGAGAATGACCAAGTTTATAAGTTTCTACTTAGTTTAAACAAAAGCCTTGATGATGCTCATGGGAGAATTCTTAGCATTAAACCATTACCTAGCATTCGAGAAGTTTTCTCTGAGGTCCACTAAGAAGAGAGTAGAAAGGAAGTGATGCTAGAGACATCATGTAATCCACAAGAGGCAAAAAATTCAGCCTTTACTACACAAGGACCAAAATCCTACTGAGGTGGTGAAAATCGATAGAATAAAGGTAATAGACCTTGGTGTGAACACTATCAGAAGGCAAGATACATATGAAAAAATTGTTGGCAAATACATGGGAAACTTGTTGACTTCAAACTACGTTATACTCGAAATCAAGAGAGTCATGAAAATTTTGCCACCACCGAGACAACTCTAACACTCCCGAAATCAAACCCATTCAGTAAAGAGCAATTGAAACTGCTTTAAAAATTATTTAGCAATCTTTTCAAAACATTGTGTCAGTTGTAAGGATAGCATCTATTACATAAAAGGTAACTCACTCAATGATCTACTTGTGGCAAAATGAAAAATCGAGATCTTGGATTGTTGATTCAGGTGCAACATACCACATAATTAATGATGTATCAATGTTCCATGAATACAACCCATGTGTTGAAAGCCTCACTGTTTGAATAGCAGATGGATCACTCTCCAAGGTAGCTGAAACAGGCTCAATCATTATTTCAAAGGACATAATACTTGATTCTATTATTCATGTCCTTAATTTAAATTGCAACCTTTTATCTATTAGTAAAATAATGAGAGATCTTAATTGTGTTACTAAATTTCTTTCTAACATGTGTGAATTTCAAGGTTTGGATTTAAAGAAAAAGATTGGCAATGCTAGGATCTATGCTGGACTCTATCTCCTTAGAGATAAAGAATCTAAGAGACAATCATGGAAAAGTGCTTGTTTGGTTTCATCTTCTAGTAAGAGTAAAGAAAATACAATCATATTATAGCACTATCATTTAGGACATCCAAATTTTTTGTACCTAAAAAAATTATACCCTGATTTATTCAATAAAGGTTCGAGTCTTATCAATGTGAAATTTGTTAGTTTTTCAAACACACTCATAATTTATATACGAATCAACCATACAAATCAACTCATCATTTTTTTATGATCCATAGTGATGTTTGGGGACCATCGAGGGTTACCAATAATGTTACAGGCTCTAAATGATTTGTTACCTTTATTGATGATCACACCAGAGTCATATGGCAATTCCTCATGAAAGACAAGTCAAAGGTTTGTTCAATATTTCAAAATTTCAACAAGATGGTGCAAACTCAATTTCAAGCAAAAATTCAAGTGCTCAGAACAGATAATGGGCAAGAATATTATCACTCAGTTCTTGAATCTTAGTTGTTAGATCAAAGAATTATTTATCAAAGCTCATGTACTAAAACTCTTAAACAAACAAAGTTGTCAAGCGAAAGAACAAACACTTGATGAAAGTTACAAGATCTAGTGTGCCTACCTCTTATGTTTTAAAACATTTATAGAGAGAGACAATCTTAACATCAGCCTTTCTTATTAATATGATGCTTTCTCAAGTACTAAAACTCCACATTCCTTGTCAAACACTTCTCAAAACCTACCCTTATATCCAAATCATTTCCTCCGTACTAGTCAAAATATTCGAATATACTACCTTTGTTCATATACACCAATAACAACATAGTAAACTAAACCCCAGATCACTTAGGTGTATATTTATTGGCTACCCACCTAACCAAAAAGGCTACAAATGTTATTCACCAACTACTAGAAAGTTTTACACTTCTACGAATGTCACCTTCTTTGATAATCAACCATTTTATCCTAAAATTGATATTTAGGGGAAGAGTTTTAGGGAATATCAACTTTGAGAGAATGAGCCATCATCTGATCCTTTCTCTATTTGTTTGCCAATTTCAAATTCCCATTTCAAATAATTTTTCTTCTTCTTCCGAGTCTACTAGTCATCTTAAGTCTTTAAAATCTCCTAAAATCGTGCAAGAGACAAAACCTAAAGAAATGATTGGATACTTAATTAGATTGAAATTTCAAAAGGAGATAGTGACCTATACATTTCCAACACAAAACCAAGAACTTTTGAAATTTATACATGTACTACAATTATTGAACCTATCTCTGATGATTTTACTAGTGATCTTGATCAACCTATTACTATAAGAAAAAGTGTAAAATCATGTATTCAGCACCTTATTAGTAATTTTATTTCCTATGAAGGGTTGTTTGCCACTTACTAAGCACTGGTTACATCATTAACTGATGTTCATATACCAAATACCATCCAAGAATCACTCGAACAACCAAAGTGGAAAGCTACAATAATGGAAGAAATGCAAGCATTAAAAAAGAATGGCACATAGAAAATTATTGATCTCCTAAAAGAAAGAGCCCAGTGGGATGTAAGTGGATTTTTAATATCAAACACAATATAAATAGAAGTGTGAACAAATTCAAAACTCATCTTGTGGTTAAGAGGTTCACTCATTTTTACAAGATTGATTATGAGGAGATGTTTGCTACTATAACAAAACTGAATTTTGTCCATGTGTTATTATCACTTGCTGTAAATCTTCACCAACTCGATATGAAAAATGCATTTCTAATTGGTGATCTAATGGAAGAGGTCTACATGAAGATTTATCCAAGGTTTGACAACCGAGACAACGTTAACAAGATGTTTAAACTTTAGAAATCCTTATATGGCCTCAAATAATCTTCTTGCCCCTAATTTGATAGTTTGATTAAGGTTGTTAAAAAGAATGGGTTCTTACAATATTAATTCAACCACATTATGTTTGTCAAACATTCACCAAATAGCAAGATTGCTATTATGATTGTCTATGTTGATGATATTGTCTTCACAGAAGATTATGAAGATGAAATAGTTGGATTGAAGACTTTTCTAGCTAAAGAGTTTGAAATAAAGGATATAGGACAGCTTTGATATTTTCTTAGCATGGACATAGCTCTATTAAGAAATGATATTTTGGTTTCACAATGAAAATATGTACTTGATCTTCTAAAAAAATAAGGATGTTCAGGTGTAAACCAATGGATACTCTAATGGACCCAAATGTCAAGATAGGAATCAAAAATAAAAGTTCTCTTACAGACCAAAACAGATGCTAAAAACTTGTTAAAAAATAAATTTGTTTGGTATACAGTGGACCTGATATTGTCTTCTCTGTAAGTATGGTAAGCAGATTTATGAACAATCCTACAAAGACACATATGGAGATAGTATATTGAATCCTTCAATACTTGAAGAAAAAATACGAGCAAAGGGTTGCCCTTCAGAAAAACACTTAATAGAGATGTAGAGATTTTTTCAAATGTAGATTGGATTGGTTCTGTGATAGATCGAAGGTCAACTACAAGGTATTATGCATATATGTGGGGTAACTATGTCGCCTGAAAGAGCAAGAAACAAGCAATGATAGTTCGAAATAGTGTTGAAACAAAATTTAGGGCTATGTCTCATGGGATTTGTGAAAGAATTTGGCTTGAGAGAATGATACAGTACCTGAAAAAATTAGTTGAGAATTCAATGAAACTGTTTTGTGATAATAAAACAACTATTAACATTGCTAAGAACCCTGTTCATCATGATCGAACAAAAAAATGTAGAAATTGATCACCATTTCATCAAAGAAAAGATTGAAGAAGACGTGGTCAAACTAGTTTACACTTCAACATAACATTAAACAATTGACATCTTACCAAAGCATTTCATCTTGGCAATTTTGAGAATTTCAAGTCCAAGTTGAGTATGATTGATATCTACCACTTATCTTGAGGGAGAGTGTGAAAAACCAATTCCTAGCCAGATTTGATTAGGTGTCATTCATTTAATATTTTGATTATTTCCTAAATAAAAGAGATTTGGTTCATTGATCAAATTCCTACTTGGTAGTTTTCATTTATTGTTAAAATATTTTTGAATGATTTGTTATTATCTCTAAAATATTATGATATTTGCCAGAATTAATGTTTTAGCTATATATATACACTCTTATACTCTAAAAAATTTCTTAAAAATTCAAAAATAAAATTTTCATGAATTTTTTCAATAATCTATAGGTTGTTTTTGCTTAATTGAATTATTTCCACGCTCATAAACCACACATGATGTGCAAAATTGTAATAAACAAAAAAGAATGCCATCAAACCAATATGCTAAATCATAAACTGCAAGGACTTTTTGTGCTTCACAATCACGAAGTAGGGGTAAGCAGTCCATAATTCATTCTTAAAATATTTGAAAACTGAACTAACCAACCCCTTTAAAAAAAAACAGAAATTGACCAACCTATTCTATTAACCGAATCAAAATAGGTCAATTGATTCCATCATCAAAACCAATTTCTCCACCATTCTTTTGCTACTAATTTTCAATTATAATTTGCAACAAGTTTCAACCAATAAACTCATCCTATAATTTTGCCACTTGTCATATTTGTAATTCTTAAAAATATAAATAAAAAATATTATATATATTTATAGTATAAAATATATTTAAAAAATTATTAAAAAGGATAACTTTATTCGATCGATTTGATTATTAATTTTAGACATAAAAAATGGATTAAATTATCCGACTAAACTGCTCTCTTTAACCAACCATTATAAAAACCAAATGAACTGAACTGACTTAATTGAATTTAATCAGTTTTGGTCGATTAAGTTGATTAGAACTGACTTTTTGTTACCCCTATCAAGAAGAGATGCACAAAATGTTTGAAATATGTATTCAACCAGTTGCAAAAACCAAGTGCAATTCTTGTTATTCGACCAACTACACATACTCAAATATGTTATATCTATTCCATTATGTACATTTTTCCCCTTTTAATCTCATATGCCATTACCAAGATTCTGTATGTACTTCCAACAGTGCCAATAATCCCCCATAAGAATCCTACATAATACAACTAAAAATTTTCATACCTTCATATCTTTCTCCTAGAATAAATAAGTGATGATAATCAGCAAATACCCTGCCAGATTTAACCTATCATAATAAGGGGAACCAAGAAATATGTTATTGGAAAAATAAAGTAACAAGTTGAGACCCCCAACTTATTAAATGGTGTCAAAATTTTATATAAGTAGCAACAATGAGTATTTTGTTAACAATTATCATAGGAGTAATGTCAATAAAAAGCAACATAAGCACAACTAGAATGGATACTACTATAAAGCATCTTCCAAAAAAAATGACATCATCTCATTTATTTTGGTTTTTAACATAATAAGTGGTCTATTAACCACAACAGGTCAGTAAAGAAAAGAAACAAACTATAATGAATAGCTTCAAGGTAAATCCAGGTTCTTAAAATTTCTTCAAAAATTATATCCTCAAACGAGAAGAAGAGAAGTTCACAAATTCCAAAATGCTCTCTATTCTCCTACAATAGGTAGAATCATAGCCAAAAACATTTAGAAAGCCATAAAAAGCTAGGCAAAAAAAAAAAAAAAGACATAATTATAAAAGAAGATTTCAATTTTTCATTCTAAGGAGAAATGATTGATCATCAGCGATCATAATATATATCTTACAAAATTTGAAGTGACTTCATTAAATGAGCACAATAAGGTCAATTACTATCCTTTTATGCCATGACTAAGCATTGAGATAGATACATTTTCAAATCAAAATCCTTACATTATGATTTGTGTAAAAATAATTATGATATACGTGTGTTATAACTGCATATATAGTAGTTAGTGAATAGCATGTGATTTATTCCCTTGATTGTGATCAACCTAGGCAACGGGCTTTCACTATTTGAAGAAAAGACCCTTCCATTAACTCCTATCTAAAAATATACAAGTAACAGAGATCAATGATTCATAGACAACAAACTATGAAAATATTCCATTTCTTCAATAATTTAAGATTGTTATCCATAATGCCTCTAATAAAATAGATGACTTTAGAACAAGATGCAAAAAGAAAATGAAATTCATATCAATTTTCAATACGAAGCATGCTTAAAACCAAACTGTAGTGTACCTTCACAAGGCTCGAAATAAGATTTAGCATGCTCAATTTGTTGTACTTGTCTAACGTATAGATCCGTGGATCTACCGCTAGACATGAATTAAAGGAGTCACCACCAATCTTTTTTGTCTAAGTGTGATTGGCCACCTGATACATATTTCGATCCACAAAACCAGATATTAAGTTCAGGAGTCGGTTATGCATGGGGAAGCTTATAGCACCCCCATAATGCCCATTCAAATGATGGTACTAGTTTGATTTTAAATTATCCAAGCCTTGATCATATTTATAATTTACTGAATTAATTTAATATTAAAAATCAGTCTTAAAATTATCCTAATAGTTTGGTAGCAATCTAAGATAATTTTCTCACATTGGGAGTATTTATAGAGAGTAGTATCTCATTCTGAAGACGCTCCATTGTCAGATTTATTAACATTTTTTTATTTAAGAAAATTAGTAAAATCTTTTAATAGTTTGGTAGGACTTAAAATAATCCTCAAATAGTTTAGAAGATAAAAAAATTATTTTTTTTGTTATTTATATTTTTATTTTTTTTATAAAAAATGATTTATAGAACTTTCAATAGTTGGTGGATTTCATTTTAAATATTAAACCTATGAAAACTCTCCAGTAGTTTGGTGGAACTCATGAATTTATTTTGTAAGGATTTTTATTTAAAAAATATTTTTTTTATTTTACTAAAAGGATTTTATAAATATTTTTGAAAACTTTATTTGAAAAGAATTTTTTATTGAATCATTTTTCTTTTTTCTTTTAACTTTCAAAAATAAAATGGCAGAAATAATATTTTTTTAAAAAATAAAACCAAAAAAATAATAAAAATAAAATAAAATAGGTTAAAAATAAAATCAAAAAATCAAAAATAAAAAATAAAAGAAAAACCTGCGATCGGGTCGGGTTGATAGCAAAGTCAATGTGTAGATCTTCGTTAGGTCACCCACAGGTCAAGGCTTTCCAAAACACTATTGTTTTGGAATAGTATAAAAGGCACAACCTCAGTATTTTCTCCAAAATTACCCGAGCCACTCTCTCTAACTTCAAAATCCTCTGCTTTCTCTCTAAAATAACTAAGAACCACGTCGAAAAGCTGTATCGAAAATTGGAAAACCTATCAGTTTTGGGAAAACTTGTCAGAATCCCATCAAAAAATTTAACCTCGCTAAAAAATTTTCCTGAAAAATTCAAATATTCTTCCTAAAAACCCAAAAAAACCTAAAAAAACTCAAATTTCTTTAAATTTTCTAGATTTCCCCCCAAATTTGCTCGAATTGCTCCCAAAACTACCTAGAATCCTAATTCTAATCCTAAAAACCTAAAATCAAACCTAGAAACTTTAGATTGAACCCAGGATCAAAATCAAACTTCTAGAATATCCCTACTGACCAAAATTTTTTAAATCTTTCCCTAAGAATTTTTTTTTGCGTGTGTCCTCTGTAGAGCTAGCTCGATTTAGATGTAACCTAAGATCCAATTTTTAGAAACGGAGAAAATCAATCGTAGGCTTGAATCTTAGGATTGTATTTTGTCTAGCATGATTTTTGATCCAAAATTTTAGTACTTGTATTGATAGAACTTTGACCAAGGGATTCTGATCCTGATTCCCTTTCTTGTTCATGTGTGGATTAGGAAAAAAAAGAAAGAAGAAAAGAAAGAAAAGAAAAGAAAATAAATGAAAATAAAATAAAAATATAAGTATAAATAATAATAATAATAACAATAATAATAATAATAATAATAATAATAATAATAATAATAATGTAATAATAATAACGATGATATAATAATAATAATAATAGTAGTGACCATAATATTATATACAAAAATAAAAATAAAATAAAATAAAATAATAATAATAATAATAATAATAATAATAATAATAATAGTGACAACAATAATGATAAACATAATACTATATAATATATACTATAATAACAAAAATACAAAAGAAATTAATCTAGTTAGGCTTGGACATAAATGGGTGTCTACAACTGCCCCTTTTTGCACATCTCTGTTAGATAGGGATGTTCTAAAGACCTAGACACCCCTTCTATTCGAGTCAAATCATAAATGATCCATGAATATGAAAAATGATCTGGATTGAGCCAAGATCGAGTGATTGAGACGAAACCACAGATCGGGCTGAAATGACCAAAACTGAGTTGAGATCAAAAATAAATAACCGAGATAAAACCACAAATCATATGGAATGACCAAGATCGAGTCGAGGTTGAAAGTAAATGATCAGGATGAAACCATGAATGATAAAAAGTGATATGGGCTGAGCCAAGATCAAGTGACCGAGGTGAAACCACAAGTCAAAATGAAATGACCAGGATCGAATCGAGGTCGAAAATAATGACCAAGATGAAACCACGAATTATATGAAATGATCTGGATTGAGTCAAGATCAAGTGATCGAGATAAAATCACGAGTCAAAATAAAATGACCAGGACTAAGTCGAGGTCAAAAATAGATGACCGAGACAAAACCATGAATCATATAAAATGATTTGGACTGAACCAAGATCAGGTAAGTAAATAATGTAAGTGTATACCCTATCTAAGATGCAAATGAAACATTAATTATGGTATTAAGGCTTCTGCATTCTCATTTTTGCACACTTTTGTCAAAAAAACCATCTTTCATTAACCTGAATGTTTATCTTCACTGTACATCTTTGGCAAAGAAACCATATTTCATTAACCTGAATGTTTAACTTGATACCGAGGAAAACTATAGAAGCCACTTTTCTTTTATTTGGAAGAATTCATCTTTGGTCCTTACCTCCTTTAATTTTTCAAAGTGACACACAACTTCTTATGACTTTGTTCAATTATTACTCATTATCCTAATTTCAAAGCATGAGATACAAGTTATGCCCTTTTTTTATTCATGGCAAGATATAAAAAGAATGGATAAATATATATTGGTAATGCATAAGACTAAGAGAGAACAATAAGATAGCTTTCATTTATTCGGATAAATGATAAATTATAAATAATGGTATAGAGACAAAAAAAGAGTGTACAAGGATGGCTGTTTAGGGTAGCAATGCGCCAAGACAAATGGTCAGATAATCATGACAACCAATCTTGAATTTTTTCAAAAACTTAACTAAAATATGATGTTTCGACACTTTAAAGCTTTTTGAAATCACTGTCTCCCGTATGCCTTTCAAGTGATGCCATATTCTATTTATCCAAGTTTGTCACTCTTTTAAAATTTCCTTTTTGGTTCAAGCCGTTCTTTTGGGTTTTCAACTTGAACTTTCTTTTTTTTTCTTTTCTGGGTTTAAGCGGCCTTTTCGGGTTTTCAACTTGAGCTTTTCTTTCTTTTTTTTTTTTTTTGGGTTTAAACCACCTTTTTGGGTTTTCAACTTGAACTTTTTTTTCTTTTTTTTTTTGGATTAAGCAAAGTACTTCTTTACGACATCAGAATTAACATGAGTAGAAAGTTCATCTCCATCCATTTTTGGCAAGATTAAGGCTCTTTCTGAAAAAGCTCTCTTTACCACATATGGTCATTCTCAATTCGGAGTCCATTTTTCACTATCATCATGCTGACTTGGAAGAATTCTTTTCAATATCGACTTTTCTTCTCAAAATTGACAAGGTCTGACCTTTTTGTCATGAGCTCTCATCATTCTCTTTTGGTATAATTGGCTATGACCGAGTGCTGCTAATATTTTTTCTTCAATGAAGTTTAGTTGTTCATAGCGCTTTTGGACCCATTCAGCTTTTTCTAATCCCACTTCCCTTAGAACTCTTAGGGATAGGATCAATACTTATATTGGCAATACAGCTTCCATCCTATAAACCAAGGAAAAAAGAGTTATCTTAGTAGAAGTGCGCATAGAAGTTTGATACGTATGCAAGGCAAAAGGCAATTTCTGGTGCCAATCCTTGTATGTTTCGATCATCTTCTCCAAAATTCTTTTGATATTTTTGTTTGCAGCTTCCACTGTCTCATTCATTTTTGGACGATATAGAGCTGAATTGTGGTGTTTGATCTTGAACTGAACACATACTTCTTACATCATCTTGCTATTCAAATTTTTTATGCTATCTAAGATAATTCTTTATAAGAGCTCGTATCTACAGATTATTTCTTTTTTGATGAATTTACAGACCACTGATCTAGTCACAGTTGTGAAAAAGGTAGCTTTGACCCATTCAGTGAAGTAATCAATCATAAAAAAAATGAATCTATTCCTATTTGAGGCCTTTGGGGTAATGGGACCAATGACATCCATTTTTCACATAGAAAATGGCCAAGGTGGTGCTACAAAATGTAAAGCGTTGGGTGGAGCATAGATCTTATCAACATAAATATGGCATTTGTGACATTTTCAAGCATAATCAATGCAATCTTTTTTCATTGTCAACCAATAATATCCAGCTCGTATAACCTATCTTACCATCACATGCCCATTTGCATGTGATTCACATACACCATTATGAACTTCCTCAATAATCTTTTTGGCCTCAGAGGCACCTACATAATGTAATAATACTTGGCTTTTACCTCTTTTGTATAAAATTTTCCCATCTAAAAAGAATCCCATCACCAACCTTTTTAAAACTATCTTATCATTGTTTGTTGCTTGATTTGGGTACTGCTGATTCTTTAGTTATTACATAATATCATGATACCAGGGGTGGCCATCCTTTTCCTCTTATGAGTTGGCACAATGCACTGGCACGTCCTTGATGTTCAACTTGATAGGCTAAATTTTGATAATATCACTGATCTGTACTATTGTAGCCAAGGTAGCCAAGGTAGCCAAGGCATCTGCAATCTGATTTTTTTCACGAGGTAAGTGTTCAAACTAAATTGTCTTAAATTGTTTGCATAACTTTAAAATACATTTGTGATAGGGGATAGGTTTTGAATCCCTTGTTTCCCATTCATGTTTTAGTTGATAAATGACTAGAGTTGAATCCCCAAACACTTTTAATGCTTCAATTTTCCTATCCAAAGTAGCATGCAATCCTAAAACCCAAAACATAAACTTTATATTTAGCTACATTATTAGTGCAGTTAAAGTTTAATCTTGCTGTAATAGGATAATGTGTTCCATTGGAGATAATAAAATTGCTCTAATCCTATCCTTCATGGCATTGGCAAACCCATCAAAGTACATTCTCCATATCTCTTCTTCACCATATCTTCTTCTAACCCTAAAATAACCATTAATTCTTCATTTGAAAAATCTAGCTTTATAGGTTCTATTCATCAGTAGCTCTATCTGTCAGAAATTTAGTAATGATGCTTCTTTGATTACTTTTTGGCTCACATACACTATGTCATATTCTGAAAGCATCACTTGCCATTTTGTGATTCTTCTTGATAGTGAAGGCTTTTCGAAGATGTGTTTGATGGGATTCAATTTAGCTATGAGCCATGTTGTATGGTAAAGCACGTACTGCTTGAGTCTTTTAACTATCCAAGCTAAAGCATAACTCATTTTCTCTAGTGATGAATACTTGGACTTGTACTCTGTAAATTTCTTGCTTAGGTAATAAATAGCTCTCTCTTTTTAGCTGGATTCATCTTGTTGACCTAACACATATCCCATTGATTTTCATGTACCACTATGTATAGAATCAGTGGTTTTTCTAGAACAGATGGTGCTAATATTGAGAGATTTGATAAGTACTGTTTAACCTTATCAAAAGCTTTTTAACACTCTTCATTCCACTTATCGAGATTATTCTTCCAAAGGAGTTTAAAAATAGGGTCTTGAGAAGTGAACAGAGAAATATAGTTCAATTGACCTAAAAAACCTCGAACTTCCTTTTGTGTGCTTACAAGAGATAAATTTTGAGTGGCCCGAATTTTGTTTAGGTTAACTTCTATTTCTTTTTCACTGACTATAAATCCCAATAGCTTCCTTGATCTGGCCCCGAATTTACATTTGGCTAGATTCAGTTTGAGCTAAAACTTCCTCAACTTCACAAATAATTTTCTAACATTGACTATATGATCCTCTCTTTTTTTGGATTTGGTAATCATGTCATCCATACACTTTAATCTCCTTATGGCTCATATCATGAAAGAGGGTTACCATAGCCTTTTGATAGGTTGCTTCAGCGCTCTTCAACCCAAAGGGCATGACCTTATAGCAAAAAGTTTCCTACATAGTGATAAATATAGTCTTTTCTATATCATATTGAGCCATCTTTATTTGATTATAACTAGAGAATCTATTCATAAAAGAGAACACTGCATGTCGGGCTATATTATCTACTAGTGTATCTATATAAGGTAAAAAAAAAAGTTATTCTTTGGACTAGCTCTATTCAGATCTTGATAGTCTACACATATTTATACTTTTCCATTCTTTTTGGGGATGGGTACTATATTAGCTACCTATTTAGGATATATGGCCACTTGTAGAAAGCCTACGTCAAATTGTTTTTTTACTTTCTCTTTGATCTTCAATAGCATTTCTAGCTTCATTTTTCTTAACTTTTGATACATCAACTTGTATTTCAGCTTCAAAGGTAACCTATGCTCTACTATTTCAATACTGAGCCCAGGCATATCTTGGTAGGACCAAGCAAACATATCCACAAACTCTCAAAGTAAATCCTCTAATCATTTCTGGTCAATTACTGAGAGTGAAGTACCAATCTTGACTTTTTTTTTTTATTTTCAACATCACCCAAATTGATCAATTGAACAACTTTTTGATAAGGCTCAATGGATTTATCTTCTTTAATTAGCCTCATTAAATTTGAAGATAAAGTGTATTTTTCAAAATCCTTCTCAGTATCATGTTCATTGATATTTTTCAAAATCTCGTACCATTGTCATGATTACCTTCACATTCATTTGGGGACTTGAAACTTAATGGAATAGGAAATATTGGCAAGAAACTTTGATGGGATAATGAATGAAATAGAAGAAATGAACAAAATGCATGCTCCTATTTTTATTGAAATAATGAAAAATAAAAAGCCCAAACATAAGAATTCATCCCAATGCTTTTGGGCATAAGCAATTAGGAGATATGATTACATTAAAGAAAAATAAAAAATAATAAGCATCTAGATGAGCCTTCAATTCTTCAATTCATATCTAGATGGGCAAGGGTAAACTAAAGCTTTCTCATTTTGACTTCCATCATCCACCATATGAATGGATAGCTTGGCAAAAGCTTCCTTCCATTTTGGTTTTTTTTTTTATGTCTTCTTCAGCTCCCAAGTGCATGTATCCTCCAGAAATTAAAGTTTCATTTAAATGAGGAAAGATCATCGATTTGTTATTTGCCTTTCTATTATTGTTCTGTATTTTTTCAATCCTATAACCTAATTTTGATCTACAACTATAATCCTTAATCTTAGGAAGGTTTTTAATCCCTTGAAGGCTTTTACCTAAGCCAAACCCAATACTCCAACCCTTGTTAATCATCTGATTAATCATAATTCAACTAAATTTGAGTCATTTACCTATTGCATTAACAGGTTCAAAAGATCGGTAAAAACATTTCAATGATTCCTCTGTTGCTTCCACATATGGGGCATTTATGAGTTGAGTCACCAATAGATCTTCTTCTCTAGTTATAATCACCAATTATCTTTCCACATTGAATTTGATCTTTTAATGCAGTGAAGAGGGGACAGCACCTAACTTGTGGATCCATGGCTTTCCTAATAAGCAACTATATGATGAGGAGATATCCATAACTTGAAATTTTATGTTAACTGTGATACTTACATCTTCAATTTAACTGAGTTCTCGTCTATTCCCACCAAATGCTCAGACCACCATTTAATTGTCTTGGATATAAGACATATCAAAGGGTAACTTGGCCAAAGTGGACATATGCATAACATTAATAGTTGATCTATTATTAACAAGGACCTTAGCTACTATATGGCATTTACATTTAACGGTGATGTGCAACACCTTGTTGCTCCTTTTACCTTTAAGTAGAATCTTATCATCTCTGAAAGGGATGTGATGTGGCACCACTAGATTCTCCACCAAGTGATTCACATACTCTATGGATACGTTATAGGCCATATAAGCCTGATTTAATACCTTTAACAAAGCATTGCGATGACGTTCAGAGTTCATGAGAAGTGATAGTAGAAAAATTTTGGTTGGTATCTTATTTAATTGCTCCACTATAAAATATTTGCTATGCTTGACTAGCTTCAAAAACTTACAAGCTTCTTTTTTAGGTACAAACTTCGAGGTATCTTTTTTTGAATTCTCTGGTTCAGTTTACTTCTCTTTTTTTTATCTTGTTTTTTTTTAAGTTTTTAGAGTATAACATCTTCCACTTCTAGTTATGCCTCTTACACCCATTATATTGGCAGTTTCAGCTTTCGGCATATCCTTTTGTTGCCCCTAAGTCATTACTTCACACTTATACCTCCGAAGGATTAGTTTTTCATCTTTATAAGAAAATGGGTGTGGGACTTTGAAGGCCACTAGTTTGGGAACAAATTTATTTCCCAACTGATTGTGGTTTTTCCTTACAGCGTATGGTGATAGGTTTTGGCACCCACCTATCTATCATTGCCACCTTGATATCTTTTGAGCTGTTGACTCCTTATATAGCTCTATCTAGTAAGAGTCCATTAGCTTTTGTACTTTATCATAAAATTGCTTACAGATGTCAATTGAGTGTTTTAGAGTTATACTGTGATTCTTACATCTTCAATCTGTAATGCATCTTCTTACATAAGTGAATAGAGCTATTGGTTATATTATCCCAATTTTATGTAGGGCTTCATATAGCTAATTAAATGATATCTTAAGCTCCTCTGTATTTTTTTCACACGCTTCCTACTCTCATCCAAAGCATTGACTGTATGGCTAGGTAAGGGATTTTTGCTAACATTAGGTATTAAATTCCCACTAGTATTAAAACTTATCAACCATTTCTTAATCAAACTTTGCACTTTATGCTTAAAGGGAATGCAGTTCTCGGTAGAGTGTCCCACTACTCCAAAATGGTAGTCATAGTAGGCATTGGAATTATTCCATTTAGGGTAAGAAGGTTCAAGCTACTTAGTAGGGACGGGAGCAATTAGGTGGTTCTTGTAAAGCTTTTGGTATAGTTTGATGTAACTTATAGGGATAGGGTCGAATGTAGGTCTTTCCTTGGTTCGTGGTTCTCGGGCACCACTTATGGCACTGATTGGGTGAGAAGGTGGTCGTGGTGAAAATAGATAAGAAGGTTATGTAGTCAATTGATAGATAGAGGCAGGATTTGCTATGTGATGGTATGTGGGATAGGTTGGTTGAGATAAATTATGAATTGCTGCTCTTCAAGATTCCTAACTCGAATGTCACTTTCTTTCTTTTTAGTTGTTCTTTTAAAAGGCTTTCGTCCTTTAAGCTTACCATTTTTGATAGCATTTTTTATGATCTCTCCAAAAATTACCATATCAGCAAAGTTTTTAGTCGTATTTCCTATCATTCTTTCATAATATGGTGACCTTAAAGTGCTTACAAATACCACTGTAATTTTTTTTTGTCAAGAGAGATTGTACCTGAGCAACTACATCCCACCACCTCTGGGCATATTGCTTGAAGGATTCGAAGGCTTTTTTTTCCATTTCTTGTAAGAAAAGGCAGTCAAGGGCTATGTCAATGATGTGGCGGTATTGATTGATGAAGGATTGAGTCAAATCTTTTTATGTCTTTATGTGGGTCCCATTTAACTACACATACTACCTTGCTCGGACCCAGTTAAGCTATCTTGAAAGACATGCATGAGTAATTTTTCATTACTAGCATGTGCTGTCATCTTACGTTAGTACATTGTGATATGTGTGATAGGGCACTTAGTGCTATCATACTTTTCAAATTTTGGTACTTTGAATTTGGATAGCATTACTACATCGGGTACCAAACAAATCCCCACTACATCGATGGATCCGTATAATCAATTCCTTCTACAACCATCAATCTTTCTTTAAGCTTGTTCATGGCTGATCAGTTTTAGAATTTTTTAAAGGTATAGCTACCTGTGGCCTCTCTTTCTTCTTTGCCTTATTTACAATAGGGAGTTGAATGGTTCAACTACCTTTTTAGCATAAACAGGATTGTCATAAGTTTGGATATTCTCATGACTGGGTGCATAAGTCATCTTTGGGTATTGTACTTCAGAAAAGTTATTGGTTGAGGTTGAAAGATTGGGGTATTTTGAGTTTGTTGTGGATTGAAACCCAGAGGATATGTTGATTCAATGCTTCAGGTGAGGTATCTTCCTCCATTATCTTTTCTCTATTTACCTTTTCCAAGGCTTCTAGAATTTTACTCAACTTTTTTTCAAGTATCTCTTGAGCCTTTTTATCATCTCAAGGTAATTTGCATTGTCTTGGTCCTTCTTCTTAGTTTTAGCCTAGGTATTGTATGAATGGGTAGCTATTCTTGCACCTTATTATCATAATTAAGAATCAATGATGATGCTATGATAATGAATGAATGAATGTGATGCAAATGCATGGAAAAGAAAAGACGACATTTGCCCTTTAAAAATCTAACAAAAGTGAACTTTCATTTATTTCGCAAGAGTCTGTTTTACATTAAATCTAATATTATCCCTCTATAAAAATGCTTAACTTGCTCATACTGGTCCTTAGCCTTCTCAATGAAGTTTAGTAATCTCTGTCCATGCTCCTCTGCTAGTGTAACCGAAGCTCTCAACACATCAACCTCTTTTACCATCTCACTAGCTTTGATAACTGCCTTGCCTATCTGAGCTGTGAGGTGCTCTATGTATCTTTGTCTTCCCTACCCTTCTCTTTTGTTGCATCACACTTGATAGGATAATTCTTTGTGCTTATTTGTGAGGTTTTGACATGATCTTTTTGTTCATTCAATTTTAAGGTTAAGGTCAAAATGTAGTTTGAAAGCATTTCATTTTACTACTGAACTTCTTCAAAATCATCTTTTATTTGTGCACATTCTTTTTTCAACTCTTCATTCTCATAAGCCAGATCTATGTTGTTTATTTATTTGGCCTATAGCTATATACGCAACCTCTTATGCTCTTGTCGTAGCTCCTTCAATTAAGGGCATCGTTCTATTCTTTGACAACTTTCTAGGCCTTACTGTATTCTTTAAAAATCTTGTGGACTTAGATTTCTAGTTTTTTTACTTTGTTTTGCCACTAGTTTTTTTCTCCTTGAAGCTTCAGAATTTCTTGTTTCAGTTTCTCTTTTTTTACTTCATATTCTTTCCTTATGGATTCTAGTTCTAGAAGCACATTATCTGTCCCATGGTCCACTAACTAGCAATGGTCTTTAGGCATAAATGCCACTTTTTGACCCCTTTTGGTTCTCCAAATCAGATACTTCTGAGTGGCCTTATTAATGGTCCAGGGCTTACCTTCTTGGGCTTCTCTAGGCCTTGATCATACTATCAATCTTTTGAAAAGTTTTGAGTTTCCCATATGAACAATTGAACTAGCTGAGCTTATGTGTCATAGAAGTAAACTATTTAGCTCTATGTTGTCTCCTTACCATTAGTGGTGCATAACTCATTGACTTCAATAATCCTAAAAGTGTAACCCTTGTCTCATCTTCACATTAACATAACATAGGTTCCCTATTCATTCATGGAGCTAACCATTTTACTTGATCAACTGTGAGTACTTGCAATAGATTTTTTCACTCCTTCTAAGTATTTGCTTTTAGCTAAATGCTCTAATAGAATTTTCTAATTGGGTTTCGTGTGTGGAAATAAAGCTTGGAAAAGGCATTTTTTTTGCATTCAAAATGACTTTTCATCCACAGATATGGTAATGGTATGCAACCCATAAATCTTGCCTTGTCATTTTGTCTACAAAAGTTTAAAGATCTAATGTTTTCTACCAAGATAGTTGGATAAGGATTACACCTTTTTTCGATCTGTTTAAAAAGATCAACCATTTCTATTTCAATATGGCCTAACACCTTACGAAAAATGACCAACCTATGTATGGCTAGAGTAAATACATTCATTCCCTTATCATCAACTAGATGCTTGGCAATGAAATCTCGGAGAACCTCCTATGGGATACCATTATGCTATTTTTTTTCTCATATGTTGGAATCTACAATCTCTTTTCCCACTCCTAAAATCTGGCCTAATTTCCTATGATTCCCTGATTTGTGCTTTTTCATATATATTCTGTCTGGATATAGTAGATGCATGCCACTAAAGTCGAGTACTCCTTTATAGTCGATACTAAATCAACCTCATTAAAGATGAAACAATGGTATGAAGGATCCCAAAACTGTATCATTGCCTTAATAAGCGAGTTATCAACATCCACTAACAAGAGATATGTAATATGCCCAAACTTTTGACAAAAAGCTTTTTACCTTGAAAAAAGTCATGTTGTTTTATATATCGATAGGATTTTCAAGTCATTTTGTTTAAAGAGCAAGCAAACTTTCTTTGGCAGTGTAGAGATATGATCAGGTGGCAAACAATATCTTTTTTCTAGTTGGTTCTTCTCTGATTCTATCTTCACATCTATGGGAGAGTCATATTTGAACAATGTAGATGAGGCACAAACCTGACGTTCTATGGAGTCCATGAAAGCTTTTGTTGAAATAACTTTTAGGGTAAGAACACTATTTAATCTGTAAGTATGTTTATGAATATGCACAAAAGGGAAAAGAAATAAAAGAAGACAAAGAAATTAGTTAGTCACTTCAATAAAACATAGAATAAACACCATATAGTAAGTAAGATAATAACATGACCTTGAATTTTGGATTGACTGCAATGGGTGGGAATATAAGGCTCTATCTATGGTTAGGCTCTTAAAGTTGACTATAAGTGATTTGGGTCAATTCTAAAAGGTTCTTAAATTGTTCCTTACATCATGGTCCATCATAGACTAGTAAGGCACATTCAATTTGAGTGGGAGTGTTTCACAAGCCCATGTGAAGACATGAAATCTCACGAAGGCATAGGTACTTCACTCCTTCCTAAAGGTAGAGCCCAGGTGGAAGGCTTATGTTATGCACATGCACATGAATGACAGGTATATATACAATAAATAATTAATTAAGCATATATAAGCCAGGAAAAGAACAAAATAAATGATTAATTAAGTAGGTATAAACAATGAAAATAAAACAATAAATAATTAAGCAAGTAAAATATCTCAAATTTATTAAGCAAGGCCTGGATAACAAGGAATCATTTACTAGCTTAACTCTCGATATCTCAAGCGGAGTCGCCAAACTATCATAACATATAGATCTGTGGAGCTACCATTAGACATGGATTAAAGGAGTCGCCACCAATTTTTTTATCTAGGTGTGATTGGCTACCTAAGACATATTCTGATCCACGAAATTAGATATTAAGTTCATGAGTCGGTTACACATGGGAAATGTTATAGCACCCCCATAATGCCCATTCAAATAATTGTACCAATTTGATCTCAAATTATCCAAGCATTGATCATATTTGTAATTTATCGAATTAATTTAATATTGAAAATTAGTCTTAAAATTATCCCAATAGTTTGGTAGCAATCTAAGATAATTTTCTCACTTCGAAAGTATTCATAGAGACCAGTGTCCCATTCTAAAGAGGATCCATCGTCAGATTTATTAACATATGTTTATTCAAGAAAATTAGTAAAGTTTTTCAGTAGTTTGGTATAACTTAAAATAATCCTCTAATAGTTTAGAGGATAAACAAATTATTTTTTTGTTGTTTATATTTTTACTTTTAAAAAACAACGATTTATGAAACTTTTCAATAGTATGGTGGATTCCATTTTAAATATTAAACCCATGAAAACTCTCTAATAGTTTGGTAGAATTCATAAATTTATTTTGTAAGGATTTTTATTTGAAAAAGATTTTTTTAATTTTTTTTATTTTTGCTGAAAGGATTTTATTAATATTTTTGAAAACTTTATTTGAAAAGATTTTTTTTATTGAATCATTTTTCTTTTCTTTTTTTACTTTCAGAAATAAAATGGCAAAAATAACATTTTTAAAAGATAAAACCAAAAAAATCATAAAAAATAAAATTGGTTAAAAATAAAATAAAATAAAAAATAAATAAAAAATAAAAAAAACTTATGATCGGGTCGGGTCAATACTAGGGTCAACACGCAGATCCTCGTCAAGTCACCCGTAAGTTAAAGCTTTCCAAAACGCTATCATTCTGGAACAAAATAAAAGGCAAAACGTCAGCGTTTTCTTTAGAATTACTTGAGCCACTTCTTTCTCTTGCTTGAAAATCCTTTGCCTTTTCTTTAAAACAGCCAAGAACCATGTTAAAAAGTTCCACAAAAAACTAGAAAACCCATCAGTTTTGAGAAAACTTTCTCGAATCCCATTAAAAAATTCAAATGTTCTTCCTAAAAAAACAGAAAAACCTAGATTTCTTCAAATTTTTTAGATTCCCCCCCAAATTTGCTCGGATTGCTCCTAAAACTACCTAGAATCCTAATTCCAAATCCAAAAACCTAAAATCAAACCTAAGAACTCCATATTGAAGCTGGGATCAAAATCAAACTTCCAGAATATCTTGATTGTCTAAAATTTTCCAGATCTTTCCCTAAGAATTTTTTTTATGTGTGTCATCTATAAAGCTAGCTTGATTTATAGGCATCCCAAGATCTAATTTTTGAAAACAGATAGAATCAATCCTAGGATTGCATTATGTCCAGCATGATTTTTGGTCTAAAATTTTAGTACTTGTATTGATAGAACTTTGACTAAGGGATTTTAATCCTAATTCCCTTCCTGTTCACGTGCGAATCGAAAAAAAAGGAAAGAAGAAAAAAAATGAAAAAAATGAAAAAAAAAATAATAATAGTGACCATAATATTATATACAAATATACAAAAGACAAAAAATGAAAATGAAAATAATAATAATAATATAGTAATAATAATAATAATAGTGGCATCAATAATGATATAACATAATATTATATAATATATACTATAATAACAAAACTACAAAAGAAATCAATCCAATTAGGCTCGGACACAAATGGGTGTCTATAGTACTCCTGTAAGAAGTTGAATATTTACAGCTGACTAGAAAATGGATAAAGGCAATAGGAATTGTAAAATCAAGAATGAACACCAACTAAATTAACTATTCAAACCTGGCAGAAAGCAAAAATAAAAATAAAGTAACACCATTGAAACCCAAGAATTAACTAATTGAAGAAGATATAAAACTACCAAGCAAAGAAAAAAAAATTCTTTATTGTTCATATATTTAAGATAAAAAAAATAAAAATGGAAGAATGCCAGTGTATATGCAATGACTTATATTTAAAGCATCATAAAATAAGGCAATAATAAATGCTATAAGCGTTCCACTTCATTATCATATTAAGTTAAGTATTTTATGATGTTGATCACGTAATTTGACTTTCACCATGTAAATTACAAACATGGTTGATCTGCTAAGTTTCTTAAAGATTGAAAGCAAGTTAGAAAAGAGAGGAAGCAAAGAGAATGAAGGAAGGGACGTTGACAAGACAATACAAAGACCAAATTGCCTAAATGAAATTCCTTAGAGGTAATTTGGCAATATAATTTCTAATATCCTCCAATATCAACATAAAAGAAATTCAATATTTAACAACATGGTTATAAATAAAAGAACCCATAAAGCACCAAATCGAGGAAAAAACAAATGATATTAAGTAGTAGGCCACCATACTAAATTTGCCGTGCTTAAAGCAAACTTACGAAAAATGAAATAGTTTTAAAATACTCTTTGCCACATTCAAATTGCCTGCTCCAAAAATTATGTTGAACACACTTTCAAAAGAATTAACTAACTGCTCAGTTTTTAGAAAGGCAAGGGGGAAAAAAGTAAAAATAAGATTCTACATCTCAACGCCTAAGGTTCTAACTAAGAACAATCACCTTAGATAACTCTAATAAAAAATCTTTATTTATCTAAAATCTGGTTTTTATGAAAACCATAAAAGAGACCTCCAGAGGTTGGACAAAGAGACTAATGCATAGGAATCAAGAGAAGGGTGAAGGAAAAATCAGAATAAAATATAAAAGAAAGAACAAAAAAGTTAAAGAAATGTAAGAGGTCTTTTTTATCTAAAAGGGCACAACAACATTAAATTTTTGAGGTAGACCAAGTTTACCATCAACTAATTTTAGGTTTTAGCATGAATTCAAAATAAAACTCATTACAAGATAAGTATAAAGAAAAGGCTCTCTTATGATTTCAAGAAGAAAGGAAGAATGCTAGGTGACAAGTATGCCTTATACCCATCATTTCGTTACTTGATTTTATGATAAATGCAAGAAGGGGCCCCAACCTTTCAAAGCAGTGCACTAAAGAATACAATCTTAGCTAGGGATGTAATCGAATTGAGCCAAATTGATATAATGAGAAGCAAGAGTTCAAGCTCGAGTTGAAATTAGTTGTTTGAAATTCGACTTGAGCTTGATCAAATTTTAAATTTTAAGCTTAAGCTTAAGGTCGATCAAGATAAAAATTGAGTTACTTAAACTCACTCGATTAGGCTCATTTAATAAAAATGAGCTCAATTCTCATGCTCAATTTTTATTTCAATTATGCGTTCGAACTCGAGCTCGAGCTCAAATTGATATATATATATATATTTATATGAGTAAAATAGTAGTTTGTTAATTAAAATAATAAAAATATATTAAAATTTAAAAGCTTGATTAGGCCTGTGAGCTATTGAAGTCGAATATTAAGATATGCAAACTCAATTCACTTGATAAGTTGAATTGCTCAAGCTTGAGCTCAACTCAATAATGATTGAGCCAAATTCAAATTTTATCTAAACCAAACCTAAATAGCTTAAGAGTATTAATGTATCATTTACACTCTAATTCTAGCTAACCATAAAGAGCTGTAAAATAATTCCATTCCATTCAATTAGGACTTAGGGGAAAGGAATAATTAGATGAAAATTGAATATTTTTCCTTGAAATCCAGTTATATCAAGTACATTATAGAAAGTCAGAATTTGAAGTTTAAATATATATATATATATATCAACAACCTTTTTCTCCAAAAAAGGTTCTTCCAAAATTTGTATTGAATACAATTATATAATGAATATTGTTGATAGATTTTTACGCTCTATAAACCCATTTTGTTGGGAGGTGTTAACATAAGAATTTTTGTGAAAATTTCCATTTTCTTTCAGATAATCATAAAAAATTGGATTAAAGTATTCCTTCCCATTGTTTGTGCGAAAAATTTGGATTTCGGTTTGAAATTGTGTTTGAATCATTTTGTGAAATGGCTAAAAAATTACCTTAGCATCAAACTTGTCTTTTAATAAGTAAACCCAACAAGCTCATGAAAGCCATGAACCACCTAGTTCTTGTTATGTTATTTTCCTATGGTGGTCCCCAAATATCACTTTGAACAAAAGAAAAAGGTTTAGAAAATCTATATGTATTACTAGGATAATGAACATGAGTGTGTTTGGCAAATTGACAAGTTTTACAACTAAAGGAATGGACATCTTTATTCTTAAAAAAAAAGAAGGAAAAAGAGTTTTTAGATATGAAAAACTAGGATGTCCTAATCTATTGTGCCATAACATAATTCCTTAGAAATAGAAACAGATTCACCACTTAGAGCCAAAGCTTGTTTATTCACTTGTTGAGGATCCTTAAGGTAGTACAAGCCTTCATACTCCTTAGCATTGACAATTATTATCACCAAAAGTAAATCCTAAAACTCACAATATGAATGATAGAACTTAGCCATACAATTCAAGTTCTTTCTCAATTTACTTATAAACACTAAATTACATACTAAATTAGGAACATGCAAAACTAAAAATAGTGTCATATTAAAAACTTTAATATTTCCTTTTCTAGCAACAAAGGATAATGATCAGTATATGAAACTTGAAGTTTTCAGAATATGGATTATATGTTGAAAATAATTCATGTCATTCTGTCATATGGTCGGATGCCCCAGAATCTATAATCCAAGACTTCTTAGAATCTGATTTTGCACTCAAAGCAGAGAGATAGTTACCTTTTATGTAATTGTGCACTTTGGAGTAAGTGCAATAGTTGATTCAAAAGTTACCTCTGATCTACTCTGAAGAGAGGCACCAATTATGACTATTTTGGCCATTAGAAAAGAAAAAAGAAGAGCAAACCTTGCCTGATACCATGAAAACAAAGATAAAAACAATGTTTTATGAGTGTTATTTGATTAAAAAGAGTCCCCAAATATATAAAGAAATTGATATGCACGAAAAAACGCACAAAATCATGACACAATGATCTAAACATAAAAATGAATAAAAGACTAGAAATATAAATCCCAAAAAATCAAGAAATTGATTCTGATTTGACATCCCAACAAATAAAAAAATTGATCTTGATTTGATACATAATCTATCACACACTCCCCTTCAAGCTAGAGAATAGATATTTATCATTCTCAGCTTGTCAACAAGAGTCTCAAAGTTTGGTTTATGTAGTCCTTTTGTTAGGATATCTGCTACTTGTTGCTTTGTATAAACATAGGTCATACAAATCACTCATATATCAATTTTCTCCTTGATAATATACCTATCAACTTCCACATGCTCTATTCGATCATGATGCTGCAAATTATAAGCAATACTTATAGCAGTCTTGTTATCACAATATAGTTTCATAGGGTATTCAATTATCATTTTCAATTCTTCCAAAAGTCTCTTCAACTAAATAAGTTTACAAGTGCCTTATGCAAGAGCTCTAAATTTTACTTCTACATTACTTCGAGCAACAATGAACTATTTCTTTTTAAAGTTGCTTGTGCTATCATGTTTACCAATAATGTTCTTAAGTTTTTTTTAGGATATTATTTTAATAGCCTCATACTTGATCAATAGACTTCCTAGTAGAGTTCTCAATTTCAAAACACCATTGAACATGTCACTTAAATCATATCCACAAACTAGGTTATTTACTTTTTTACCCCTAAAAGTCTTTGGTTGTACATCTTTGTTCACAACAAAAGTCTATCTCATAGGAAACTAGAACCTAAAGCTATAAAAGGTATCTTGATTATGTACTTCCTACTCAAAAAGGATATAAGTGCTATCATGAAACATACATTTGTCTCATTAGATGTCACATTCTTTGAAAATCAACCATTTTACCCAAAATTGACTTTTCATAGGTAGATATTAAGTGAAGATAGGCTTTGAGATTTTTTCATTCCATTTCCTATAACATCTTTTATTCCTATTATGTCACCAATAGAAGCAAAGTTGGAAACAGGAACAAATTCATCTATGATTAATCTTCAATAAAAAACAGAGTATCATGTTTATGCATGACATAAACCACAGCCTCAAGAAGTACAAACTTTTAAGCCCTAGTCGCACTATCAAGAATCTAATCCATAAGTAAATTTTGAATTAGAAAATGTTGAGCTTACAGTACCATCACAGTAAATACTGATCCGTAAGTAAATTCTAAATGAAAAAAGATTGTTCCTACTGCACCATCACCAGTGAATATTCCATTTGACGATCTAGACATACCTATAACACTTAAGAAGGGTGTAAGATTATGCACTCAACATCCATTGTCCAATTATCTATCGTACACTTATTGGTCTACTACATTTTATGCCATGATAAAAAAGATTGAGGTAACTAAAATCCCACAAAATATTCATGAAGTATTATTTTCAAATGCAGTCCTTTACCACCTTTTTTTTTTCAAAAATTTAAAGCAATCTAAAAATTTGATGAAAAAAAAAGTAACAGCCATTATCAATCTCTAATAATGGCATTAGTGTATGCATGTGTGTGAGTTGAAATATTATGAGAATATTTTATGATAGATAGTTTAGAAGGGATTAATTAGGAGCTAATGTGTAATTTGTAATTGATTCTCTTTCTTGATTATTGTCTAATATAATAAATGGCTAATTCAATGGATTAGCAAGTTAATCTCTAAAGCCATAATTTTAACATTGTATCAGAGCTAGCAGTGCAACCCTATTCGTTGTTGCCTCCCCTTTCCCTCTTTCCTAAACCCATCTGCTATAGCCTTTAAATCGTCACCTAAACCGTCGCTACTTCAAACTTTGATCTTGTAACCCTAAAGCTACGTACTTAAAACTTTTTCTTTCTCTTTAATAGTCCTTCATTAGTTGAAAGGAGGCCACCCTTTTGTTCTCAAAGGCAACAATAAAAGGTTGCAACCTTTTCATGAATGATGGATTAAGAGAGACAAATTCTTATTGATGTAAAATGTGGTTGTAAAACTAAGGATGGAGTTCTTGGTTATTGATTTAAGATTTTGTTACCTGATTGAAATATTACCAATTATGTTCTAGAAAAAGAAGGTTCTATAGCCATGGCCAAGAAAAAGGCAATCGCATCGAAGGTGATAACTCAAGAGATTATTATAGGGTCATGGTTGTCAAATGAGAAACTTGATGACTCTAACTATTTTTCCTAGAGCAAGGCTGTGTTGGTGACCTTGTAAGGTCTTAAAAAGGCTTGATTTCTGACAAGTGAGCCACTAGCAAAGGAAAGCTTAAAGTATGCAATGTGGGAGCAGGAGGACAATAAAGTACTTGGACAATTGTTCAACTTGATGAAATGATGAGTCAAGGTGATATTTAATCAATACTTCACAAGAAACTTTGGATGATTTAAAAATTGTTTATGCAAATTTTGAGAATTAGCAAAAAATCTCAGACGTTACCAAGGCATGAACTAAAATGAAAAAATCCAATAAAAGCTTAAGAGAATATTTTGCTGCTTTCAAGGAGCTATATAACGAGTTTAATGAACTTATGCCTTATCTACTAATCTAAAGACTAATCAAAAGCAACAAAAAGCTTTAGTTGTAGTATTTTTCTCAACAGGTTTGAAAAAATAGTACATCAGTGTTAGTACTTAGATGTTATCAAGCAAATATCCATTTTTTTTACTAGATGCTTATAAGTGTCTAAGCAAGGTCACCTAACATGATCCTTCATAGGAAGACAGGGCAATATTTGTGGCCCCATAGCAAGAAGGGCAAGAACCATGTAAAAAACATAGTGGATGAGTTAGAGGACGTGGAAGTGGTAAAGGGGACCCATGGTCCTGCTATCATTGTGGACAGCAGGGACACTTACAGAATATTTATCCACATCTCTAAGGCAGTTCTGGCCCATCAGCAACATATGTGATTGATGTTATGCTTCAACCCCAACAGTAAAAGGAAATGAGAGTTCAGTTATCCCAAGATGAGTATGATAGGCTTATTCAGATGTTTAAGAATAATGCTTCGATCTCTTCTTTGATAGTAACTTTTATACAAAGTGAATCTACTATCTGCTTGGCTACTTTTTTTAGGACTTGGGTGATTAATTCAGGAGTTTTAGATTATATAATGGGTACTATGGGTACTCTTTATTCATATACTTATATGATAGGGAAATAGTCTATTTTGGTTACTGATGAAAATTTTATAGATATTGTGGAAAGTGGTAAGGCTCGACCTATATCCACGTTACCTTTACATTCTATGCTAACTGTGCCTTCTTTTCCTTTTGACTTACTTTCATTTAGTCAGATTACAAAAAATTTGAATTGTAGTGTCTCATTCTTTCCTACATATTGTGTTTTTAGGATCTATTAACGAAGTAGACTATTGGTAGGGGAAAGATCGAAAGATGTCTTTATGTGTTTGATGACATAAAAAAGATACAATCTGGATTAATGACATATTAGTGACATACTCAAGAGAATTGTCATCAGCTTATGAGTCTTATTATTGTTTTGGTCATCTATTTATGTCAACTTTACAAGTTATGTGTCCTCATTTATCAACTTTTAGTTTTGGTTGTGAATTGTGCAAGTTTGCCAAACTACACAGTGTCCTATCGACCGTGATTTAATAAAAGAGAAAAGTTTCTTTTTGTCATGATTCATTTTGAAGTATGAGGGCCTTGTCCTATTATTTTGAAATCTGGTTATAGATACTTTGTGACATTTGTTAATGATTATTCATAAGTTTGTTGGTTGTATTTGTTGTGGAACCATTTTGAATTATTCTTTGTCTTCACTACCTTTCATGCAAAAATAAAAAATCAATTCAATAAGGCTATCAAACTTTTATGGAGTGATAATGAGGGAGAGTATTTTTCTATAGAGTTTGTTCAATTCCTAAATATAAAGGGTATTATTCATTAGTTTTCATGTATAGATACCACACAACAAAATGGGGTTACTGAAAGGAAGAATCATCATTTGTTAGAAGTGGCTAGAGCTCTTTTGTTTCAAATGAATGTCCCTAAGGTATTCTGGAGTGAAATTGTCCTAACATCATTTTATCTTATAAATCATTTGCCATTTTCAATTTTTAAAGGAAAAGTTCCTCTTTAAGTATTATGTCTTGATCATCCCTTATTTCTAATCTCCCTCAAGGTGTTTGGTGCAAATGTTTTGTTCGTGACACTCACCCAGGTCGCATTAAATTAGACCCATGTTCTCTTAAGTGTATCTTCTTCGGTTATTCATATGTCCAAAAAAGGTATCGATGCTACTCTCTAGACCTGGGTTACTTTATTATTTTGGCAGATGTCGCATTTCATGAGTCAGTTTCTTTTCCTTTAGTACTAGTCTCATCCATCACCTATCATATAAAAAAAAATTTCTCATCTATCCGATACATAATACTCTGGTTAATGCATTTTCATCTGAGGCATGCCTAGAAACTTGATTTGGTCATATGTACACTAGAAGGACCTACGTAGATCTACCTACGAAGAATTCTTGCATCGAGATAGTCTCTTCGTCAATAGATCCACCTCTAGACACTATTGTTAAAGATGTACCAATTTTTCTACAAAAAGGTACACAAACTTGCAAAAATTTTCCTTTATACACATCATCGTACAAAAGACTTTCTGCTCAACTTCAAACTTGTATTGCCAATTGTTGCTATTACTGTGTCACATACTCTTCTTGATGCTTTTGCATATTCAGGATAGCATAAGGCTATGGAGAATGAGATGATGGCCCTAAAAGCCAACCATACATGGGACTTGGTTTCCCTATCAAAAAGAAAAATGCAAGTGGGTTTACGCCATAAAACTAAATCCTAATGGTTATGGCTAGTTTGAAGGCAAGAGTAGTCGCAAAAGGATATGCCCAGACATATGGAATAGATTATTTTGATACCTTTTCACTAATGACAAAGATGACATCTATTCATTTATTTCTTAGTTTTGTTGCTACACAAAAATGAGCATTACATCAGTTGGATGTGAAGAATGTTTTTCTACATAGTAACTTGACCGAGGAGGTATATATTAAGCAACCACAGGGGTTTGTTGCTCAAAGAGAGTCTGGGAAGGTGTGCCATTTGCATAGATCTCTATATAGTCTGAAGCAATCTCCACGCGATTGGTTCGATAAATTTAGTGTAGCTCTTATTCAGTATGGCATACGACAAAGTGAGAAGGATCATTCAATATTTTATATGTAGTAGAGTTCTAGCCTTATATTGTTGGGATATGGATGACATCTTCATCATTAGCAATGATAGTACAAGGATTGACAGACTTAAGATGTATCTTGGTCAATTGAAATATTTTCCAGGTATTAAAGTGGTAAGGTATAAAAATGGAATCTTTGTATCTCAGAAGAAGTATATGCTAGATATTTTGAGAGATACAAGTTTGTTCCATGTCAAACCAAGTGACACATTGATAGATCTAGGTATCAAACTTTCTCCAAAAGATGGCACTTTACTTGATGATCCCACACCTTATAGGAGACTAATGAGAAAACTAAATTACCTGACAAAGACAAGACCTAATATATCATTTCCAGTGAGTGTGGTTTGTCAATTCATGGCAACTCCCAGAGATACTCACTCAAAAGCAACAATAAGCATCCTCTGATATTTGTTGAGAAATCCTAGAAAGGGAATACTTTACAATTCTACTAGTGATAGGGGTATTCAAGCCTATGTAGATACAGAATGGATAAGCTCTCTTATAGATAGAAAGTCTACATCTAGTTATGCTATCTTCCTTTGGAGAAACTTGGTGTCCTAGGATAGCAAGAAGCAACAAGCAGTTGCTAGGTCTAGTGTAGAAGTAGAGTATAGAGCAATGGCTTTGGCTACAACAAAGGTGTTATATATGGTTCAATTCTTAGATGAAATTGGGCTTTCAGTTTGAACCCCTACAGAGTTATGGTGTGATAATCAGGCAGCTATTCATATTGCTTCCAATCCAATATTTCATGAAAGAACCAATCATATAGAAGTTTATTATTATTTCATTAGGGAAAAGTTGCAGAGTAGAACAATATTATTGAAACATGTGCGCATAGGAAAACAACTATATGATATTCTTGTAAAATCACTTCCAGGAGTTCGAGTTGATTATATATGTAACAAGTTGAGCATGATTGATATATATGCTCCAGCTTGAGGGGGAGTGTTAGTGTATACATGTGTGTGAGTTGGAATATTATAGGAATATTCCATGAGAGACAATTTAAGAGGAATTAATTGAGAGCATTAATGTGTAATTTGTAATTGATTCTCTTTCCTTAGTATTGTCTATGTAATGAAGCGAGTTGTTCTCTAAAGCCTTAATTCTAACAAATATAACTCTATATATACTAAATACACAACATGAAATATGAGAACAAAATATTACCCCATGTAAACTTGTAGATGCTGTAAAATGTATCTCAACCAACTCATAATTGCTTTTGTTTCAGGTTGCCGTGCATCCTCATCATCATTCAAAGGAAAGAACTGGCAGATTTTATTAGTTATGGTCATTTAATCATGGGGAAGAAAGGAGCAAATGCAATTTATTCTTGGAATAAAAAGCAACCTATAGCCAAACACATTGATTATCAAACAACAAGAAGAGTGCAAATATAAATATCAGGATCCAATTAAATTTTGAACGCAAAAAAAATGAATCTTTGGCTGGGATCATTTTCAGTCATTTGGATGAAAACTAGCAGAAAACATATCCCTTTCTAATATTATACCAAACAAAATATACACTAAAAACATTATCCCATCTACAACTTTATTAGTAAGCTAAAAATTAAACACCGACCTTAAGAATTAGTATTTCGAAACAATCTCCGGTTTCAACTTTTTACTCTGTCCAATTAATCCAATGATACCAAGATATGCTTTTCACGTTAGATTCTTCTATAACATAAAAATAACAGGAATATAAAATTGCCCATGCTATCTTTAGTGAGAATGACTGATCTGAAATTTTTATTAATTTCTAAATGCCAGAAGTTCAGCAAGGCAAAAACCATCTAAGTATGAATGCGCAATGGTTCTCCATATTTTAACAAAACTGATATAACATATATAAAGATCATAAGGAGCAAAATGGATCAAGTTTATTTACATCCTTAAAAGAAATTTTTACATTTCATATATATTATGTCAAGTTGACTAGAAAATGGGAGGAATTAAATGGTACACATTTCAAGCATCTTTCCTACCTGATTTTATCTACATGCCACCTTCCTGCATGATATTATAAAAACTATGATAAATCCTACAATTTATAATATCGATCCTGATTTGAGAAGAGTGTAATCCATAACTCCAATTATTCAACTAGGAATTTTTATAACTTCAACTTGTTGATGATGTTATAGAAAACTAAAATACACCTTTTAACTTTGGATATATCCCAATCTTAGAAGATCCATTTGCTTGTAATATTTAAGGTTCAACTTGGAATCGATCGCCTCAAACTAAAACCAATATTGCAAACGAGTTACCTGATCTGGAAAATCTCGATTTAGATCAATACCATTTGCATTACCACGGCTCCTAAGAGAAAACCCATCAGGATTCATTGAAGGAAGAATGTGAAGGTGAACATTTTTAACAATCAATTTAACCTGTACCATCAGCAAATATAACAGTTTAGGCAATTCTTTTAATATTGAAAATAAATGAAACTGTTATGATTAGACATTTTAGGTCATAAAATTACAGCAGCACAAGTTCCACAATTATAAAAGATGAATGTAACACATGCATGCATAACCAGACAGATGTAAACAGAAAGCGGATTTAATCGAAAGAAAATCAGGTAACAGTATTATCAAAATAACAAATGTAAATTGACGAAGGAAATAATAAATAAGTGGATCAATTTTTTATGGGAATGACTATTTCCACAGCCATCTTGACTGGGAAGAAGCAGCCTTATGAGTAGTGGACTGGGCACTACAAATCACTCACATGATTGCATCTGCATTGATTTATGCATATGGTCTGGATGAATAGGCATGCATCCTTTTTTAATGATTAAATGTGTAAAAGATATCAGTATAAATTAGACATGCAAATACAAAATATTTGATTACTGTTCAGATGAATAATTTAGTTCCCAAGCAGACCAATGTTTTCAATGACCATAAAGCATGCTCAATTTAGTTAAAAGAAAATGTTACTGATGCCCACACTCACCACTCCCCAAAAACAAAGAAAAATGATACGTCTAAAAAATGTCTCAGAAACAACATTAAAATATAAAAGCATCTTAAAATGACACCAAGATTCTACAAATCAACCAAGAACAAAGCATCATAATAAGTACAAAAACCAAGTTGCATAAACCTAAGTATTATTATGGCAAAAAAAAGTGAAAAATTCATATAAATCTTGTTCTCAACAACATGCAAGAAGAAGAAGAAACACACTTAAATGCAGTAAAATGAATAGAAAAGTACCGATGGATCCCTTAAATAGTTGTCACATATCCAATTTGCAAGAATAAGGAGAAGCTCACGACCAACAGGTTTGTCACCACGCACGTTACCAACAAACTGCAATGTCAAGTAAATCAGGCTTTGAGTCAACCCACAAAAAATAAAGGGAATGATAGTTCATTAAATAGTAGTTAAAAAACTACATTTAACAAAAATCGGCTATGTCATAATGATTTTGAGACCGCTAGATGAAAAGAATTTTAAAATTAAGAAAAATAAAAGGAGTCACCACCAATCTTTTTTATGGTGTGATTGACCATTCAAAAATTTATCTTTTTAATAAAACTATAAAAATGGGCTTAAAGTTTATCAAAAAGATAAATTTTGATCTACGAAAAACTAGGTTGGGCTTGAGAGTCGGTTATGTATGTTGGATGAAATGGTTTCGATTTAAAATTTAATACTAATTCCCTTCATTTAAAAAAATATATTTTTGTTAAAATTTTTTATTTTGGAATAATGAGGAAATCTTTAAGTTAAAGAATTATCTTAAAATTCTTCAACATCTAGGCAGAATTTAAAGTAACTCTTTTCGCTTGAGATTTAATACAATATTTCTTAAAATGAAAATAATACTCTTTGTAGAAAATAATTGTTGGTGACTCTCTAACATCTAGGCAAAGTACCAAAAATTATTTCCTTTGAAATATTATTTTTTGTTTTATAATATCATAATTTTAAAATATGTATTTATTTTTTTAATATAAAAAAATTATATGAGAAAGTAAATGATGATATTATTAGGAAGCAAATAAAAATTAAAAATAGAAAAATGCAAAATGAGTGTCAATAATAACATGATAGCATATGTATGCTAATGGATGTTATACAAGGTGATGAAATGCAATTTAAAAATTGGATTCTTAAATATAATGAGACCGCCTTAACTCCTTAATGTCTAGGTAGAGTTTAGGTATGACTATTTATATTTAAATCCTATTTTGTGTATTGGTTTTAATCCTGTTGTTCAGGCAAATTAAGGAATCATATGAAAAACTCAATTGAATAAAATTTCCTAAATACCCTATCGTCTAGACAGCATTTGAAAATAAATTACTCCACTTGAGATTTTCGCACATATCCTTAAAGTTTTAGAATGGTTTTGAACATAGTATGGGTTGAGGTTTTAAAGTTTGGTGACTTTTGGGTAATGATTTGAGATTGTGTACTAAATTTAGGGTTTTAGGTTTTGAATTTTAAAATGTAGAGTTTTAGGTTTTGGATTTTAAGGTTTTGAAATTTTAAGTTTTGAAGGTTTATGATTTGAAGGTTTAGGGTTTTAGAGGGTTTAAAAGTTTTAAATTTTTTGGGGTTTGAGGTTTAAAAGTTTCAATTTGAGGGTTTAAGGTTTTAGGATTTTCAATTTTTAAGGTTTGAAGGGTTTAAAGTTTTGATTTTAGGATTTAGAGGGTTTGAGGTTTAGGGTTTCAATTTTAGGATTTAAAAGTTTAGGGTTTAGAAATCTTGGGGTTTCAAGGGTTTTAAGGAATTTAGGGTTTCAAATTATTTTAGGATTTAAAGGGTTTAGGGTTTTGATTTTAGGGTTTGGAGAGTTTATGGTTTCAATTTTAAGATTTGAGGTTTAGGATTTTGATTTTAGAGTTTAAGGTTTAGGGTTTTGATTTTAGGGTTTGGAGAAAACACAAACATTTCTAAAAATCTCCAAATCTAGGTAGATTTTCGAAACAAATTTAGTTTTTATAATTGTCAAAAATTAATTAAAAAATTTGTATATATTTTCTTTTTTTAATAAAAAATTATTATTAATAATATCTATTTATTTTTATTATTGTTTTATTATTTATTATCTTTTTATACCTTTTTTTTATAATTCCCTAACATTTAGACAGATTTATTTTTAAAAGAATTCATTCTATCATTTAAGCAAGAAAATTTTTTTTTATCACTTTATAATCATTTTATATATTTTTTATTATTTTTATTTAACACTTGGGTTATTATTCTTTTTAAAAATACATATATTAAAAAGAATCAAAAGTTTTGAAATTCTTTTTTATTATTGTTATTAATATCATTAATAATAATAATAATAATAATAATAATAATAATAATATTATTATTATTATTATTATTATAAAACAACAAATATTAATTCTAATAAATTCTAAAAGTTTTTAAATATGCATAAATAACAATAATAAAGCTAAAAATGATATAAATAATATATAAACAAATTACCTGAATCAGACCTATCAACGGTATGGTCAACACTAGTTCAATTGGACCAATAATGGGGCAGTTCGACGAATGGTTTGTTGAACTAGCTAAAACGGGTTGTCGAGTTGGGTTACGCAAATCTCAGGTCAGGTCACGGGTACGCGCAGATCCTCTTTGCCTTAAAGCGACATCATTTTGGGCTTTCGTCTTCTATATAAAAACCTCTTTTTTTAACCAATTTCTTTCTTCTTTTCAAAAAAAAAATCTTTTTTCTTTCAACTCTCGTTGGCCAGAAACCCAAAAAATGGACCGATCTCTATTCGCCACTAGTCACCACCGATGGTCGCCAGTGATCGAAAAATATCAAACTTTTCCAAAAAACTCTTTTCTATCTTTTGAACCCAAATCTGCCTTTCTTTTTGCAAGAAACAGCCCTGATCAATATAGATCAAGGTTTGAAGTTTCAGTGTTCCTCTTTTTTTCAACCAAAATTGATGATTTTTTTTGTTTCTTGACACTGATGGTTCCTCCCTATGGGGACGGTTGTGTTTGTCTTTTTTATTTTTTTTATTTTTTTGATGGTTGACAGTTTGGAAAGGGATTAAGTATTGGGTACTGGGTGAGGTAAAAAAGGTGGTAAGGTGTATGGTCTTGGTGGAGCTCTGGTCTAGTGGGAATGGCTATTGTGAGGGTAAAATGGGTGTTAAGGGGTTGAAGATAATGCTATGGGAGGTCTGACCATAGGTTTTCAAAGCTAGGTCTTTGAAGGTTGGGGGGATGCAAGTGTTGGTATGTGTGTGGGTGAGGGTATGCATCCGAAGCCTTGGAAGTGGAGGAAACTAGGTGTTTTATGGGGCTGAGCACCTGGAATGGTAGGTGAAATTGATGTTTGGCAAGGTATGTGTGCCACAGCAGAGTAAGGCTAATGGTTCTAGGTAGTTTGGGCAGGTGAGGTGCAGGAGCTCTGGCTATGGTGGTAGTAGGGGTAGATGAACAAGCTAGTGCCATGCACGGAATCATGCCATCCCTATCCCAACTTTTTTTAATAAAATTTTTTTAATTTTAATTTTTAATATTATATTTAATTATTAATTTAACATAATTTAAAAATGAGACTTCACCCGATAAACCCAAACAAAATTAGTGCCTATAGCTGCCTCTCTTTGCACATTATTGAGAATTAAGAATAGGACAAAGACAAAAACAATAATTTTTTCCAAAGCTAACTCGATGACTCTCTAAAAGTTTTTTTTTTTTGTTTTTATGTTTTAAAGTTCAGGATTGAACTATGAATCAAGTGATAAAGAATGACTGTGATGATATTGTAAAGTAAAAAAAAAAAAATAGAAATGACTGAGATTGAAATGTGAGTCAAAGAATAATGAGACTGGGATTGAACTGTAAGTCAAAAATAAAGAGACTGAGATTAAACTGTGAGACAGAGAATAACGAGATTGGGATTAAACCGTGAGTCAAAGAATAATAAGACTGAGATTGAATCGCGAGTCAAAAAATAACGAGACTGGAATTGAATCGTGAGTCAAAAAATAAAAAGACTGGATTAAATGTGAGTTAAAAAATAAAAATAATCGAGATTAAACTACAAGTTAGAGAATAATGAGATTAAGATTAAACCACAAGTCAGAAAAAATGAAACCGTGATTAAATTACGAGTCAAAAAATAAAACCAACTAGGATTGAACCCGGGTCACAAAATAAATAGATTGAGATTAAACCACGAGTCAAAAAATAAAGATGACAGAATTAAACTTACAGAAAATAAAAATGACAGGGATTAAACTGCAAGTTAGAAAACAAAGAGACCAAGATTGAACGTGAGTCAGAGAATAAAAATGATCAAGATTCAACCACTAGTTAGAAAATAAAAATCGTCGAGATTGAACCACAAGTCAAAAAACAAAGAGACTGAGATTGAACTCGAGTCAGAGAATAACACAATTGGGATTTACCCGTGAGTCAAAGAATAATGAGACTAGGATTGAATTGCAAGTTAGAGAATAAAGACGACTGGGATTAAACCATGAATCAAAAAATAAAAATGATTGGGATTGAACCATAAGTCAGAAAACAAAGAGACTAAGATTGAAGGGTAAGTTAGAGAATAACAAGATCAGGATTGAACCGCAAGTCAGAGAACAATGAGACTGAGATTGAACTGCAAGTCAGAGAATAATGAGACTAGGATTGAATTGCGAGTCAAAAAATAAAAAGACCTGGATTAAATCATGAGTCAAAAAATAAAAATGATTAGGATTAAACCGCGAGTCAGAAAATAAAGATGATCGAGATTGAATCATGAGTGAGAAAATAAAAATGATCAAAATTAAATCATGGGTTAGAAAATAACAAGACTAAGATTGAACCGCAAGTCAGAGAATAACGAGACTAAGATAAAATCGTGAGTCAAAAATAAAGACGACTAGGATTAAACTGTGAGTCAAAAAATAAATGACAACTGAAATTGAACCACGAGTCAAAAAATAAAAATGATTAGGATTAAACCGTGGGTAAAAGACAAATATGACCAGGACTAAGTTATGAGTCGAAAAAAAAAGGATTCGATACTCGACAAATTAATAGTCTCGATTTTGAAAATCATGCTAAAGGTAACATTTCATCTTCAAGACCATCATCCTCATTTTGAAAAAGAAAAACATGCTAATTCTGTCTAATGTCTCATAAAGAAACCTTTAATGCAACTTATCATAAGGGGTATGTAATGTATACAATGATTATGATGAATAAAAAAGACAAATATACAATCAATGAATTATATCATGCATTTTCATTCATGTTAATTCAACTTTTGGAATTGGTTCGATTCTTTTAGACTTTAAAAGTCGCTTTCAGTGTCTTCATTTTTTTTAATCTTTTGATTTTCATCCAGCTATTTATATTTCCTCTTATTTCAAAATCTTTAACTTCTAATGGACCCATTTGACTTTTGGTTGCTCTAAAATCTTTTTCAAATTCTTTCTTTATCTTCTTTTCCTTTTTTTTTCTTCCTTTTATTGATGATCAATCAATTTCATTTCATTTTTTTTGATCCTGTATTGTTATTTTTGTCATTTTTACGTCCTTTTTTTTAACAATACATTGATCTATTATGAACATTATCAGTTAATATCATAATTTTAAATAACAAATGCAATGATTTCATATTCAAGATTGAACATGAAACTCAGTCAACAATGGCATATTTTGGTTTAGAAAGATAACGATAAGCTTTTCGAAACACAAAGAACATGTAATTCAAAAGCATTTCAAGAATCAAATATCAGTTTTCTAGATAATGAACATTTGAACGAGCTTGACCTATTCAAACCAAGTCTTTTCTCAAAAACTCGTGACATTTACGATCTTGTTATGTTTGATCTCATATAATCAATCGTTGCCCCATATTTGCAACTAATGGAATTTTGCCCCCAAAAGTCATCTCCCTTAATTTTGGTGTTATTCCATCTAGTTATGTGCCATCTTTTCGTTCTTTGAAGGATTTTTTTCTAGCTCCAATTTTGTTTAAGCCACCTTTCTACGTTTTCAACTTAAATGATCCCTATTTCTGGTTCAAATCACCATTTTTGGGTTTTCAATTTGAATCGTCTTTTTTTTTTCTTTTTTTACCTTTTTTTTTTTTTAAGTAAAATATTTTTTAATAATGTTCGAATTTATAGGGTTTGGCAATTCATCACCATCTATTTCTGCAAAGATCACAGCTCCATCTAAGAATGCCTTTTTTACCATACATGGACTCTCCTAATTGGACGTCAATTTTCCTCTGTTGTCATGTTGGTGTGGCAAAATTCTTTTCAAAACCAATTCACCTTCGTGAAAGCATCGAAGTAGTATCTTTTTATCATATGCTCGCATGATTCTTCTTTGGTACATCAGTCCATGGCTAAGTGCCAAGAACCTTTTCTCTTCAATAAGATTTAGTTGCTAGAAATAGTCTCACACCCAATCTGCTTTATCCAATTTTGCCTCCATCAAAACTCTCAGGGAAGCCCTTTTCTCTTTAATAAGATTCAGTTGCTCAAAATGATCTCAAATCCAATTTGCTTCATCCAATTTTGCTTCTATCAAAACTTTTAGGAAAAGAATTTCCACTCGATTAGTAGTAAGGCCTCTATCCCATATGGTAGCAAAAACGGGGTGGCCTCTTTCAAGGTTTAAATTGATGTTTTTTAGGCAAGTAGGACAAAAGGTAAGTTTTTGTGCTAGTCTATATATGTATCAATCATTTTCCCTAATATTCTTTTGATGTTTTTGTTCCTAGCTTTTATTGTATCATTCATTTTATCATTCATTTTTAGACAACATGGTGATAAATGATTATGCTTTATCTTGAACTATGCACACAATTCTTTCATCATTTTATTATTTAAATTGTTGGCATTATCTAAGATGATCCAAAAGTCCATACCGATATATTATCTTTCTTTTTATGAATTTGTACACCGTTGATTGTGTAATACTAGCATACGAAGCTACTTTCACCCACTTGGTGAAGCAATCAATTGTTACAATAATAAAATGATGCCCATTTGATGCTTTTAGGGTTATAGGTTTGATCATATCCATTCCCCATATAGAGAAAGGTCATGGTGGTGCCGAGACATATAGTGGGACTAGAATTTTATCAGTATAATTTGGCATTTATGGCACTTTCTGGCATAACTGATACAATCATTTTTCATTGTAAACTAGTAGTAACATGTTCTCATAATCTGTTTGGCCATCATATACCTATTGGCATGTGTTCCATAAATTCCCTCATGTACTTCTTCAAGTATCTTTCTTGCTTCAATAGCATCTACACACTTTAGCAAGATTTGGTCTTTGCTTTTATTATACAGGATTTCTCCATCAAGTACAAACCCTATTGCTAATCTTTGGATGATCCTCTTATCATTTTTTGAGGTAAGACTAGGGGTAGTTTTGGCACTTGACATACTACACAGTGTCATAATACCATAATTGTCGATCTACCTCTTTTTCTATATTTGAACAATGGGCTAGTGAACTTTTATTTATATTCTGATGGGCTGGATTATCGTACTAGTATTTAACTTGAACATTATTGTCAAAGTAGCCAATGCATCAGCAACCTAATTTTTTTTTTGGAACATGCTGAAATTGAATCTTTTTGAACTGTTTTATCTAGCTAGTTATGTGCCTTTGGTATAACACTAATTTTCAGTCCCTAGTGTCCTATTTGCCTTTTAGTTGATAAATTACCAAAGCTAAATCCTTATATACTTCTAGTGTCCCAATCTTTTTTTCAATGGCCATCTGCAAACCCATTGCACATGTTTCATATTCAACAATGTTGTTTGTATAATTAAAGTCTAACCTTGCAATACAAGGGTAATAATTTCCTTCTAGGGATATTAGCACTACCTCAGTGCCATGCCCCATTATATTGGATGCTCCATCAAAAAACATCTTCCACACTTTTCTTACAGGATTTTTGCCTTCATCCTTCAAGATCGCCAGTAAGTCTTCATCTACAAACTTGAACTTCATAGGTTCGTAATCTTCTATAGTTTGGTCAGCAAGAAAATTAGCTATTGCACTTTTTTATGGATTTTTATGTCACATACACAATATCATATTTCAATAGCATGACTTACCATTTTGCTATCTTGCCTGATAAAGATGGTTTCTCAAAAATGTACTTGAAGGTATCCAACTTTAATATTAGCCAAGTCATATGATAAAGCATGTATTACCTAAGTTTACGAGTAGTCCAAGCTAAGGCACAGCATATTTTTTCTATTTGAGGGTACTTGGCCTCATACTCCGTAAATTTTTTACTCAAATAATAGATAGCATACTCTTTTTTACCAATTTTATCCATTTTTCCCAATACATATCCCATCAATTTTTCCTATACCATTGATATAAAATTAATGGTCTTTTTGCAACTGGTGGTACCAACACCGATGGGCTTGTCAAATACTCTTTAATCTTTTTAAAGGTTTTTTGGCATTCCTTGTCCCATTCTCAGGATTATTTTTATAAAGCAACCTAAAAATCAAGTCGCATTTTGAGGTGAGTTGAGATATGAAGCAAGAAATATAATTCAATCACCCTAAAAAGTCTCTCACTTCTTTTTGTATGAGCAGTGTTGACAACTCTTGAATGGCTTCAATCTTATTAGGGTCTACTTTTATATCTCTTTCACTAACTATAAACCCTAGTAATTTTCTAGATTTAACACCAAATGTGCATTGGCTAGATTCAACTTGAGCTGGTATCTTTGTAACCTTTTAAAGAGTTTTTTGAGATTAGCAACATGATCTTCACCTTCTTGAGACTTAGCTCTTATATCGTCGACTTATACCTCTATTTTCTTATGCATCATATCATGAAAAAGAGTGACAATCACCTTTTGATATGTGGCGTCAACATTCTTTAGCCCAAAAGATATGACTTTATAACAAAATATGCTGCACATGGTTATGAACATAATTTTTCCCATATCTTCACGAGCCATTTTGATCTAGTTATAGTCAAAAAATCCATCCATGAATGAAAAGATGTAGTGCTCAGCAATGTTATTCACAAGGGTATCAATATATGGTAATAAAAAATTATCCTTTAAGCTGGCCCTATTTAAATCTCAATAGTTTACACACATTTTAACTTTTTTATCTTTCTTAGGAACTAGGACTTTATTGGCTACCCATTAAAGGTATTTGGCTACTTCTAAAAAACTTGCATCAAATTACTTCTTTACTTCTTCTTTTATCTTTAGCAATATTTTTAGTGTATCGGTGCATCATAACTTTTACTATACCAATCGACATTCTAGTTTTAAAGGCAATCTATGCTTAATCACATTTATGCTAAGTCCAGGTATATCTTGAAAGAACCATGCAAATAAATCCACGTATTCTTGCAACAAATTCACTAGTTTCTGTTTCTTAATCAATGATAGTGAAGTATCGATCCTAACTTCTTTCTTATTCTCACCATCTCCTAAGTTGAATAAGTCAGTAGATTATTGATGGGGTTCTATAATTTTCTCCTCTTGCTCCATCCATTTTAACAAATCATGAGGTAAATTATAGTCTTCTGAATTTATACCATTATCGAGCTCACTAATGTGAATCAAATTTTCAAAATCAAACTTGATGTTATTGTCTTGGTCATCCATAATGTTCATTATTAAAAGTCTTAAAAATGGGTATAATCACAAAGAAATATATATACTGATTTTGGCAAGGGTAAGAGGAATAGCAATGAAAAAGAAAAAATGGAGAACATGGTATATGTGAAATGCATCTCATTCATCATTTTATTAGGATAATGAAAGTAAGCCCATACATTTAACCTCTGCATGCTCTTGGGCAAAAGCAATTAGAATTCTTAAGTTTAAATAGTTCAAAGATAACAAAAATAGTGCATTGTTCTTGGATTTCGTAACCTAGGAAAAGAAAAAAGAATATCTCTTTATCTTACACATTTTTCTTATCTACCTTAATATAAACTTGAGAAAAAGCTTCTTCTAATCTCATTACTGACTCACTTTTTTAACCTCTGATGATCCAAGATGGACATATCTGTCAGAGTGGAATGTCTCGTATAGATAGGGGAAACCCATTCTTCCATTAGGTAATTCATGCCTTTCTAAGCATGCCATTCTCTTCTTTTTTTTCTTGCATCATATTCTTTCTATCAGTGGTAGTAAGTTTATAACCCAAACCCCATCTTTTTTTATTCTCAGTTGCACTTGTTGCCTTCTTAATTCCTTGTAAAGACCTTTCTAAACTATGTCTTGCTTGCCAACCTTTACCGATAGTTTGCTTGATCACCATACTCGTAGTTTTTTACAGTTAAGGGATTGGTATCTTTGACTCTTCTCTAATATAAGTAGCATTTACTACTTCAAAAATCCTAAAGGAGCATTCAATTACCTCTTTCGCAGCTTCAACATAAAAAGTAGTCAGGGTTTTAGTCACTAATAAATCTTTTTTACCATCTAAGCAAACTTGCTTCCCTTTAATGATAAACTTTATCTTTTGGTGTAAGGATGAAGGTACAGCTCCAGTGTTATAGATCCAAAGTCTTTCAAGTAAACAACTATATGTAGGTATTATATCCATCACTTGAAATGGGACATTGAAGGTACATAGGCCAATATATGGCAAAATCTCTATATCACCAATCACCTCTCTTCGTGTTCTTATAATCATGTGGTTGTTTCTCATATGAAAGGGGTCCATTGGCAATTTTGACAATGTCATCAAAGGTATGACATTAATAGATGACTTATTATCAATCAATACTTTAACCAAGCTTAAGGTTTTGAGGGTTTAGCATTTTAGTTTTAGAGTTGTGAGTTTAGGGTTTTGATTTTAGGGTTTAGAAGGTTTATGGTTTCGATCTTAGGATTTGGGGTTTAGGGTTTTGATTTTAGGATTTTGAGGGTTTAATTTTAAAGTTCGGAGAAAACGCGAACATCTCTAAAAATCTCTAACATCTAGATGGATTTTTGAAGCAAGTTCGATTTTTATAATTGTAGAGAATTAATTAAAAAATTTTTCATATATATTTTTTTATAAAAAAATTATTATTAATAATATCTTTTTATGTTTTTATTATTTATTATCTTTTTATATTTTTTTATAATTTCCCAACATCTAGACGTAATTATTTTTAAAAGAATTCCCTCCATCATCTAAGCAGGGAAAAAATTTTATCACTTTATAATCATTATATATATATTTTAATTATTTTTTATTTGACACTTGGGTTATTATTCTTTTTAAAAATATATATTAAAAGGAATCAAAAGTTTGAAATCATTTTTTATTATTGTTATTATTATCATTATTATTATTATTATTATTAATTATTATAAAACAACAAATATTTATTCTAATAAATTCTAAAAGTTTTTAAACATACATAAGTAACAATAATAAAGCTAAAAGTGATATAAAAATATATAAAAAATAAAAAAAAATTTATCTGAACCAAACCAATCAATGGTTCGGTCAACACCGATTCAACTGGACTGACAAAGGGGTGGTTTGATGAGTGGTTCGATTGAACCGACCGAAGGCTAGTTAAAGCAAGTTGCTGGGTCAGGTTGCGTGGAACTCGAATTAGGTCACGGGCATGCGCGGATCCTTCTTGCCCTAAAACGACGTCGTTTTGAGCTTAAGTCTTCTGTATAAAAGACCTCATTTTTTCCTTTATTTCCTTCTTCTTTTAAAAAAAAAATTTCTTTTTTCTTTCAACTCTCATCGACTAGAAACTCAAAAAATGGCCGTTTACTATCAATCGCCATTCACCGATAGTCACAGATAATGGTAGTCGATGATCAAAAAATGCCAAACTTTCCCAAAAAACTCTTTTCAATCCTCTGAGCCCAAATATGTTTTTCTTTTCGTGGGAAACAGCTCCGGTCGATATAGATCGAGGTTTAAAGTTACTATGTTCCTTTTTTTTTTTAACCAAAACTGATGATTTTCTTTGTTTTTATAGGTAGCTCGATGTTGATAGTTCCTCCCTACGGGGAGGACTATGCTTGTCTTTTTTTTGTTTTTTTTTTTTTTTTGGTGGTTGATAGTTTGGAAAGGGATTAGGTACTAGGCACTAGGTAAGGTAAAAGGGGTCGTTAGTTGTGTGGTCTTGGTGGAGCTCTAGTATGGTGGGAATGAGTGTTGTAAGGGTACGGTGGGTGCTGGCGAGTTGAGGATGATGTTTTAAGGAGGTCTGGTCATGGGTTTTTGGAGCTAGGTCTTTGATGGTTAGGGGTATGCAAGTGTTGGTATGTGCGTGGGTGAGGGTATGCATCCGAAAGCCTTGGAAAGGGAGGAAGCTGGGTGCTTAATAGGGCTAGGTGCCTTGGATGGTGGGTGAAGTAGGTGCCTAGCAAGGTATTGGTGCCATGACAAAGTAAGGCTGGTGGTTCTAGGTAGTTTGGGTAGGTGAGGTGCAGGTGCTTTGGGTATGGTAGTGGCAAGGGCAGGTGAATAAGCTAGTGCCATGCATGGCACCATGCCTATCCCTGTCCCAACTCTTTTTAAAAATTTTTAATATTACATTTAATTATTAATTTTAACAAAATTTAAAAACGAAATTTCATTTGATATATTCGAACAAAATTGATGTCTACAGGCCTGTTCGAATATGCAATGGAAGGGAAAACAAACTCTAAAAACTGTATGTAGAAAACACAATGAACATCATCATGCTAATAAGATAAAAAGTGAATCGTCATAGCCAATTCATGTTTCCAATAATTGTCATAAACAGAAGTGTAACACTAGATAAGGCACAGGGTAAATTTTAAGAAAATTGACCAAGGGAAAGTTCGTGAAGGTGAGAAAAAGGCTTTTATCAAAGAAAGGGGAGGGTGAAAAGAAAGTTCAAAACTCGCAGTGTTCTTTGTTTAAGCTTTCACCATTGAAATTTTCTTTCAAAAGTAATTCAACTCCTAATTATGTTCCAGAATTGCTGTTTCCAATTTTTTCCTCCAGAAAACACCTAAGGAAGCATAGTCCTTGAGAAGATTTACTGTAATTAAATAATTCTACATTGATGCTAGTGCTTTCATTTTTTTTTGTAACTTCTGTTAGTATACTGCGATGTACAGGTTGTCTATAAATCACTTATAACGGCAAGATATATAAATATATATATATATATATATTTTTCCCCCTCATACAAGCTTGTAATGTTCAACATTTAAAAAATTTTGTCTTCCTCAATTTTGATTTTTTTAAATTTCTTCAATTCCATTTCCCCAGGTTCCTATCCATGTTAAAATGGAATCATTTGTAAAACATTCATTCACTTATTCACATTTGTAGAACCCCGTGACCTTAAAAATAAAATTAGCAATCACAAATTAAATGAGCGCATATCCATTGGCATTTATCGTTAGCAAAGCACTAGATTATTACCTTGAATGCAGGTTCACGCTATTCCTAGCCTGGTTTGTCAGAGATCTCTATTACCCACTACACAAAAAGAATCACTAAACATTCAGTTAGATAGACATGAGATAAAGCTTTACAAACACAAATGATTCAAAGCATTGGAACAAAAATCTATAACTAATAATTGTCAACATGTACGTAGAGAAAAGGAAACAAATTGAAACGAAATCATTACCAGTGGAACACCATTCACACTCTTTCCAATACTGATTCCAAAATCCAAGAAGCCCTTAAAGAGAATAATAAGGAACCAAATCAGTTTATAACCTCCATGGAAGACTAAACTACTTCATTCATCCCACAGAACTATAAATTCTTTAAAAGAAGGTTCCTACTAGATTTAATCATATGCTATTAAAGTGAAAACAGGGAAAGATTATAAACAATAATAGCAAATAAATAGAAATAATATCACCTGTATATCTTAGAAATGCTACTACAGCTTCGCCCAAATTCCTTCACCGCCTTTTGCAGTTCCGAATCAGTGGAGTAGCCACGAGCAATATCGATCCTGTAATAAAAATTTCTCACATTATTAAAAAAAAAAAAGCTAAAATTTAAGCAAAAGTATTAACAAAAATAAAAGCACCTTTGGGTGAAACTGGTGTTAGGAATGTAGGTCTAGCCCCAATTGTTTAGGCAATTAAAAAGCTCAAAACTTTTTATCTATGACCGTAAGATAGCCCTACTTAATAAAAAAAAGGGAACTGTTTTTGGCTTGAAAAAGTAAGTGGGAGTGGTGCCGTAAACTGAAAAAAAAAAAAAAAAAAAAGGAAAAGAAGTCAAAAAAGATAAAGAGAAAATAGAGAAGAGAGAATTGGTTGAATGAAAGTCAATCTATGATCTGATTAAGTTAACATTTTATCAACAGATTTATGATTTAGAGTTCTACATTTTGAATAATAAAGATCAGATTTGAAGCTCTCTTGAAACAAATTTAGGATATATTTGTTGAGTCACCTATATAGTAAGAAAGAATTGTTGAACGAAAGTCAATCCACGATCCGATTAAGTGAAAATTTTATCAACAGATTTATGATTTAGAGTTCTACATTTTGAACAGTGAAGATTATATTTGAAGCTCTCTTGGAATAAATCTAGGGTATATTTGTTGAGTCACCTATGTAATGAGATTTCTCCAATTGCCTCTTTAGTTATTGATTAGTTCTAATTTTATTTAGAGAAAAACTCTATATATTCATTATTTGATAGTGTAGATTTTTTTTATAATCCATGATTTTTCCCTCTATACTGGAGGGTTTTCCATGTAAATCTTGATCTGTTTCTTTTTTTTTTTTGTATCATTGATTGTTGTCTATTACTGTAGATTTATTGCAATATATTGCTTCTACGTTGTTGTGTTTATCACTTTAGACCCAACAAGTGCTATCAGAGCGAGGGTTATTTTTGAGATATCAATATAAAAGCAACCCAAGATAGAAGTAAATTATATTTGAGATCATGAAAAGTGATATAGATTTTATGATAAAATTAACAGCATTAAATTATTCAATTTAGAAGCCTATGATGGAAGATCATTTATACTGCAAAAATTTGTATGAGTTAGTATTGAGTGATTCAACTAAATCAGCAGATATAAAAAATAAAAGCTGAAAGAAGTTAGGCAAAAAGATATTGGCTACAATTAAAAAATGGGTTGCTATTAGCATGTTCCATCATTTAATGTAAGAGATAGATGCCTACACAATTTGAAAAAAATTGGTAACATTATATGAGAGAAAAACAAGCATGAATAAAGTTATGCTTATTAAAAAGCTTGCAACTTTACAGTATAAGGATGGACAATCGATTACAGAACACTTGAGTGATTTTTAAAATATATTCAATCGGATGACTATTATGGAGCTTTAAATGGATGATGAAATGAAGACATTATTTCTTTTGGGTTCCTTACTAGATAGCTGGAATACTCTAATTGTGATTATTTTTAATTCAGCTTTTGATTATAAGGTGACATTGGAGATGGTAAAGGACAGTATGCTTAATGAAAAAACAAGGCTAAAAGATTTAAACCCTAAGAATCAAGCTCTTGTCACAGAGAACAAAAGTAGAAACATTGACGAAAGTTATAACTTAAAAGGTTGTACTAATTCTAAACATAGATCCAAGTCTAGAGATAAAGTGATGGTAAACCAGATCATATAAAGCAATACTGTAAAATCTAAAGTAAGAGTGAAAATATGAGAAAACCAAAAGTTCAGATGATGATAATGTTGCAGCAGTGAATTCAGATAATGGTTTAGTTACTTTGATTTGTACACATGATGATTGTAATCATATTGGTGATCCCGACATTAAATGCATAGTTAACATGAGAGCAACATATCATTGTGTTCCTAAAAGAGATTTGTTTACAACTTATAAAGCAGGAGACTTTGGTTGCACCAAGATGGAAAACAAGAGTGTGTCATAAATTGTTGGGATTAGTGATATTATTGTACAAACTACTACGGGCTACATGTTGACTTTAAGGTATGCTAAAAATATTCCAAATATGAAAATGAATTTGCTAGCATTAATGTACTTGATAAGGAAGGATATGAGAGTCGATAAAAGAATGGGCAGTAAAAGCTTATCAAAGGATATATGGTAATTGCAAGGAAAAAACTATGCTACATAATGTACAAAACATAGATGCAATTAAAAGGTAACCAGATAAATGTTATTGAAGATAATGCTTCAGCAAATATATGGCATAAGAAGCTAGCACACATAAACGAGAAGGGTTTACAAGTTTTGGCAAAATAGTCTCTCATTACCTTGACCAAAGGTATGTCTCTCAATTCATGTTATCAATATTTATTTGACAAGCATTGTAAAGTTTCTTTCCGTAAGCACTCTTAGAGAAAAAAATAAATTAAAATTGATTTATTCTGATATAGGTGATCCCATTGAGGTTAAGTCATTGAGTGGTAATAGCTATTTGGTTACTTTTATTGATAATGCTTCACGTAAGATTTGGTGTTTATATTGAAAAACAAAAGCCAAGTATTGCAGTATTTTTAAAATTTCATATGATGGTGAAAAAGATGATAGGGTTGCCCTTAACGTGTTTTTGGATTGATAATGGTAAAGAATACACATCCAAAAACTTTAAAGAATATTGTTCAAAGCATAGGATCAAGCATAAGATGACAGAACCTGGAACACCACAGCATAATGGTGTAGCTGAAAGGATGAACCACACTATTATGAAAAAAAGTCAGATGTATATTAAAGATGGCAAAATTACTAAAATCGTTTTGGGGTGAAATAGTCAACACAACTTGTTATTTACGTAACATATCACTATCAGTTCATTTGGGCTTTAACATTCTATAAAGAGCCTGGACAGAGATAGATGCTTCATTCTCTTACTTGAAAGTTTTTAAGTGTAAAGCATTCATACATGTGTTGAAAGAGAAAAAGTCAAAGTTTGATAGTAAAGCCACACAGTGTTGTTTGTCGGATATGGTGATGAAGAATTTAGCTACAAGACATGGGCTTCAGTGAAGAGAAAGATAGCTAGAAGCAAAGATGTGGTCTTTTATGAAAAAAATCATAGTAGACCTTGAAAAAAATAAGAAGACTATACGGATTACCATTAAGTGTGATATTTTAACACTGATAAGGGTTCTACCAAAAAGAGCTATTGATGGTGAAAATAAGTAAGAGACATAACTTGAGGATTTGAATGAACCAGCCATAGTTAGTGATGAGCCAGATGTAATTAGTTTTTAGAAGGGAGAGCAATCCTCTCTACCTGAGAGTGTTGAGCAGGGTGAGAATCATCTCTACCAGAGAGTGTTAAGCAAGGAAAACTACATTTGATATCAGGTATTATAGAGTTTCAATCTAGAAGATCTATCAAAAAGCACAAGTCATCTATTAGGTATCCAAGTTCATATTTTATTTTAGTTACCAGTAAATGAGAAGTAAAGAACTTTCAAGATATGTAGACTACTCCAAATAGAGAGCAATGGTTAAAAGTAATGAAAAAAGAGATGGAGTCATTGCGAAAAAATGGTATATATGATCTTGTTAAACTTTGAAAAGGCAAGAGGCTATTGAAGAATAAATGGATGTTCAAGTTGAAAAAAGATGGTGATAAACTAGTGAGGTATAAAACTCAATTGGTGGTGAAAGGTTTTTCTCAAAAACTCAATTTGATTTTGATGAGATCTTTTCTCTAATTGTGAAGATGAGTTTCATTCGAGTGATACTAGGATTAGTAGCTAGTTTGAATCTTGAGCTTGAACAACTTGATGTTAAGATTGCATTATTGCATGGTGACTTATAAAAGACAGCTATATGGATCAACTTGAAGGTTTTAAACTAAAAGGGGAAGAGCATTTAGTTTGCAAACTAAATAAAACTTGTATGGCTTAAAATACGCTCAGTCATAATGGTACAAAAAGTTTAATTCTTTTATGGTGAGCCATAACTATAAAAGAATGGTAGTAGATCTTTATGTGTATATTAAAATATTCTTTTGATGGTAACTTCATTATTCTCTTATTATTTATTGATGATATATTGATTATGGGACAAGATGCTGGTATGGTTCACAAGTTGAAAGAACAATTATGGTTCGCAAGTTGAAAGAACAATTGTCTAAGTCTTTGACATAAAAGATTTAGGTCCAATAAAGCATATTCTTAATATGGATATTATCCGGGATAAGAGAGTTGGAAAGCTGTGATACTGAGATTAGTAGCTGGTTTGAATCTTAAGCTTAAGCAACTTGATGTTAAAATTGCATTTTTGCATAGTAACTTACAGGAGAACATTTATATAGATCAACTTGAAGGTTTTGAAGTGAAAAGGAAAGAGGACTTAGTTTGCAAACTAAAGAAAACTTGTATAGCTTGAACAAGCTATATGACAATGGTACAAAAAGTTTAATTCTTTTATGGCAAGCTACAACTATAAAAGAACAGCAACGAATCCTTGTGTGTATGTCAAAAAATTTTCTAATGGTAACTTCATTATTTTCTTATTATATGTTGATAATATGTTATTATAGGATAAGAAGTTGGTATGGTTCGTAGGTTGAAAGAACAATTGTCTAAGTCTTTTGATATAAAGGATTTAGGTCCATCAAAGTAGATTCTTGGTATAGATATTATCCAGGATAGGAGAGTTAGAAAGTTATAGTTATCACAAAAAAATATATTGAACAGGTGCTTAATAGATTCAACATACAGCATGCTAAATCAATTAGCAGCCCATTTGTCAACCATTTTCATCTAAGTAAAAAATCTTATCCGGTGACTAAGGAATAACAACTAACTATGTCTAGTATTCCTTATTCTTTTGTAGTCGGTTCTTTGATGTATCTTATGATTTGCACATGGCCTAATATTGCTAATGCAGTTGGTATAATGAGCAAATTTTTTTTTAATCTGAAAAGGGTTCACTAGAAAGTAATGAAATAGATTTTTAAATATTTAAGAAGTACCTCAAAAATATGCTTAAGTTATAGAGTTTTACTATCAGTTCTAGAAAGGTTTATTGATGCTGACATGGCAAGTGATTTTGATGGTAGAAAATCTATTTTAGGGTATTTGTTCACTTATAGGAGGAGCTATGTCTTAGCAATCCAAGTTGCAACAATGTGCTACCTTGTCAACTACAGAGACTGAGTACATTGTAGCAACTGAAGTAAGTAAAAAAATACTTTGGATGAAACATTTTCTTCTTGACTTGGGGTTGTATTAAAAAGAGTATGTGATATTTTGTGATAGCCAAAATGCTTTGGATTTGAGTAAGAATGTCATGTACCATGCTAGAACAAAGCACATTGATGTTAGATATCACTGGTTGCATTCAGTGATTGAAAACAGCAGATACGATTAAAGAAAGTCCATACTGATGAAAATGTAACATATATGTTAACTAAGATACGTCCCAGAAAAAAGCTTGAGCTTTATAGTAACTTGACCGAAATGAGTTTCTTGGCCAAGGTAAGTTCTAAATGAAATTGCTATGGGTAACGAATCTCTTCCTAATGAGGCTGAAGAGAGAGATTGTTAGGAATGCAAGGGCCAACCCCAATTGTTTAGCCAATTAAAAAGCCTAAAGCCTTTTGTCTTTGACCTTAAGAGAGCCCTACGTAATAAAAAAAAAAGGGACTGATTTGGGCATGAAAAAGTAAGTAGGAGTGGCGTTGCAAACCGAAAAAAAAAAAAAGGAAAGAAGCCAGAAAAGATAGAGAGAAAAAGAAGAAAGAATAGTTGGTTGAACAAAAGTTAATTTGTAGTTCGATTGAGTTAAAATTTTGTCAATAGGTTTATAATTCAAAGTTCTACATTTTGAATAGTGAGGATCGAGTTTGAAGCTCTTTAAGAATAAATCTAGGGTGTATTTGTTGAGTTACCTATTTAGTGAGCTTTTTTCAATTGTCTCTCTAGTTGTTAATTAACTCTAGTTTTAGCTAGATGAGAACTTTGTTTATCCATTATTTGATAGTGAAGATTTTTCTAGTGGTTCGTAATTTTTTCCCTTTACACTAAAGGATTTTTCAAGTAAATCTTGGTATGCTTTATTTTTTCTGCATTGTTGATTATTGATTGTCCTCTATTATTGTGGGTTTATTATGATATGTTACTTATGCGTTATTGTGTTTGTCGATTCAGGCCCAATAATTGATTTTCTTCAAACAAATGCCTCACATGGCTATCATTTCCAATGCCAAAATGAGACATATACAAAGACAAAGAAATGAAATCTAAAAACAAGAAAAAGCTCATAACAAAATCAACCCGTTATAGTAAATTAAAGGTCAAATTCGAATAAAGTCCGTCACAGATCATCGCTTCTTCTTCATAAAAACGTGAATTTGGTTACTTCTGCTATTATAATAGATTAAAAGGAAGAGAAAAAAGACCTAAAGCTGAAGAATTATTATGGTGGCCACCTCTAGCGATAACATAGCGAAGAAAGAAGAATAAAAGGAGACAAACTACGTAGATTCATTTTGTTTCCTAACAAAAGAATACGAGCCTCAGCTCTGCTCAGCTTTAGCTGAGTTTTTGCTTCTTCAACATCTATAGCGTTTTGTGAGAGATAGAGAAAACGGGAACACATGTATTCAAAGCCCAAGATGGATTTGAGCTAACCATTTGTTGGGATTTTTATTTATTTTATTTTATTTTATGTTAATGAAATGCATGACCTTAATTTTAGTTCTAGCTTTAATTTTGGTTAAATATTTCTATAATAAGCAGTTCAACTTTGATTTTATGTAAAAGAGAAAAAAAATAGTACACCACTACTTAGTAACAGGGCTTATAGCCTACTAGAAAAGAGTCCGCACGATATTGTGGGTTCAAACTTTTTATTGATTAAAATATTTATAGTTTATTTTAATTTTATTATATTTTGATATTGATTTTAATAAAATTAAATTAAAAATATTTTTTTATCAATTGCAATGGTACATATAGAAAATAAAATAACTATTATCAATGTTGATATTCATAGCAAGATCAAAAATAAAAATAAAAAAGACAAAAAATTTGCTTCATAATGGATTCGAGTACATAGCATACAACAAATTTAAGAATTAATGTTAAATTTGCATCATTGCTTTATGAAAAAAATATAACAATAAAAAATTTATGTTTGTTTTCCTAACTAGTCAATAGATGATAATATTATGAGAACAACAGTAACAACAAAATAGAGCTTCAAAAATTTTGTATAAGATGAACAAAACATAAAATTTCTATAAGGGAGAGCTCTATTTCTCTTAATTTAAATGCTTCATATTAATAATATCAACTTGTAAAATATTACAAAAAATAAAAATAAAATTTAAGACAAAATGATAAAAAAATTTATTCAAAAATAAAGAATGGAAAAATTAAATCAAAATAAACAGTTTAAAACAGTGCACACAACATCTTGCTTAAGGAGATTAAAACAATTTAAAATGACATAATTTAAAATTAAATAATAACCTACAATATAACAAATATTAACTAAAACCCTATATAAACATAAAAATGGGATATACATTAATTTAGTTATACTCGTGTAGTAACCAACTACATATGAATAGCAAATATAATATAAAATTAATAAAATATCTCGAATTCTAAACAAATAACTTAACTGATAATTAGTAACATTTAAAATGAGTATGTACATGTATCTTGTTAAACTTTAGAACTAAAATTTTATTGTAAAAAAATTTTAAGAATTTTATCTTTTGGCTAAAGTATGGTCTATAGTCATTTTAAAAGAATATCAACAGTTTAGGAGGAGAAGAAAATATTAAATGTGGGCTTAGGGTTATGTGAGAGAAAATATTAGCATTTTTATAGCTTCGTTCAAAAAAACATTATTAATTAATCATGTGTCATCATTTTAATTCTAATTAAAATGCTCATAATTTTGAAATTTTATTATTTTTATTATCTAAATATAGAAATTTTTCTTAAATTTGTTTTTAAAATTTTAATATAACTTAAAAAATTTTCTCGCATTAGTAGTATAAAAAAATTATTTCTTTGAAAAATTGAATTGTCGAATTAGCTTTTACATTTAAAATATATTTTATTATTTTTAAAACTTTTAAATTAATTATAAAACATTTTACTGGAAAAGTAAATCAAAATACTTTTTATTAGAAAAAAATCTTAAAATTCATCAAATACTTTTGGTAAAATTTTTAAGAATTTTCCTTACCCAAAAAATGTCATTGAAACCACTTGTATTTTCTTTTAACCCCATCATCAAAAACAATTTAATTTACTTTCTAAAAATATATAATTTAATTATTGAATTTATTTATTAAAAACTACATATATTTTTTATTGGAAAATTTTCAAACTTCTTCCAATGTAAGATTTGAAAAATAAAAAATTCTTACCTTGAAATTCTCAATAAATTATCACTTGTGATTTATTTTAATTCCACCATTAAAAAAATTATTTGCTTTCAAAATTTTTATAAATTATTTTATTTTTAAAAAGTAAGAAAAATTTATTTGGTCAAAATTTTCTATAATCTTAGCCCAACGCCTTTGGTAAGATTTAAGAAAACCTCTAAAAATTTTTAGTAATATCACTAATTGTGATTTATTTTAATTCCATCATTAAAAAAATTTTATTTGCTTCTTTTTTTTTGTTTAATCATTTTTAAAATTATTATTAATAAAGTAATTAAAATTATTTTATAAAAAAATTCTAAAATTGCCCCAACCATTTTTGATAAGATTTCGAAAAAATTCATCTTTTAAGAATTATTAAGAAAACCACCACTTTCAAAAAAAATATTAAATATATAATAATAATAATAATAATAATAATAATAATTTTTTTATCTTGTATATTTTATTTTTATGTTGCATCCTATTTATAAATCTAAATATGAAAAAGAATGAATAAAATTAAAAAATAAACAACAAAAATAAAGTCAGAGTGGATAGGTCAAGCACACCTGTTTTTTTGTTTTGGTTTAATATAATTTTTCCCTTTATTTTGTGTCATTTTTTTGTCTCTAAGCATTTTCAAACTCTTTCATCTCTCTAAAAGTCAACAATTTCTTAAACTTAAATTCTGCTAGTAACTAGTTGCTGCCACTTTTTATCTTCGATCAGAGTAAAAAAAAAACTTAAAAAATCTAAAAAAAATGTATTCCTTCTTTTTTTTCCTTCTATCTTGATAAATTTTTCAATATTTATTTCAAACATACTAGATCTAGCTTTAAAGTTGTGGCTTAAGATCCCAAAAACACTTCTTTCCATCGATCCAAACAACTCCAAATTTAAGTATGGTTAGCTCCTCCCTAAGATCTTCATCTCCCCTAAAAACCAAGCTTTGAAACTCACTTTATTTTTTTATGATTTTGATTTTTTTAGTTGTTTATTTTATGGATTGTGATTGCTTTTATGGTTATAGTTGCTATTTTTTTTTTATTACATGTAAGAGAAGGGGGCAAAAGGAGAAAGTGAGTTACAGTTAGGCTAGAGGGATAATCAATTCATTCTAGCAATATTCCAAGCAGGAATTAGCCAAATGATAAGTTGATCCAAGCTACCAACACTATAAACGATTACCCATTAAAACAGCAATAATAGGCATATCTTTACCAGAAAGAAAAGGTGGTTTTATGGTAATCATAATTATACCAATATGTATATATTTTACCTTAAGATAAATTTTTCAAAAAATGGTTTATTTTTTGTTTTGTAAAAAGAGGTATTTCCATTTATTCTTGTTTAAAGTCATTAGCAATTGCATCACCAGATAGTTTTTCTATATGGCATTTAAGCCAAGTTGGAAATCTCATCGGGTTTGATAAGTTGTAATTCTTTGATTTTTTCTTTAGAGATATGATAAGTTTTTCTCATCATATTTTTAAGTTTAATCGTACCTTCTTCAGTTGTATTATTTGTACCTATGGAAGAAGTAACTAAAACAATATCTTGGTTAGAATCTGTATGCATCATAAAAATATATTCAGATTCAATATCAGATGATTCATAATCTGTTTCTGAAAATACTTCATAAAATATTTCTTCGTCTGATAATTCATTAGTAAATAAAATTTGGAGAGTATTTTCTTCTAACTTTTTTATCATTTTTCTAGCACTTTTCCCTTTGTTAGGGTAACTATTAGCATAATGACCATCTTCATCACAAATGAAACATTTGCAAGTTTGTTTAAAAGATTTTTTCTTCTTTTTAACAATAAATTTACCTTTTTTAGGCTTTTTGAATTTACCAGTTTTTTCTGGTTTCCAATTTTTTGAAAATATTTTTACTTTTTAAAACAAATTTTGCTAAGAAGTGGTTACTTGTTACAACCAAATTCTAAGTCATTTTCTAAAATCTTAGTACACTGTTTATAACTAAGTTTAGATTTTACCTGTTTGGCAACCTTCTACCTGAGGTAGTGCTCTGTGATCTAATTCTGCACATATTTTATGCGATAGCCTAAAGTATCATATAGCTCAAAACTTGGCTTTGCAACATTTGAGGTTTTAATTTTTACTTCAAGATAAGTAGTATAATTTTACAAACAAAGCTTATCCCATGGTGAGGGAAGTTTTAGAAAAAATTGTTGTAACTAAAATTTTGAATGTTTTTCATCTAATTTTTTATATTCAGAGATATATATTTTGCAAAATTCATCTAAATTTCAAATATCACATAATTTTAGCATGATAAAAAATATTGAGCTTCTTGATTGGGATCCAGGATCTCTGTACTCCCATAAAACTCATTTTTTAAAATCTGTGTTAGATCTTTTAATAGTTGCAGTATATTACCTATTGTAAGAAGTGTAGATTTCTAAGTTTCTTCCAGAGTTGTTGTTTTCCATGTTTTGAGAAATTGTAGGACATCTCATTGCCATGTGCCACAAAAGTAATTAAGAAATCTTTCTTTGTTCCACTGATCTTTGTAACCTGTGACAACAATAGACATAGATTGTACCCGATCGTCTATGGTTTTTTCATAGTTTTTTAGAGGGACTCTAGTTAGATATAAATAAGTGCCACTTTGTGCAACAGTTTATTTGTTTAAAGAATCTCTTACAAGCACTTCAGCTTTTACTTGGTTGGTTTGACAGTTTCAGAAGTTTGCTTAATCTCATCATTTTTTAAGTGAGGTTTATGTTGCTCTAAAATTTTTGGATATTGAAAATAATCAGGGAATCTTAAGAAATCATCAATATCTAGGTTAGATATTTCTGATGCTTTTCTTTTACCTCTATCCTCTGGTTGAGAAATAAAGTTTGTAGGTTCTGGATCTGGTTAATCTACAGAACTAAAAAACTCTTTTGATATGGTTTCATCAGAGGATTCTTGTTCATTCTTTACTACTAGATTAGTAACAAGAATTTTAAAGTTATCTTCTACTATATCATTATCTGCTTCTTCACTACTAACACTGGTTATGTCATAGATAAGCATATAATGATAATTATATTTTAAAAAAAGTCATTTATGTTCTTCATAAAGGTTTTTTATAACTTGAAGATATTCAATATGTTGTTTCGGGTCATTTGTTTTTTTCATTTTTAACTTAAAGTTTTCAATTAAACATTTTATAGGAGTCAAAGTCAAGTTTGTCTTACTACTCATTTGCTAAAGAAGATAAAGGTTTATCATCAACTATCATAATATTACCATAGTCAAGAGGTCTAAAATTCGTAAAAGTATTTGAAGGAATATGTCTTTGGTCCATCTTTTCTGATAATAGATCTACTTTATCTTCAATGGTATCTAATTTTACAAACAATTTAGAAAAGAAAGAAGAAGAGAGATCAAACAAACCATTTACAACTCTATTAATAGAAATATTATTGGATTTAAACATAGGATCTATATACAAACTATGATTATAAACTTGATCTTTACAAATACAACTATTTTCTAAAGTTGATTCCATGTTTAAGGTGCTTAAGACCAGGTGTGATTCTATTTAGATTACAAAAAAGCCAGTTAACCAAAGGCATACAAAGCCAACAAATACCAGCAAATAATCACAAATTTACGGGAATGAGCTTTAAAACATGAAATAAAAACAAAAAACAAAGGTAAATATAAAGGCTTTATTTATAAAAATAAGATTACAAGATAGATCTATAAGTTTAAACACAAGTAATACTAACCTTTATATAAATCTAGGGCTCTGATACCATTTAGTAAAAAGATTATAGAAAGGATCGAAATAAGAAAAATAAAAAAGTAGTGAGTAGGAAACATATTACAAGGTTAAGAAAAATAAGGAAGTAAAGAGTATGAGGTTTTTTAGAATAAAGAGGTAAGTCTCTAGAAGCTTCTCTCTCTAATTACAAGTAACTTATTTATAGACAAAAAGCATAAATAGTAAAAGTAATGAATAGTATTTAGATTGATTATCTATTACTGTTGCTACAAGAATTTTTGTCTACTACAGTAATTGCTACATGATTTTTTATCGTAAATAGTAACTGCTACACTACAACTAGTCTTTAGCTCCAAACAACTTTGTCTTATAGTGTCGGTAGCTTAGATCAGCTTATTATTTGGCTAATTCCTGCTTGAAATATTGCTAGAATGAATTGATTATCCCTCCATTACATTGTCCAGATTGAGAATTTTAAAGAGAGAGGGAGAGAGTTTATGGTTTAGAGAGAGAGGAGGGGAAAAATGAACAAAAATAATTTCAAAGGTTTTATAGTTGCAATGAAAAAAAAACATTGTATTAATACGTGGCATTTCAACTGTATCCTCCTATCTACAAGATTTATATATTAGATGCGAGAAATAAAACTACTAAAAAAACAGGTAAGAAGTAGATCTGATAATTTTTTACATAAGATAATAATATGATATAAAAATGATATAAAAAATACATGAAAGCAACATGTTTAAAAGTTAAAAAAAAGGTATATAGATTTGATAAAAAGTAAAAAATGTATTATGTGTTTGATATTTTGATACAAAGTGATATGATAATTTTTATATTTTATACATGTTTAACACAAAATAAACATGACACCAATGGCAAAACCAAAAATTTTATTTAATGGGAACTTAGCTCAAATATACTTAAATTATATAAAAAAAAAACAACAATAACTGCAATAATGACAGTAGTAATAACTTCCATATCCATTCATAACTGTTAAAAATTTTACAATTATCATTTTATATTTTGAAAACGTTGCATAATAATTTTGTTATCAATACTTTTGATCACATTTTTAATGTACACATCTAAACTATCAAATAACTATTAATCTCCCATTATGAGTATTGAAATGAGTCTTCAAGATATTCATTGCTAAAAATGCTCCCTTTATTATGACAATAACAATCGGTAAAATCAGTCTCAACAATGAGTAAATTAAATCAGTAAAACATTTTAAAATTTGTTGGCCTCAACAAGAGCTTAAGCTACTACTAGACTTGTAATGACTTCACCCATATAAGACACAAATACAAAAATTATCAAACTAGTAAAAAATACAACATTGTGATAATGTATATTTTAAATAGAATCTAGCTTGATTTTACTTGGCTTAAAAGATTATTTTAGTTATAAACTAGTAAAAGGTCATGTGCCTCACACATGAATGCATATTCTTTTAATTATTTGTTATTAATAGATTTTTAAATTATAATTATAAGATATAAAATCTTTAACTAATAATTAATTTATTAATAGAGCTTTATGTCATTTAATATTATAAAAAAAACTCAATTTGTGTGAAATTAAAAATTTCTCATATTAAAAAAATCTTAATTTGTAAAATCAAATTTTTTTATCAAAATAAATTAAAATATGAAAAGGTATAAATAATATATTTTAAATTATAATTGTAAAATATAAATAAATTATTTTTAATTAATAATTTCTTATTTATAATGTTTTACATCATTTAATATTTATAAAAATATATTTGTATAAAATTGAGATATCTTATATTTAAAGAAGATTTTAATTAAAAAGTGAGAGTTTGTATCAAACTAAATTAAAATATAAAAAATAAAACTAAACATATCAATATAAAGATATATTGTTAAATAAATGACATGCAAACTAATTAGAGATATTGATTTACCATATCTTGAACTCAAATGGTTTCTCTAAATATCTATACATTATATTAAAGTAGTCTTTTAAAAATTTGTTTGGAATTTTAAGCCAAATTATAGTTGGATTTAATTTTAATTTAAGGGGTGATTTTGGAAGTTAATTATAAATATAAGGTTAATTATGGCAGGAACATAAAGATGAAGGGGTTAAAAAGGTCTTTTACACATATTAAAACTATCCCAACAATCATTTAAAGCCATTTGTAAAATTGAAACATAATTAAAAAATAAGTGTATTGTGGCATCTATATTTTATATTCTACTATCTATACAATATAAAAAAGTGATCCCTTCTTGTATGGGTATTCATAATTTGATTTTAACTGAATTAACTTATAGAACTTATTTAATTCGATTAATCGATCAATTACCGAATTAATTTCGATCTACTAATGAAAATGATGTTAAAAAATTTTCAATTTTCAATTAATTCGGTTCAAAACTTGGTTAACTAAAATTTTAATTGAAATATAACAAAATGAAGTACACATAAAATGGATCATTTTATTTTATAAGTTATTAGAGTTTTTAACATAATACTTTGGTATTTGAATATTTTGTTAGATAATTTTATTTAATTTGTTTAAAATATAAGAAATTAAGAGTTTAAGATATAATTTAATTTAAATGTATTTATTATTTGGTTAATTAAAAAAATTAACCAAACCAATTGAATTAAACTTAGTTAGTTAAATTTTGAAATTAATAATTTCGGTTCTGTTAATGAAAATAAAATAATATAATTTAGTTAATTTGTTTTTGGATAATTTAATTTGAAATTAATTGAACCGATCAATGAATACCCCTACCCTCTTCAATTTCTATTCAATTTCATGTCAACTCAATTTTACTATTCATTTCAAATGCCAAATCTTGCCAAATCAATTTTATTAAATATTATTATATTTAACTATAAAAAGGTTAACCCTTCAATTTTAAAATCTCTTTTATACAATTGGGAAGCATGCACATGTCTATTATAATTTGACCCTACACCTGTCTTGTGTTTTATTTATGAATAAAAAATTTACTTTTGTTTCATTGGATCAAGAATTATTTCTCAACATTACTTTCCTTATGCTTTAAGTTTATAATCTATAATTATTTTTGCAAAATCAATAATAATATATAAGTTGTCTTTAAATTTTAATTTGCTTCAATTTACTGTTAAGTCTTCAATTTTTATTTATTTAGATGAGATTTATCCTTTTTCTTATTTTCGTTGGATCTCAAATTTTATTAAATTTATAATTATTGGATGTCTAAGCTTTAGGTCTTTTTAACTCTCCACATTGAGTTTCAACTTTGAACCATGTTATCGATGAATAGGGAATATATAAACATTATGAAAGAAATTATTAGAGTTAGCCCCAAAATTGGAATGAATGAAAGATCCGTGAAATAGGTGATTTATTTATTTTGTATTCGTAACTTGCATAATGAATTGCATCGACATCTTTGCCGGTAATCGAATACCCCTTTTCCCTGCCACTAATTGATGAATGCTAAAAGAGTACTTCAACTACTACAATGCAAGACACAACTTGAGAAACCCTAAACTCTTGAAAGACAATAAAGCTAGGAAGTGACCAAGCAACTCCAAAATTATAAATAATTAACAACTATTTAATATTATAAAATAATCATTTTGTCATAAAAAATTTTTTAAAAGGTTTTTTAGTATGATTTTTGGATTAAGTTCTAAAAAATTTTGTAAAAGTGATCCATTTGAACAGAATTAATAGTTGGGGATTTAAGACAAAAGTTTTTAAAAAATAGATTGATCTATTTATGAGTAACGCCTTAACTTTTTTACATTTATTATTTGTATTTAAAAATTTAGACTAAATCCAAAAGTTAATTAAATAATTACAAGCCCTTTTTTTGGTTATTTAATTTTTTTACATGAATTAATTTATCAATTACTTTTTTAATAAAAGGGTAAGAATAAAAACTAAATATAATAGTTTAATAAAGTAAATTAAATGATAAAAAACTATTTAGAAAACTTTTTTTTAAAAACAATTTGATAACATAAAAATTAATATATTTTTATACCATAAATAAAAATATATGTTAAGGTGTAAAAAAATTTTGAAATATTTTTTAAAAATGCATATAAAATAAATTTTTAAATGCATTTTTATTATGTAATTTATAAATAATTAATTTTTATATATTTAATTTTTCACAATTGATAAATATGATTATACCAATATCAATACATATTTAAATATATATAAATAAAAAAATTATTAAATAAATTTTATTTAATTTAAAATCATATTTTAAAATTAATTAATTAAATAAAAAGATTTATAAATATTTTTAAAAAACCCCTCGACGAAGTGAGGACATCAATCTAGTATCAATAATAATAAGATTGATACCAATAGCAGCATCTCATTAATTTTTAAGCTCAATGCAATTAAGAAAAAAAATTTTCTTGCTAAACCTTTTTGTGTTTGGATGATATTGATACCAAAGTGGTCTATATATATAATAACATGATATTTAATTATTCATGAACTCTAACTTTACTTTTGATTAAATTTAATCAATTAAGAGTTATCTACAAAATTATTATCCAAAAAATGTTTTCATAATAATGGCAATTCAATATAAATAAAACTCTTTTCTCTCTATAAAACTACCCTTATTATTAAAATTTAATAAATTAATTAAAAATGACAATTTAGAAATATAATCAAAGGCGACGTCTATTTTCATTAGTTTAAAAGATTTTTCAAGGTAGTGCTTTTATGTATATTAGGTTTTTTGTTATTGTACATGAATTTTTTTTATTCATTATCAAATAATAATTATATACTAATATAGAATTGCATATATTGTGTATAAATAACTAAAATTTACATATACTAACAGAAAGAGACAATATAATGCATATATACCATAATCAATCATAATCAATGGTAGATCCATTTTTAGTGATAGGCTGTCTGTGGACACTTTCCAAATTGAAAAATATCAAGATTTAAAGGAAAATTTTTCATTGTACATCCCCAAAAATTTTCTCTAAACACCCTAAATATAGGGAAAATTTTTGAAGAAAATTTTTTTCCGAATACTAAAAAATTGATAAATCTATCAACAATTTTTTTATATATTATAAAGGGAAACTTTAAAAAAAAAATTCTAAACCCATCACTAATCATAATTTTTAATTAATTGAAAATTTTTGAGTAGTGAGAATTACATTTTAAAATTCTAATAAAGAAAAAAAGATTTCGAGATATCATTTATATGAATTTAAGTGTAAAAGATATAGAGAGTCAATTATCAATTTAAAGAGATTTTAAATAAAAAAAATACAATATAAGTAAGATAAAGTATTTAATTTTGAACAAGTTATAAAACAATTCTAATTATTGATAAAATTCTTTTGACAATTAATCAAGTAATTCTTAAACACTGATGTGATTTACTTACACATGCAACATAAAACTCATATCTAAAAAATGCATAGATGGTAATTTCTTTCAATTGAATCTAAGGATGACATGTGTCTTAGCTATCCGGTTGACGTACATTTTTTTCACTTAATTAAAGTTAAGGTTAAAATTGTCCGTTGTATTATATATATTTTTTAAAACTATTGATTAAAAGTTAAAAAATAGAAACAAATGCTTCTCAAGAAGCATTTTCTGGAGAAGCTTCATTTGTAGGATGAAAGGCTTGCGAGGGAAAACAGAAGAGAAGGGAGATCGTGACGAAGACCAGCGGTGGCTCCTAGAAGACCAAGGAGATAAGGAGAAGCTAGAATTGGTGTAAGTTTCCTAATCGGTGTGGGTTCAACGCCGGCTTCTCTTATTGTCAGCCATCAAGCACAAGTCACAGTGGCCCCTTTCTCTTTCTACTAATTTTTTCTTCAAAAATTTGATAGTAAATAAGTTTTCCTTTACTATTTTTGTTAAAGTATTATTCTTACTAGAATTTCGAATTTTAAGTTGAGCTTTTCTTTTGTTTTAAATTTTGTAGGAGGCAAGGGGTTCGGTTGAGGTGCAAAAAATCCTGCTATCACCAAGTCTGTTTTTGGTTGGTTACACACGGTGCGAAAAATCCTGCTATCCTATTTTCATTATATGCATCTAATAATTTTTTTTTTATAAATTTGGTACAAGTGTATTAGTTATTTTTGTTTTAGATTTTTGAATTTTACCTTCATATAATATCGATGTCGATGAATAGTATGTTTAATAGAAATGGGTGGCTAAAGAGCAAACAAGTCCTGTTCATAATAGTAATCTTGATTTTATTGTAAATAAACGTAGTATTATAAACCAAGAAAACAAAAATGTTGGTTAGTCTATGTATCATTAAACTCCTATGAACATAGTTAAATTGAGTGAACTAAGACAACAAAAGTTTTCAGTCCAGATGAGAAGTTAGATGTTTTTATCATGATATGCTTTTGTTATTTTGACAATGCTTTCTATTTTGTGATATATTATTACCAATTGTTTCAGTCATTAAGTTTAAGTGAAAAGCATGTAAAACACTAATATTATCATCTTATTATGATATTTTAAAATAATAGATCTGCAGCGATAAAAATTGGCATGTGTGTATGTAAACACAGGCCATTTATGCGATAGAAATTGGGTTGCTAATAAAAGATGTGGTTGTTTAATTTAGTTGTTAGGGTTATTTATATCCACGATTTCATCTTTCCTTTGAACAGGAATGTCTTGATGATTGTATTCTTTTACCTTTTGATTGTAGATTAAGGAAATGGGTAGGAGAAGTCGACCTTTTGAATCTCTGAAGATACTGAACAACCTGCAGAAAAGAAGAAAATATTTATTGATTGGATGAACTTCATAAAGCCTGGCATTGAGGAGAAAGATCACTGGGTGAAAGAAATTTTTTTTTATTTTTTTAAAGTCCTTAACGAAACTGTTTCAAAGTGAACTGAATCTGGAACTAATTTTGGGCTTTTGTGAGCAAGGTACGTCATTCCCTTTTATTATAAAAAAAAAAAAGGTCATTTGCTTGCCTTCCTTTCTCATTTAAGTTTAAAGCTCTTTTCTCATTTTCTTTTCAGGACCATTGCAGGAATTGTAGGGCTATTTTCCGTGGAAAGTGTATCCACAGTTGGATCGCTCAACAGCTGATAAAAATGCTCAAGCAGTTAGGGCTTGCGACAGATGCACGGTATGCTTATCAATCATCATAGCAAAATAGTTTCTGTGGTGCTTTGTTCTGTTTATGATTTTTATACCTTATCATGGCAGTTAGGCATTAGTAAATGGTAATAGTCCAGGATGGAAAGGGCAATTAGGCATTAGCAAGAAAACTACCATAAATTTTACTTAATAAGATGTTGTGTTTTCACAGGAATTCTTTATTTGTATAGGTTTAGGGTCTCAAGGTCTTACATTTATATAGGTTAGAGACAATACTTTGATAAGATTCGAGTCGACAAAAATATAAAAATGTTATTTAATCCTTCTAAAATTTATTTCTTTGGGATGCTAACCCATGTAGGGAATTGTGATTTTGAGTACTGCACGTGATTGTGAACATGTATAAGTTAAATCTGTTGTAACTTGCCTCCCATCAAGTTTTTCCAAGCTTAGAATTCCTCTTGGTTGATTTTCATTCATTCAAGTCTTTTTTGTGCCTTTATTACAATTTGTGATCTGCAGGCTAAATAATTGATGTGGCAGGAGTGATGCCTTACACCTGTTACAAGAAACAAGGTATGCATCGTACTTGGCCGTTTTGTCATTTTGAACAAGTGGACTTATTCAAAATTTTTCATAACCTGATCTAACCAAACTTTCTTTTGGAGCAGTGGCCCGCAATGTCGGAAAAAGTATATACATTTATGTTCCAACTTCTTATTTGAAATATATACATTATAGGTTTCAAAAATGTTAATTTTTTTATCTAACTAGACTCGGATAATATCATGAATATCAATAAGCTAATGCACCTTAAAAATTTAACCATTATTTAAAACATTAAAGCTTACAATTTAAATTCATAGTAGATTGCGGTTATATGATGAATAATTGTATGTATTTTTTTTAATAAATCCAGCGTCACGGTGCAGGCTCAATCTAATAAAAAAAATTGAAAAAGCTTACTAGTTTAATATTTTACTGGAATTTGCCCGCTTAGCTGCTGGAAAGATCATGAATCTTTTTTTATTTTTTGTAGAAATAATGATATAATTTTATTTAAATATTTCAATAAAGATCATGAATCTTTTTATTTTTTTTAGAAACAATGATATAATTTTATTTAAATATTTCAATTGGATTGGCTTCATAGCTATATGTGAAAATTGGATTAGCTTAATATAGCTCTATGTGAAAATTGGATTAAATATTTCAATTGGATTAGCTTCATGCTTCAACAATATCATGTTATATTTCAATTGTTTTTATAAAATTGGATTAGCTTCATAGCTATATGTGAAGGGTCCTTGGGATGGCCTTGCCACATGTAGCATGATATTGCATATGATTGATAGGTGTGTTACGTTATCAAAATTGATAAAATCATCAAGTTATAATTGTACAAGTCTTGAAGGATTATAGTCAGATCATAATTGTAAAAACTTTTAAAGTCAACATGTAATTAATTTGGGGTAAATTTGAAAATAACCAAAATTGTTTTTTTGGAGGGAATATTCTAGGCATATTCCACTTTCTGCTTGGTTGGGACGGATTGCTGTGACCCGAACGGAAATTTGTGACTTTTTTGGGTTTTGTTGTATTTTCCTAAATATTATTTCATGGTGTGATCATTTGCTGCAATTAAATTCCAGAAATATCATATATGTAAGTGGATAGACAAAGCCTAAATATTATTTTAAGGCAAATTTTATAATAAAATGGTAAATCAAGTGAGAAAGCCACGTGAATGGAAAATGTTGACCCGTTTGGGTCTTTTTCTGATTTTCACTTAAATCTTCTAAATTTTGATGGTTTTTCTTCAATAAAAATTATGTTTCATAGGTTTAAGCATTAATCTACAAAGCCCAAAAGTATCAAGCAAGAAAAAAAAATGACAGAAAACGCATAAAGTTGCAAATACAAAAAATTATTTTACCTTATCTCGTCAAAAGAGGTGTCACGGTCATGTCTCATACTATTTGCACGCAGCTTAATTATATACATATATATATATTTTTTAAATCATTATTTTTTTAGGCATAACTGGATCTGAAAAAAATGTGGGAAAAAGGGCAAAAATTGAATTAAGAAAGGTAAGCAAAAAATAGAAAATGACAGAGAAAATGTGAAGGGAAAGAGAGTAGATGGAGAGAAGACATGAAGGAAAAAAGAGAGAAAATAAAAGGCCTGTGGAAACGATGAAAATGGCAGAGAATATGTACAACAGAAAGAGAGTAGATGGATTGGGTTAGCTCAAGTGGAAAATGGACCATGATGGATTCGGTAGACAGAGATAAAAGAAAATTATAAAAATGTTAGAAGAAAAAAAATTTTATTCAAAAAATAATGAGTCTAACCTCCCTTAACAATGATTATTGCCAAAGACATTTCATTTAACTTAGATCACTTTTATAATATTTTAGTCTGCTCCAATACATAAACATGTTAAAAAAACAATACTCACACAGCACTACTACATTTTATTTACTCGAGAGATATATAGTATGCAAACATTATAATTCTTAATTATCATTATACAAATTTTTTGAACAATTATAAATAAGTATATATCACTATAGACATACCAATTACACACAATATTAAATTCAAGAATTAAAATATTAAAAAATTTTAACAAAAAAAAAAACACACACACACACAAGGGTTAAATATATCCTATACAGAAATATGTTGTCGCACTTTTGATAGTAATTATAATTCAACCATTAAAAAAATGTTACTAAAGAATTTGTCATTTAAATCAATGATCTTTTGTAATTTTATGGTTTGTCACAATATAGAAACATGTGAAAAACAATACTCACGCATAGAAGTCAAGTGTCTTATATTATCATCTTTTATCATTATTAGAATTAGATTCCCGTTTTGTTGCGGGATTATTTTTAATTTTTTAAAATTATATTTTAAATACGAGAGAAATATAATTTTTATATTAAATTTTAATAGATGATAATATATAAATAAATATAAATGTATTTATTTTTTAATATAAATTATAAGTTAATTATATATAAATATAATTTTTATTAAATTAAGATATTAAATAATATTTTTATTGATATAATATATTTATATAAATATAAATTTAATAAATAATAAAAGATATTCTTTTATATATCTAGAGAAGGGTTGGGAAGAAGCACTCAAAACCCGATCCCTGCTTGACTTAAATTATTTAAAAAGACAAAACTTATATCAATTTTTATTTTTAAAAATTGCATCGATTGGATCGTGGTGAACCCATTAGATATATGTTATTTTATTATTCTTGCATCAATTGACTTTTTTTTACAAAATTTATCTAATAAAAAAATTAAAAAAAAAGACTAAAAAAGAAGTCAAATGAGGTGACACATAAATTTATTAAATTAAACTATTAAATAATATTTTCTTAATAAAAATACATATAAATATAGAATTAAATAAATAATAAAAAATATTATATATATCAAGATCGAGATGTAGCATCAAAAATCTTACTCTTACTCAAGCTTAATTTAAAAAAAAAAATCAACCCTATTATCTTAAATTTAAAGAAAGTGTAACAATTAAATTAGGACAATGGCGGATCTTCAAAATTGATTTAGAGGGGCTAATAAAAGTCTAATACTATATATATATATATATATATATATATATATTTCATTTGAGTTATGTTATTTTACTAACATAAGACATATATATATACATACAAGTAATATACTAATAAAAAAAGTCATAAGCTTATAAAATTATAAATTTTAGTAATTTATAAACAAAAGTATAAAGAAACAAAATACATTAAATAAATAATCATATCTAAAATTGTAAGTGATGTTCTTTTAAAGAAATAAAATTTTCGAGAATTGAATCTGAACTAAATATTTCAACAATCTATTTATCGATGTTGACAACTAAGTTATCCACAAGATATTCATTTTTCACCTTATTTCGTAGTATTGTATGATGATCTTCATAGCTAAAAATGCACATTCATTGGTTGTTGTAGACACTAAGAGAGTTAAAAGTAAGTTTGATCAAGCCGTTTATGAGATACTATACTTTGTATTTTCCTGTCTTTGTTTGAATAAGGTACAATTGTGGTGAAGACAAATTTTGCAGTTTTACATCATTGTGCATATCATGCTCAAAATATATCAGTTGAAATTTCAAATTCAATCTCTCTTGCTCAGTAAAATCAAGAGGATAATATTTTTTCTGCAAAAGTGCAAATATCATCAATATTGAAAGATTTATACTTTTTTCTTAGATCCAAAGCATAGCTAAATGCCAAAAGATTCATTGCCTGTGCACTAAACCTATTATTTAGCTCTTGTAATTGAAAATTAATGACTTCATTGAATGTCAAAATGATAATGGTGATTTATAGTTATTTAACTTTGTTGTTGTTGATGTCAACCTTCAAAATATTGAGCATTCAGATTAGGAACACTCATATCATGCTTATCACAAAATGATATCACATTTTCAAGCAAATTATTCCAACAACATTATTTCAATTTGTGAATCAACATCTTTGTACTTGAAACCAAATGCATAGCATTCAAAATATCTTGAGATTTTTACTGCAAAGCTTGGTATAGTACAGTAGTAATGCCTATGATCTCTTTCACCAAGTGCAAAATAAAAATGAATTCAAATGATTGAATAAACTTCAATGCAGCACCGGTATCCCCTTACTAAGAATAAGTGGATCCTTCTCTTTTAATATTTTCAAGTACTAAACATGTTGCATTAAACATTATTATAAGATGCATCTAAAGTAAAAGTGAAAACCCCAATAAGTATCACTAGCTTGTTTTAAAGTGCCTATCTGATTGTCACCTTTTCTAATCTCAAACTTTTCAACAATTACTATGCATGTAATTTAAAGTGCTTGAGTAGCTCGTAATTCCTCATGACGTTTGCACGAGACATCACCGAAATTGATAATGAATGTCAAATTAATGAAAAACTCATGAACATAGTGTACTTTTTAGATGCAGCAATAAGAGCCAATTGTAATCGATGAGCTAAGTAAAGCACATAATAAGCAAAAGCATAATTATTAAGGAATAATACTTACAATTCTTTCTATTACTTGTACATATTACTAGCCTTACTGTATCTTTGACCACCAATGTTTTGAATATCAAAACTATGATAAAAGAGAATAACACATGTTTCATTCTTAAGAGTTAATGTATATGTATCTTTAACATGGGCAAAATCAAAGAAATGCTCCTTAATAAAACTACCTTTATCAACAAATCTTAAAACATAAGCCATTTGTTCTCTTTTGGATTCATCATGAGTCTCATAAACAATAATGCAAAACTTTGAATCTCCAATATCTTTATAAATCTTGTTTTGCACTTTAACAATAAAAACATTCAAAATCTCTTTTTGAATCGATAAGAAATTTACTTCCCCGATTTATGAGCTTTTTTCAACACAACTTTCTTAACATTATCATTATAAGAAGCCAAAAGTTCAATTAACTTAAGAAAATTTTCTTGATTTTTTGAATCAAGTGTTTCATTATAACCTTTAAAAGTATAAGCATGCAATACAAGCCATTGGACTACATCTATAAAAGTCTTGACTCATAGCCTATTATCTAAAATTTGTTGTGAACTTTATGCATACGTTACTTTATCAATGTGCCTAGATTGTTTCATCAAATTCACACAAGATCTTATAGCATTATTATGCTGTAAATAAGATTCATCTGCAATATGATTAAAAAAAGCACAATTCCTTCTAAACTTAACTTTTTTCAACATGTAAATTTGATAACAATGAATACATCCCAATTAGGTTGCCTTTTGGGTTTCATGTTAAGAAGGTAACATGGTAAACAATATACATCTTTTGTTGAAGAATACTTAAGCTAAGGAAAAAAATTGAGCAAACCAAGAACATTAAAAATATCTAGGATGCTTTTCTAAGTTATATGGATAATTAGAGAGATGAATTTGATATGGACCTACTTTCAAGTAAGCTCATTGAATTTCATCCCATTGATTAATTGGATATTCCCCACATTGGTCTGCGTAACCCAAGATCACATTTTATAAAGAAAGCATTAACTTCTTCACTGACAACAAGAGATTACGAGGAGATAGAATAATGTTTTGGTGTTTAAGCCTCAGAGATTTGGATGGCATACTACTTTTTAAATTATCGTCATCTTTAAAAACAAAAAAAAGTTTAGCCTTTTTTACTTGCCCATGAATTATAAGACCTGCATTTATATAAATCTATTAGTTTAATTTTCATAATAAATTCTCTAACACATTTATATTCTCCTAATATAATTTAAATTTTATAATTCTTATTTATATATTATAAAACAAAAATATTACAACAACAAAATTAAACTTTTAAAGAATAAAATGACTTTCTAATTTATTTACTCAAATTTTTAATGGATTATGTATGAGTAAACTTTCTTATTAGTTCATTTGATAATTTAAAATTAAAAAATTTATACAAATAAATCAATCACTAATATTATATTTTTAATCAAATATGATATAATCCAATTGACCCTTAGTTTTAAAACTTAATGTGGCTTGACTTGAAATTTTATGTGATCTCTAAAAATTGAAAACCCAATTCCACCATGAATCAATCCATCAAGTAAAAAACCTTTTCACTTGCCCATCTAAAATTGTTTTTATTCGGCTAAAAAACAAATCCTATCAAGTCATTATTTTTTTGAAAAAAAACTTAATATCAAGTTATGTTGGTTGTTGCCTAACCTCTAATTGTGCTAAAACCTATCAAGTCATTGTAAAAAAATGCTATCAAGACAATCATTGTTATGTGCAGAGCATGAACATAGTATGAAGAAAAAAGTTATCATATGAAGCTAAAAGACAAACACAAATAGATTATGTAAAATTAAAAATAAACTAATAAACAAACCTTTAATAATTTTGTTTTGTATGCTTTTGAAAGGCTAAAAACTCAAGTGGCAAAAACAAAAGAGGCTAAAGAAACTTTTTAGAATAAAAAAGAAGAAGTTATAATACGTGGGTCAAAGAAAAAAAAACTTAAATTTATTTGTTTTTCACTTAATTGAAAGTGTAAATTAGAATTTAAAATTTAAAATTAAGTTCTTTTAAATTCACATGATTGTAATTCAATATTTGTAACAAATCAATTAACTTTAAGTGTTTGTGAACAATGATTAGTAAGTAAACTAAACAGAAATTTTTTAATTATTTTAATCTTAAATTTTAATCTTAAATGCACATGATTGTAAGTTAATATTTGTAACAAATAAATTAACTTTAAAGGTTTGTGAATAATGATTGACAAGTAAAATAAATAGAAAAATTTTAATATATTTTAATCTTTTAATTTGGGGGGTCAATTTAAATTTATTTAATATATAATATATAACTATACATATGTAAAAGAGATTTTTTAAAATTTTAAAGGGGCTTTAGCTTAACCAATGCCCCAAAATTAGGATGAACTGAAACCCATTAAGTATAGGTTATTTTGTCATCTTTATTTCAATTGATCTTTTTAACAAAATTTATTTAATAAAAATTAAAAAAAAGAAAAAAGTCCTAAAAATCAATGTTATAATGTTTAGATCTGAGAACTTACTCATTAGACACAAAAAATATAAAGTCACTAACAATCTTTCTTACGTAGGTGTGATGAGCCATCTGTATGGATATATCTTTTTTAAGATTATCCTAAGTATAAACTAAAGGTCCCTAAAAAAAATAGATTATAGTCTACACAATAAAATAAATTCGAGAGTCAATTACATACAAGGAATGTTTTAACACCCAATTATCCCCAAAATTGGTAACACATTAATTATATGTTATCTTACCTAATCCTTAATCAAAGATGATTTTTTATTATGCAAATCAATTCCAATCCTTTTTATTTATTTACATAATATGGTCATAAAAAAAATTCTATCAAAAATATCAAATAATTATGCAATCATGCAAATATTAAAAATATCATACCAATATAAAAAAAATAAAACCAAAAATCATGCCAAGACATCATGCAATAAATTAAATTCATACCAAAATCATCCAATATAAAATCATACCATGCAATAAATGTAAAATCATACCATAAAATATCATGCAAAAATATAAATTACCATGCAAATAATAAATAATAAATAATCTTGCAAATATAATATTAATAATGCAAATATAATATAAATTATGTAAATAAACATATTAATAATCATGCAAATAAATATATTAATAATCATACAAATATAATAAATCACATAAATTCATGCAAAATATCAAGCAATTATTTACTCATGTAATAATATTAAAATCAAAACATGTAATAATAACATGCAAGATTAATCATGCAAATAAATCACACCATAATGCAAAATTCAAGCATTGAATTAAAATTAATAAAAAGAGAAAAACAAAAAAATAATAAGCAAAATAAGAAAATAAGAAAGAAAAAAAAACCTATAAATACCAAACGGGTCAGGTACACCTACATGCTTGTCCTTTTGTTACCCCTTTTTGTACCAACATAGCATCATTTCCAGCATCAAATGAAAGCATCAAAATCAGTAGCTTTTTGTTTCTTCTCCAATCTTCTTTCTAGCTCCTTTCAAACAACTTCAACCTAGCCAAGAAAACCCAATTGTAGACGTAGCTTTTGTCGATCGTGAAAACCCAAAAAAATTTCCCTAATGCTTCATTTTTCTTCTTCACCAATCGAGACTCCTAGTTGAAACTCAACAGTAATCTAGATCTCAACAAAACCTCACTACTATCTTATCGTTGTGGCCGACCATCGATCTGTCGTACATTACCACCAAGCATATATTAGGGATCGCAGCTCTTATTTGATTCTTAGCTTTTTAAACCTTCGTAACTTTTCTCTAAAAATTAGTAACTCAAAAACCAAAACCCAGAATCCATTGGTATTCTGTCGCTACTATCGCCATTCGTTGCTTATTTTGACCATCAATTGGCCAAGTTTATTTTCCCACTTTACCAATCACCTCTAAGAACCCAAAAATTTCCAAAGACAAATCCAAGCCATAACCTCAAGCCAAAAGAACCTTTTGGAACTTTCTTTGTAATTTTTCTTACTGTGTAATTATTGATGTTAGAATTTATGTTTCTGCTAAATTTCTTTTGTTTTGGGTTGAGTTTTTAGGTGCTTTTTTTATGGATGGATTTTGGTTCTATGGGTTAAGATTTAGGGTATGGACTTGGTGATTTTTGTTTATTGGCTTTCAAGTCTGAGTATGGCAGCTGGGTATTAGGTTTGGGTATTGAACTCTGTCTTTGCTTAGGATTGCTTACTGCTACAATTGATTTTTTTTACCAGAATTTGGTTGCCAAAATTTGCTTATTTCTTCTCTTGTTTGTTGTTTAAATATCGATTGCTCCTCTTTGTTTGCTTGTGTTATGATTCATGCTTGGTTGCTTTTGGAATTAGTGTAGCTTGGACTCTGACTTTGAATTACTGATGGTTGATGATTGTGAAATCAGGCTTTGATTTTAGATTGCTGGGTTTTTTTTATTGAAACTATATATTAGTTTAAAAAGGCTTCAATGTTGCTTATTCTTGCCAATTGTTCTTCTTGTTGCTGATGCTTTTAAAACACCAAACTTTGGCCACCAATTGCCTTTGTATTGATCGTGAATTCCTATTATCCCCCAGCTACCGATTGCCTAGATTTTTAATGCTCTTTTTGGTGTTGATTCTCGACTACTAGTTTTTTAAGAAGTGGTTGATCGTTGAATGAGGTTTTTTGGATGGGTTTAGGCTCTAGGATTATTGCTTGACAAATGCTTCTGTCAATCGTGCATGTTCTTTCCCTAATTGATGTATTTCTGGCCCTTCTTTTGTTGATTCAAAGAATGCTCAAATTTTGCTTTCCAATGGCATTTACTATTCAAAGGCCTTTGATTCTGAATTGCTTGATGTCCAGCCCATTTTAAATTGAGTTGCTAATGCTCTTTTATAGCAAATTTCAGTCTAAAATTCACAAAAAAAATTTCATGAAATCAAATTCATGAAATCAAATCTATCAAGATTTGACTTTGTATAATTTTTTCCTTTTTTAGGAGAATTGGACTCTAAATATTGTCAAATCCAAACTCAATAATTAATTTTCAAATCTTGAAAACAAAATCACAATCTAAAAAAAATTCACATTAAATAACAAAAATAAATAAAATTATTTTAGGCCATTTTTATTTGAGCTTAAAATCCAACGACATAATTGAAAGCCCAACATCAAATTAAAGCTCGAAGCCTAATAATATTGATAAGAACCCAAATAAAATGGGGTATCTATAGTTGTCCATCTTTATGTATTTTATGTGAAACAAGAATTGTACAAAGATCAAAAGACATCAATTTTATTCGGGTCAAGAAAAATCACAAAAGAAATTCTCAAATGTTCCCCTCAATGAAGGTATTGAAACTTTTCAAAAAATAAAATACTTCATTTTTGGGGTTTTGAACTTTTAAAAAATAAAATGCTCCTTCACTAGGGCTTCAAACTTTTGAAAAAAAAAAGTGCTCATCCACCGACGCTTCGAACTTTTAAATAAAATCCTTTCTCATAATTGAGGCTTGAAACTTTAAATAAAATACTCATTTACAATTGAGACTTACAACTTTAAATAAAATGCTCCCCCATAACCGAGGTTTGAAACTTTATAAAGGGTTAAATATATATTTAATCCTTGAACTTTAAAATTTTGATTACATTGGTATCTAAAATTTTTTTTGTCAAATTGGTACCTAAACTTTAATTTCATAAGTTAGTTTACCCCGAAAGTTAACTCCATTAGAAAAAAAAAAAGTTGATGTGTTTTAAATGGCCAATCAAATAACGCTAACTGTCATCAAAATTTCATGTCTTTAGCCCAATTTTTTTCCACGTCATGACATATTGGCTACATCATATATCAACCTAAAACCTAAAAAAAAAAAAAATTAACAATTTTATTTTTTTAACCAAGATAAAAAAATTTCAAAAAGCTAGTTGCTCTAGAAGAAGAAAAAAATTATTGCTTTAAAGAAAAAAAACACTCGATGATTATTAAGGGTTTAGATTTTGAGATTGAGTTTTGTAATCGTTCCAAACTGAGTGATTGGAGTGTGGTATTTAGGGCAATCAATTCAGAAAGTGCAATCATTCCAAACTGAGTGATTGGAGTGTGGTATTTAAGGTAATCAATTCAGAAGTTCAATCAATTGGGGGGTTTTGTTTTTAGGGCAAATGATTGGTCTTTGAAATTGGAGGTTTAAGGTAATCAATTCAAAAAGTGCAATCAATTAGTCTTTAAAGTTTAGGGTTTAGATTAGTGACAGTATGGGTTAAAGGTCTAGAAGTGGACATTAGACTAAACTTATAAAGTGAGAAATTGATTCAAAAGTTGAGACATTTTGCTATAGATTTAAAATGAGATTTCAAGTTTGTTCATATAACTTAACATGTATTTGTGTTTGGTTTGATATTGGTTTTTTATAGTTATTGGTCGATTGAATGTTGTATTTTAATACTGTTTGTATTGGGTTAGGTTCTATGATGCTGTACTATAGATTAAAAAATAGATTTTCAATATTTAAGGTTTTTTACTGTTATTTGAACTTGTGATAAAGGTCATTTTTTTACTTTTGTTTTATCTCTTTGGGTTTAGTGTTACTTTTATCTCATTTACTTTTGAGACCTAGTTGCATTATACTTGTTTGCATTAATGCAACAATAGTAGTAATAAAGATAAGAAAAGATTCTTATTTTATTAATTTTTTATTCAAACAGGATAATGACTTGTATCTTTTATTGATCTTAATCCAATAGCCAAAGGTGGTTCCTTAACAAGAATAAAAAGACAAGCTTTGACCCTTATATGAAATCTCATCCAAGGGTCTATATTCACCAAGAATGAGATTTTTTTTAAGGTGGTTAACTTTTAATAAGAAAAAAGAGTTCGATCAATAGGGGGAGGGCTAGAAAGCTGGAAAAAAAAGAGCCAACATAAAACAAAAGGAATGAAAGGAATGATAAAAAAAAAATAAAAGCTAATCGTAAAGAGAAAGGGGAAAGGAGAAGAAAAAGAAAAAAAAAGAGAGTAGTGTATCGAAAAAAAAAGAAAGGTTACCGAAAGGGATGAAGAAGCTACCAGCAAAAGAAACAAAGAGAAAAAAAAGAAAGAAACATTTTTTTAAAGAAAAAAAAAAGAGCAAAGGTAACCTTCTTTGCTTTTTTTGTAGATGTTATCATTTCCATAAATAAAGCTACCTCTTCTTTTATGTTTGATGCCTTTATCCTCACTATATACTAGTTTGTTTGATACTAGTTTGTAAGTTTAATTGGATTGGTGTCCCTTTTAATGCTGTGACCATTTTTTTGGTTGATGCTTTATATGTGGATATAGTTGCTAATCTAGTTCCAAGCTCATTTTCATGTATTGATGCTATAAGTATTATGGTTGGTTTGTATTTTGAATGATTTCTTAGAAGAGAGCTAGTTAGAGGAAGGTTAGTAGCATTATGGCCTTAGAAAACTCTACCAATAACTAAAAAATAAGAAGAAAAAAAGTCTTCAAAGTATAAATGTTAGGACTTGCAGTTTAAGACTTGTTAAAGTCCTCTTTTATCATTTTATGACTTTGAACAAACAATATTACATGGAAGGTGACATTAGAGGGCCATAAGTTTGTATTTTACTTTAAGAAGAAGCAAAAGCTTCAATACATATCGAAATTGCTTGTTTTCCAATATGCTTCTTTTTATGCATGACTCCCAAAGCTATGCACACATCTTTTACAATTAAATTTTCCATATTTTTAGACTTCTTGTGTGTAAATCTCTATGTTTGTCTTATTTTTTATGCAATTTAAAATTTTATATTCCAATTTACTTTTTGAATAATTTGTTTTTTGATGTATGTTAGATTTATGCAATATTTATTAATAAAAAATTGAATGAAATTTTTTAGGATGATATTTTAGAGAAATCTGAGTAACGATTCTTTAAAATGTCTAGGTGAAGATAGTTTTCTAAAAATACTACAAAAGTAATGGAGTATTTAGGAAAATATTCGATACAAAAAATTTCATTTGTCTATTTTTCTAAAATTTTGATAAATGTTAATAATAATGTGCAATGACTCTTTTAATAATGAAATTGATATAATTGAAGTTTAAAAATTAGAAAAAAATATAATTAATTAAGTAAGAAAAGGAAAAGTGAATAAAATTTTTGAGGATGGGATTTTAAAAAAGTCCAAGTAGAGATTCTTAATAAATTTTTAGGTGAGACAATTCTTCTAAATACCACCAAAGTATTAAGATATCTAGGAAATTTTTCAATAAAAATTTATTTGGTTTGTTCCTTTCATTTTAGTGATAATGGGAAATAAATAAAGAGGATTAAAACATAAGCAACATATGTTCTTCGTATGCATATTCTACTTGATTGTTTGTAGTATATAGTTTTAAATACAAATGAAATTTTCAATGATGGGATCTCTGGAAGTCCGAGTAGTGATTCTCGAGAATTCTCTAAGTAAGTTAAGTGTTCTAAAACTTACCAAAGTATTGAAATATTTAGAAGTTTCTTTTCAACACAAAAGATTTCCATTTTATCATTATACTTAATTTGAGTAGTTTTATTTTATGAAAATATACATTTTTGGAAATAAATTTATTCATAGATAATAATATTATTGCATGATTTTTCTGAGGATGGGATTCTAAGGAAGTCCGAGTAGTGATTTTAAGAACTCTCCACATGAGAAAAGTTTTCTAAAAATTGTCAACGTATTAGAATATTTAGAAGTTTCTTTTCAATAAAAAATTTTTTTCATTTCTTAATTTTTTTCTTTTATTTGAATAATTTTTTTAATAAATAAAAGTATGTTTTATAGGAATAAATGTTTTTATAGATAATTATATTATTACATGACTTTTAATAATTAAAAAAAAACAAATGAAAAATCTCCGATGATGAGATCTTAAAGAAATTTGAGTAGTAAATCTTTAAGAATTTTTAGGTAAAAAAATTTATCTAAAATGCTGCTAATGTATTGGAGCATTTAGATTATTTGTCAATAAAGATTTTTTATTTTTTTATAAATGGCATAAAAATAATTTTTTAAAAAAAATACTATTTGCTTTAAAATTATAGATATCATGTTTTATGTTTTTTTAAAGAAATGTTAAAAATAAATATGAACCACCGATGATAGGATTTTTAAGAATTTCGAATAACAATTCTTAAAAATTAATTAGGTGAAATGATTTCTTTTAGTATTGCCAAAATATTGGAATTTTTTAGGAAAATTTCAATATAAGGTTCTTATTTATTTTTCAAACTTACTAAAAATAAAAAAAATATTTGTTTTAAAATAAACTTAAGGAAATTAATCTTTAAATACCAAAATTAAGATCATTTTAATCAATATTAAATGATAATACATAATTAATTGCTACTATTTTAAACGGGTGCTATAAAGGTGCTATGAAGGTGCTAATCATTCCCTACACTTAGCCAACTCTCGAACCTAAATTGTTTTTCATAGACCCAAAGATTACCTTTTTAATAAATTTTAATTAATTTATTAAGAATGTAAGTTTTAATAGGTAGCCAATCACATCTAGCCAAAAATGATTGGTGATGACTCTATTTCTTTTCTTTTTTTTTTTCAAATCCATCTAGTGGCCTCCAAAACTATTACAACACCTACAATTATAGAATTAATCCCCAATGTGCAAAATGTGTCAAATGTCCTAAATGTGGCAGATGAGATAGGTGGTAGTAGTAGTAATATTGAAATGAATGAGGAAGTTGGTGCATCAAATACAGGTGAGTGAGCTATAGTGTTGTAAATGATGCACCAACAGGTTATAGTCCAACAACTTGTGCTAAAAATAATGAAAGTGTGCCCAAGGAGAATGAATTAGAAAATGATAAGGCTAGGAAACATGACATAGAAAATGATGGAGTAAGGAAAGTACTTTAGAAAGTGATTTGTCCAGCCAAAATGAGTTAGATAATGATGATGAAGAGTTTGTAAAGGACAAATGGGTGTAAAAAATATAATCAGTTTAGGTAGAAAAAGAAGAAAAAAGTTTTAAAGTTGATGATGTCCCTGTTGAGATAGATTTTGAAGAGATTTTGAAAGATATTAAGAAAAAAAAAAGATGTAAGAGAAGAAAAGGCTAGTGCTGCAGAAAAAAATAGATGAGGTAATTATCATGAAATGAGATTGATTATTTGAAATCATCAGAAATAGGTAGTTATGACAATGATGAGGAAGGCAATGTAGCATGTAAGAAAAGCAAAAAGGTTTTCTTTGATCCTTCAGATGTAGTCTCTAGGTTTGAACTTGGTATGATATTTACTAGTAGTAAGCAGTTTAAAAAAGCTTTGGACAAGTATGTAGTGATGAAGAGATTTGATTTTAAGTTGCTTTGAAATGAGAAAGATGGGTTAGAGCTATGTGTAAGGTAAATGGTTGTCCATTTCTAATATATGCTACAAAGGATAATACTGATAGTTTATTTAAGGTTAAAATATTGGTAAGTCAACATGAATGTTCCATTAATTTTTTAAACTCTAAAGCTAATTATAAGTTTGTAAGGCAGCATTTTCTTAGTAAGTTAAAAATCATTCCAAAGTTAAAGTTGCTTGAGATAAGAAAGCTTACTAAAGAGGAGTTAAAAGTTGATATCAATTTGACTATTTGTAGTATAACTAGAAATTGAGCTTTAAAACATATCAATCGCAGAGTAAAGTATGAGTCTAATAGGTTGTATGATTATAAATATGTTTGAAGATGACAGATTGTAAGAGTCATATGGATCTTATGATGGAAAGGCCTACTCCAACTAAAAACCTAAAATTTAAAAGATTTTATGTTTGTTTTAATGCCATGAAGGATGGTTTTAGGGAGTTTTGTAGGACTATTATCCACTTGGATGGTTGTTTTTCAAAAAAACCTTTCAAGGGTGAGTTTCTAATAACAATTGGTCGAGATGCAAATGACCAAATATATCTCATTGCTTGGGTTATGGTTGAAGTGGAGAACAAGGACACATAGAGATGGTTTATTGAAAATTTTCAAATTGATCTTTAGTTTCAAGATGGAACTGAATTCACTATCGTAAGTGACATGCAAAAAGTATATAAACAAAACTTAATGAGCTTTGTTTAATTAACTTTTACTGTTTTAAATTTTTATTTTTATTTTGTGTTTCTTTTCATGCAGGGTTTGAAAGAAGTGATAAGAATATTGTTACTAAAGGTTATGCATAGGTTTTATGCAAAACATGACTTTAGAAACTAAAATAAGGAAAATTAAGGTAATGATTTGCATTTGCTATTTGGGGCATATTGTAAGTCAATAATGGAGGCAGATTTCAAGAAGAATGTAACAGAACTTAATGCTTTAAAGAGATTAGCTTTGGTAAACATCATTAAGAAAAACCCTAAACATTAGTCTAAAGCTTTTTCTTTTTACTAGATGTCCTTTTGATGTGGTAGATAATAGTTTTTTTTTTAAGCCTTTAATGCTGTTATTATAAGGGCTAGGCATATGTCTATCATTTTTATGTTTGAGGAAATTAGGCAGTATGTTATGAGTAGAATAGTTAATAACAAGAAAAAATATGCATCATGAAATACTTTATTTTGTTCAAAGATTTATGTAAAGATTCAACAATATAAAGAATTGAGTGCCTATTGCCATATTAGATGGAATGGTCAAGAAGGGTATGAGGTTTCATGTAAAAAAAGATACATTTGTTATTGATATCAAAGGATAGAAATGCATATGTAACTCTTAGGATCTTATTGGTATTCCATGCCGTTATGCAATATGTGTGATATTGTTTAAGAAAGAAAAAATTGAGGACTATGTCATAGACGCTTGCACGAAAGAGATGAATAAAAAATTGTATAATTGTGTACTACCACCATTATCAAGTGATAAATTTTAGGTTAAAATAAAAATAGGTACTGTTGATCTTCCACTTCCTAGAAAAATGCCTAATAAGCTAAAAAAAAAAAAAACAAAGCCAAGGAAAAAGGTGAGGCCAGTGGATACAAGATGTCAAGAAAAGGGATGAGGATGAAGTGTCAAAAATGTTTCAACTAGGACATAATTCTAGAAACTGTCCAAACAAAAATAATGAAAATGTAAGTAACATAAAATTCAATTCATTAATTGTTTATTTTTCAATTTGATATCGATGAAAAGCACTAGCATAACCTTTTTTTTTTAGATGAGCTCCAATCAAGCTTCAGACATTCGTAAATCTGTTCAACAACCACATCTTGAAGCTTCATCTTCTGCAAATGTTGGATCTACACAAGGTTTTCATGAAAAAGCTGTTGTTGATTTTGGATTTAGGTTTAAGGTAAAAAACCAATATCTAACATGTATTTCTAAATTAAATAATTGATGAAGATTGGTTTTGGGACTTGTTTTCTTTTTTAGATGAGTTCTAAACAAGATTGTACAACTACATCAAAAGGATTAAGGGGTAAAGGTTTAAGGGGGTTCAATGGGTAGAAACCAAAAACATCAACATCACAAACCCTTGTAAAAATAGCACCAACACCTGTAGAGACACTAAGAGGATCATGCGGTAGAAATTTAAGGGGTTCAATAGGTAGAAAAGTAGCACTTGTAGAAACAACAACTCTTGTAGAAAAACCAACCCTTATAGAGACACCAAGAGGATCAAGGGGTAAAAGTTTAAGGGGTTCAATAGGTAGAAAAATGACACCTATAGAAACAACAGTCTATGTAAAAACACCAGCATTTACAGAGATACCAACCTTTGTAAAAGTAACAACCCTTATAGAGGTTGTAAACAACCAACAACAAAAATTAAACATATAATAGCAAGGTCTCATAAGAAATTTGTTGCTAAGGTTGGTGCAGTTGAAACAAAGTGGATGAAGAAAATGTAAGTGTAGACACTTAATTTTGTTCGTGATATTTTATCTTTTTAATCCGAACTTATTTTTATAATTGCATCTCAATCATCAATTTTTCAAATCCATTAATGATATACTTTTAAATGCTTCATACGAGACTCAATGTGGGCTCGATAGTGAGGGCCCGTTCAATAGTCCCGAATGAATGCCCGAATGGCTTCAAATAAAAATCTCAAAATAAAAAATTCATTTTAAAACCCAAATAAAGCTCAATGTTGGCCATTAAAAAATGACCCAAAATATGGCCTAAATGGCTAAAGCCTATATCCAAAATAAAACCCAAAAAAAAAAAGAAACTCATATAAAATAAAGGCCTAAACGGGCCATTAAACATGGCCAAGAACAAAAGGCTCATTTGGCCTTATTTAACCTTGTTTAAAATGGCCAGCCACGTGGATAAAAAGAAAAAAAAAGAGAAGAAATCATGCATATGCGTGGAAGGAAGGCACGTGAAAAACCAAAAACAACTGTTGCAAAAAAAAAAAAGAAAGAAAAGAAATTGCATGAAGATCCAGCCAGCGTGGGCTTGTGAGAGGAAGCAATGGTGAAAACCAAACAAAAAAAATTGAAAAAGAAAACTGGTGGGAAGTTACTGGTTACAAGGAGAAAGGGAAAACCAGAAACAGGGAGGAAGCTCGTGAGAAATCAAAAAAGCAAAAGAGAGGAAAAAGCAGGCGGCAAAACGCAATAAAAAAAAAGAAGCTAGCAGGCAGCATAGAAAAAATGAAAAAGAGAAGAAGAAACGGGGCAGCGTGGGGCAGTAGGCATTAGAGAAAAGGGAAGAACTTTTGAGGCAGAACCGAAAAGAGGTAGAAAAATTAGAAACGGTAAGCAGAAATTGCAAACAAAAAAAACTGATGGCAGTATACCAGAAGGGACATGAGTAGCGAAAACAACTGGAAAAAAGAAACAGAAAAATTACAGCAGAAGAAAAAAGAGAGGACAGCAAGCTAAAAAAAACACAGAAAGTAGAAGCGTGAAACCAGATGGGAAGAAGAAGAAGAAGAAAACAGAAAAGGGAGGCAAACGTGAGAAGCATTCGGCCAGAGGGGGACCAGGGGAGCACCAGAAGGGACAGACAGAAGCAAACGTGAAGAAAAAAATTAAAGAATCAAACCAGAGAAATGGGTCACACAGGAGAAAGAAAAAACAACAGAGGAGCGGCATTCAACAGTAGGAAAGAAAGAGGAGGATAACCAGAAAAAAGAAGAAGCACCAGCGAAAGAAAAAGAGAAGAAACAGTGACAGAGGCGTGAAGGGCATTAGAAAAAGGAAAAGACAACCAGAAGAAAAGTAGTCGCAGCAGACCCATGGCAGAAATGGTAATTCATCTCTTTTTCCTTTCCAAACCTTGCTTTTCAAGCCCAAATGCCCATGTTTCTGGTACATGTTTTTTTTTTTTTTTTTTTGGTGTGTGGATAGCCCAACAGACTTGCTTTTATTCCCATGTATATTTCTTACTTATTATTTAAGTTAAAATTCCATGCACTATTTCCTCATTGTTTACATTTCTATGTTTATTTTAATTATTATGTAATTCAATTTCTCATGCTTTAATTCATTCTTAATGTCATTCATCCTCCATACATTTTAAATTATGCAAAAATAATAATGAATAAATATAATAATAATAATAATATAAATAATAAAAATTTTAAATTCTTGCTTATATGTTGGAGGGAATTAAAAATCATGTTTTAAAAAAAAATTATGCCTAGATATTAAGGAATTATTAATTATTAAAAATAAATAAATAATAATAAAAGATAAATAAATAATAACAATAATAAATTTTAATGAAAAGAAGAATATAAAAATTCATTTTCTCTAGTGAAATCATAAAAAACGAGCATATTCTGAAAGTCTGCCTAGATTTGAAGATTTTTAAGGAGGTTCATAAATTTGTTAAACCCCAAGTGAAATCCAAGCCCGAAACCTCAAGTGAAACCCTAACTCGAAAACTCAAGTGAAACCCTAATGCGAAACCCTTAAGTGAAATCCTAATGCGAAAACTTTAAGTAAAACCCTAATGTGAAACTCTAAAGTGAAACCCTAAAGTAAAACCTTAAAATGAAACCCTAAATCTTAGGTGAAACTCGAAACTTTGGGTGAGATCTTAAACTATAAGCGAAGCCTTAAAACCCTAATGTGAAACCTAAAATGAAACCCTAATGTGAAAACTTTAAGTAAAACCCTAATGTGAAACTCTAAAGTAAAACCTTAAAATGAAACCCTAAATGTTAGGTGAAACTTGAAACTTTGGGTGAGATCTTAAACTATAAGCGAAGCCCTAAAACCCTAATGTGAAACCTAAAATGAAACCCTAAAATAAAACCCTAGACGAAACCCTAAATCTTAAGTGAAATCTTAAAACCCGAAAATAAATTCCAAAACCTTAATCCACACAAAACCCCAAGGGGATCCCAAAATTTAAGAATTTATATGAAAACTTTTGTGAAATAATTTAGGGTATTTGAGAAATTTTATTTTATTAAAAATTTTCATATATTTTCGTAACTTAAAATAATAAAATTAAATAAAGAGTAAAATAAAATGGTATCTTAAATATAAATAGTCATTCAAACTCTACCTAAAGGTTAGAGAGTTCAGGTGGTCTCTTTATATTAAAGAACCCGATTCTCAAATTCGCATCTTATCATCATTTGTATATATCTCATTTTTAGATTAATGTTTGTACTCATTATGCATATATATTTACTTTAATTATTGATGTTTAATGTTAATTATATCATTCTTCATTTTTACTACATAAAAAATTCTTTAAAAAATTAGTTTCCAAAAAATAATAATAAAATTAAAATAGCATTTTGAGGAAAATAATTTTTGGTACTTTATCTAGATTTTGTAAGGTACTAACAATTATCATTTTGTAAAGAATGTTATTTTTACTTTTAAAGGAATTTTGTGGTGAATCCAGACGGAAAAGATTATATTTGGATTCTATCAAAATGTTAGAGAATTATAATATATTTCTTTAATTTAAAGATTTTCACAATATTCCTAAACAAAGATTTTTAATTGGTTTTCTTTCTCTTATGAAAAGGAAATTATTATTAAATCTTAAATAAAAACTAGTTTTGTCCAAAATTATAGATTACGCATGGTTAATTGGAACCAATTTTTATGAGCGCTATGGGAGTGCTAATCTTTCCCTCCCATATAACCAATTCCTGAACTCAATCTTATTTTTATAGACTAAAGCGATCTTTTTAATAAACTTTAAACCTGTTTTATTATTTTATTAAAAAGATAAAATTTTTGAGTGACCAATCGCACCAAAAAAAAAATTAGTGGTGACTTATTGTGTTTTCACAATTTTAATTGATTACGTTTAGTGATTAAGTCTCTGGACCGATACGTTATAACAGTAAAGATTGGAAATTTATAGTAATGAGAAGACTAAATTGCAAATATTAAATATAAGTGTTTTAAAATGTCATTTGTTTGTTTTTAATTTAATTTTGTTAATATTTATAAGATCTTGAATTAATTATGTAATAAACTTACAACCTGGTTTTAGAGGTCAAAGGTTGATTAGCATCCCTGAGATAGACCCTAAAACATTAAAGCAACCAGCCTTTACCATTGCTATTGTAGAACCAGAAAATGCAAACTCAACCATGGCAAAAAATGAATATGAACCTATTGAATTTTTCAAGAAATGTAATTATGTGAGGATATCTAACTATTTTACTTACCTTAAACCTACATGTAAGTATCTGAAGGTGTAATTATATTTGCACAGGATAATAGGATTTGAAAGCTGATTTGTTGGAAAGAAAATTCAGAAGATTAGATACTAATGACATATGGCTACTCAAGAAAGTAGTTATAGAAGCAAAAGATAGTCCAAAACTCAAATCGAGAACAAGTTAAAGAAACCCAAGATTTGGAGGCCTTAAATCTCTAACACAATGCAATTGAAAAATTAATAACTTTTTGTTGCTGTTATAATGTAGTTGTGATCAACATTGTGGCTGTAACATTTTGATACATAGTTTTTGCCATTCTAATAACTTTTAGTTGAAATTTTGGATGTAATTAAGAATATGATAGCTTTTATTGGCATTTTGGATGTAATCAACAATTAACTACTATATATGCCTTTTATCAATATGATAGCTTTTGTTGTTACCATTTTGGTAACATATATTGGCTTTTATTAACAATATGCCCTATATATGCCATTTTGTTGTATACCATTTTGGCAGCATATATTGGCAGTATATCATTTTGGCAATATATATTGGCTTTTATTCATATCCCAAAAAAGCATATTCACCTATATAAAAAATTTGTACAAGTTTTAAAATCCTATAATTTAACAAAAAATTTTCATGTTTATCTCAATTTGCTTTGACATATAATCAAACATTACACAACCAACCATATTACATCTTAGCTTAGAAGTAACTTAAAAGTAACTTAACCTACATAGCAATATCCTTACATCAATGAAACTTACATTCCAAATAATGCATAAACATCTACTTTTTGCCTAAAATATACACTAAGAACATGATCCATGAAACCACCATGGCTATTTGTACAGACATGCATCATTTTTACTTTTTTTCCAACATTCCCTTGTATGTTTTTAGCTTCTCTTTTTTATTCCTGACTTTACTCACTAGACTATTCAATTCATCACTATTGAAAGATTTCTTTAATTGTGTATTCTCAATCTTTACCTCTCTGTTTTTCATCAATAAATTTTGATGCATTAATTCTTTATTCACATTTCTTAGTTGGACCTCAAGAGTGAGCTAATTATCATTCTTTTCAACCCAATGGAAAAATCCATACCCATTAGTTTACATCAATGAGATAAATATCATAAATCAATTGCCAAAATTAAGCATAAAACCAAAAATTAGTTATAACATTTCAATATCACCATATATTACTAACTAATTCAATACTTATAACATTTTAATATCAACCCGGACTCAAAAACCCAATTTAATGTCCAATATTGTTACATATCTCTTTGTATTTTGGGCAGCCATAAAATTTCTTCCTTCTATTCCATTAGTGGTGGATGTGCAAATTAGAGCTTTTAATCCATAAAGACAAAAAAAATTTCTTGAATGATTTGTTGAATTTGAACTTGAAGTAGATATACTATTTGGCCATTCGAAGATGATTAAAGAAAGAAACAGAAAGATTGAAGTAGCTTCGCTAAATATTCAAAAGAAATCACACGATTTCAACCCTAAATACCTACAGCTTTGTTAAATACCCATATGAAATCACACGATTTTAAACTTAAATACTAACACTATAATCCCTTTTTGTTTCTATCAATTATTACTTCTTCTTCTTCTTAAACTTTTAAAGAAGCTAGCTTCTAGAATTTTTTTTTTTATCTTGGTTAGAAAATAAAAGTGTTAACTTTTCTTTTTTTTTTGTTTTAGGTTGATATTTGATGTGGCCAATAGGTCATGATATGGAAAAAAAATCAAGTTGAAGACATGAAATTTTTTTGACAACTGACATTATTTGATTGGCCACTTAAAACATGTTAGCTTTTTTCTAACGGAGTTAATTTTTGGGATAAATTGATTTACGAAATTAAAATTTATTTACCAATGTGATAAAAAAAATTTCTTTAGGTACCAATGTGACAAATTTTAAAGTTTAGGGGCCAAATATGTATTTAACCCTTAAATAAAATATTTCCCAATAGCTAAGGCTTCTAACTTTTGAAAAATAAAATACTCTTCCACTGAAGCTTCAACTTTTGAATAATAAACTACTCCTCCATCGAGGCTTTAACTTTTGAAAAATAAAGTACTCTTCCATCGAGGCTTCAAACTTTTAAAAAAGTTAAACAAAATGCTCCCCTCACAATTGAGGCTTGAAACTTTAAAAAAATACTCTCACATAACTGAGACTTGAAACTTTAGATAAAATACTCTCCAACAACTGAGGCTTGAAATGTTAGATAAAATGTTCCTCCCACAACTAAGGCTTGAAACTTTAAATGAAGTCAATATCTAGGATTTTCAAAATCATGCACTCTAGCCTTATAGATCATTCTTACCTTCGAAAATGCACTTCTTTAATAGAGCCATTGAAACTTTAAAGAATCTTCCATTAAAGTCAATTTTTGCATCTCATCTAGATCATTATTAATGTCTCATCTACCAATGCCTTTTCTAAAAAAAAATATTTCAACATCTACTTTCCTTTTTACTCTTCAAGCATAATAAATTCATCAATGAATGAAAAGATTTTTCAAAACTCCAAACTTAATTTCACATTTTTTCAGACATATATAATGAATACAATGAATGCAATGCAATGAATTTAATAAATGCCATGAATGTAGTGCAAAAGATTCAAGATCTACAAATGTTCCCAGATTTGCAAATGCCCAAAGATCTTACAAATTATGCTCGAAGGTCCTGGAGATTATATCCAGAGGTCTTATAAATCATGCTTGAAAGTTTTGGAGATATGCCCGAAGGTCCTGAAGATTATGTTTAGAGGTCTCATAAATCATGCTTGGAGGCCTACAAGATTATGCCCATGGGTCTTACAAATCATGCTTGGAGGTCTTAAAGATTATGCCTAGATGTCTTACAAATCATGCCTAAAAGTTTTGGAGATTATGCTAAAAGGTTATACAAAACATTTTTATATTTAAAAAAGCTCCTTCTTAATAAAGGTATTAAAACTTTAAAAATCAACAATTTTCTTTGCATTTGCCAACTTAGTTAGGTTTAAATTCTCAATTGCTGCTATGGGCTTACAATTCAACTCATGCCAACCAACCAAATCTTTGTTTCTTTCTTCACCTTAGAGTTTGCAAATATCAATGCCAATGTATCTTACCATGATGCAAATGCTTTCTATAAAAAATACAAATGCAAATGCAAATATCTATCCTAATAAATTAGATGAAAATGTCTTTTTTCATCATTTTTCTTAACATAATAAAAAATCTTAATTAAATGATGCAAATGTTTGCAAATGTCAAACATCTAAATACTCACCAAATGATGCGAATGCATGGTTCTAACTATAATGCAAATACAATATTCCAACAATGACTTAAATACTTCCCAAATGATGCAAATGCACGGTGTAAATAATTATGCAAATGCAATATTCAAAACAATGATTTAAATATTCATCAAATGATGTAAATGCATGGTTCAAACAATTATGCAATTTATAAATTCCTTAAATGATGCAAATGCATGACTCAAACAATTATACAAATGCAATTATCACAACAAAGATTTGTTCGTTCACCAAATGATGCAAAAACAATTATCAAAACAAAGCATTTTTGTTAAACCAGAAAGGTCACTCTTGTCATATTGATTTAGAAATCATCTTTCTCCCTTTCATATATACAACAATCTAAATTTAAAAATTTTTTAAAACTCTCAAAATAATGGCAACACCAATTGCCAAAAAAAAAATTCCCTCACATAACAATTTTCATGTATCAAAATGTATCAATTCTTTTAAAATATGTGACATTTAGATTTCTTGAAAACTAGTGGTTTCTTTTTAGAATGAATTAGGTGAATTGCTTCTTGGTCTTTTCAAAACGATGAAATGGTTTAGCACATCAAGATTTCAATTATTAAGAAAGACATTATCATTGAATAAGAAATGGAGAATCAATATTTCTTCATCTAAGCTCACAAATGAAAGTTCAAATTTGAAAAATGATTTCTTTTCAAGCATAATTCATTTTGCACTCTCTTTATTTCTCAATATGGTATTTTAACAAATGTTAAGACTAGTTATGATAGGCTCAAGATTTCTGGAAAAAAAAAGGCTCAAATTATAAAAAAGAAATCTTCAAATTGGGGTTCATCTTCTTCAATTTCTCAAAAGTTTTATTATTCATTAGTACCTTTAAAATCATTTCATCTAATGACATTGCTTGAGTTACTTTCAATCTTATTCTAGATTGCCTTTTTAGGTTTTCACCCTAAGGTTTCATTCAACCTTCTTTTTTTTTTATCTTTTTTCTTTACTTTTTCTTTCTTTTTACTATTCCATCATGCATTCAAAATTTATCTAAAATCAAAAAGTGGTAGCGATTTCCTAAAGAAAAACTTTTCAATTTAGATATCCACAATTGATCAAAATAGCCTTTTCAAATGATGAAATGTCTGCTAGAGTTTAAGGATCTTAGAGAAATGATAAATAGGCTCAAAAATGTGTTGCAGGATAATCAAATCAAGGATCATTTCTTTTCTTCAATGACATTTTCCTTTCCACATATTTTCATCTTCTTTTTTTCATTTCATTTTTTTTTCTCTTTCTCTTTTTTTCTTTTTACATTTTCTTTCCTTTTCATGTTTCCACTTCTCGACAAATTGAGTCAAAATTTTGAAATTTGCTTTTTAACTATCGGCATTCTTTAATGTTTTTAACTTTAGATCTAATGCTTTTTAAAAATATCCATATTCATGTTTGCTCTCAAGTGTGAAAAGTTATCATTGGTTAAGGTTTCTTAAAAAAATTTCTTAGGCCCAAAAGAGGTAGCAAATGGATATTTTCTTTTTGTGAAAGGAATATGAAGATGGGAATTTATCATATCAAATATGGATACCTTTATTGAGAAGCAATTTTTAAAAAAAGATTTTTTCTTTGGTTTTGGAATCATTTGAATATCTTATATGCAAGATGTTACAATCAATTCTTTTCTTTTCATTTTTCTTTTGCACTTTTTTTTTTTTTACAACTCAAGCTCAAAATGTATCATCTTATTACATCAAATGAAGTCCTAATGAATCATCATTTTCACAACCCACACCAAATGTTCATATAATCTCCCTTCAATAAAAAATGAAATCAATACCACCTAGATCAAAGGATATTGGAAATTTTAGAAAAATTGGTAAATTTGCCCTAAGATATAGGCAAAAAAAAAATTTAAGGCAATGAATGAAAGAGAAAGGAATCAAGTGTCAAATAAAGATATTTGAGGGATATGGCCTTTTCAGTAATTATACCCCAAAGAAGAAATTGAAAAGTTTGAGCTTTGTGAAAAAACTTGGGTGGTGATGTGTTTGAAGTAGTCTTGATACTGATCATATTATCAAAGTCTAGAATCTTTAAGAAAGTGCCTCATGTATTGGCTTACAAAGAATTTTTCAAAAAAGATTTTGCAAACTTCATTGCTCATAACCTTAATGAAGATCATTAACTTAGAAATCCCTTTTGTTAAGTGAAAATTAGGATCATGGGACTTGTGAAGTCAAGCTTTGAATGTTGTGATGCTTAATTAAATTTGAGTATGAAATGTTAAGTGAAATAACTAGATATGATCATTCTTGACAATAATCACCAATTTTCTCAAGATGGTTTTCACAAAAATTTTTCTTTACAAAAATCATTTTTCAATCATGGAAAAAAAATCATGTGGGCTTTTATTGTGAAACAATCTTAAATTCAAATAGATGAACTCATATTCAAAACTTATGTACCAAAATTGAAAAAAACAAAGATTGCCCCATACAAATAATATACATGCAAAAATGTTTAGATGGATAAGAAAATGTAAATCCAAATGTATATATACAATACATAGTACAAATAAAAATTCATATTCAAAACTATGTACAAAACTAAAAAAGGCATAGATTCTCCCAAACGAATAAAATAATGTACATATAAAGATGTTTACATGGATGAAATGTATATGCAAATACATGTATGCAATACATAGTAAAAGTAAGAATTCATATTTACAACTATGTACAAAACTAAAAAGGCAAATATTGCCCTCAAACAAATTAAATAATGTACATACAAAAATATTTACATGGATAAAAATGTATATACAAATGCATATATGCAATACATAGTAACAATAAGAATTCACATTCACAACTATTGAAAATGCAAACATTACCTTCAAAGAAATGAAATAATGAATATAAAAAAATATTCTCCCAAGCAAATGAAATAATGTACATAAAAATATTTATATGGATAAAAATTTATATGCAAATACATATATTTAATGCATAGTAAGAATTCATATTCACAACTATATATAAAACAGAAAAGGCAAAAATTGCCTTAAACAAATAGAATAATGTACACGCAAAAATGTTTGCATGAATCCAAATACATATATAAAATACAAATAGCATCAAGAATTCATATTCACAACTATGTACAAAATTGAAAAAAAGTAAAAAAGAAATTACTCTTTAATTTATAATTAGGCATTCACATCTTTCTATGTATGAAAATGTGAAATGAAATAATGAATGAATAAATGGACAACAAAAATATATGTACAAATGCAAGTATGTAATGAATATGATCCTAGATCACATAACAAAAGATAATACATTTCAAGATCTCACTTATTTTCCCTTTTTGTTTTCTAAATAAGAAAAAAATTATAAAATAATTTTTTTTGTAAAAATTCAAAATTATCTTACCAAAACATAAATATAAACAAGTATAAGGTGAATGACAAAATAAATCCTTTATGTGTCCTATTTTAGTGTTTTATATACAAAAGGTAGGGGTAGGGCTCTAACCTAGGTTTAAATCCATAGGGTTTATGTACTTGTTGGGTTTAAAGGCCTTGACAAACTAAAAGTTCCCAAATTATTTCTTACATCATCGTCCATTAAAGACTAGTAAGGCACCACAATCTCCACCCACCATTATAAGTTTGAATGAAAATGATTCAATTTGAGTGGGAGTTTTCGCTAACTCACATGAATGTTATCACCTCACGAGAGTTTAGATGCTTACTTCCTCTTAATAAAAGACAAAGCTCGAATGTAAAGCTTATGCATGAATACATGTATAGACTGTAGTATGTGTAAAGGGACATGTCAAATAATCAAATAAAATCTATAAAATAGAAAATAAGAAATCATGAAAAAATAGATTAGTCCACATGAAAATAAAAACCATCAAAGCAAGGCTTAAGATAACACATTACTCACTCATGGCTTGATTTCTAATGCCTCCAATAGAGTCTTCAAACTGTCATAACATTTAGATCCGAGAACCTACCCATTGGACGCAAAAAAATGGAGTCACCCATAATATTTTTACCTACATATGATTAGCCACCTATGTGAATCTATCTTTTTTAAGATTATCCTAAGTGTAAGATAATGGTATTTAAAAAGAACAGATTCTAGTTTACAATAAAAAAAATAAGTTCATGAGTTGACTACGTACAGAGAAGGTTTTAGCACCCAATTATGTCTAATATTGGTACCACATTAATTATGTATTATCTTACCTAATCCTTAATCAAAGATGGGTTTTTACCATGCAAGTCAATTCCAATTCTTTTTATTTATTTACACAACATGGTCACACAAAAAATTCTATAAAAGATATCAATTATACAATCATGCAAATATAAAAAATATCATACCAATATAAAACAAAAACCCAAAAATCTTGCTAAGACATCATGCAATAAATTAAATTAATACCAAAATCATCCAATATAAAATCATGCCATGCAATAAATATTAAATCATACCACAAAATGTCATGCAAAAATGTAAATTACCATGCAAATAATAAATAATAAATAATCATGTAAATATAATATATAATCATGCAAATAAATTTATTAATAATCATGCAAATATAATAAATCACACAGATTCATGCAAAATATCAAGCAATTATATATTCATGCAATAATATTAAAATCAAAAAATATAATAATAACATGTAAGATATATCATGCAAATAAATCATACCATAATGCAGAAATCAAACATTGAATTAAAATTAATATAAAGAGAAAAATAAACATATAATAAGCAAAATAACAAAATAAGAAAAACAAAAGGAAAAAAAACCATAAATACCAAATGGGTCAGGTCACCTACACGCGGGTCCTTTTGTTTCCCCTTTTAGTACCAAAATAGCATTGTTTCTAGCATTAAATGAAAACTTCAAAATTAATAGCTTCTTCTTATTTCTTTTCAAATCTTCTCTCTAGCTCCTTTCAAACAGCTTCAACCTGGCAAAAAAAACTCAATTGCAGACATAGCTTCAGTCAATCTAGAAAACCCAAAAAAATTTCCTCAATGCTTCATTTTTCTTCTTCACCAATTAAGACTCCTAATTGAAACTCAATAGCAATCCAGACCTCAATGAGACCTTACTATTATCTTGTCATTATTGCTTATCACTAGTTTGCCTTGCACCACTACCAAACATCTATTAGGGACTGCAACTCCTCTTCGATTCTTAGCCTTTCGAACCCTCCCAACTTCTTTCTAAAAGATTTTTAACCCAAGAACCAAAACCCAGAATCCAATGGTATTATGCCACAACTGTCGTCATTCGTTGCTTGTTCCAACCACTGATCGACCAAGTCTATTTTCCCACTTTACCAATCACCTTTAAGAACCCAAAAATCTCCAAAGACAAATCCAAGCTGTAACCCCAAGCCAAAAAAAAAACCCTTTGGAACATTCTTTGCAATTTTTGCTTTTTCTTTTTATGTTTTTTTTTCCTTTTGCTGTGTAATTGCTGATGCTAGAATTTGTGTTTCTACTGAATTTTTTTTTATTTTGGGTTATGTTTTTGGGTGCACTTTTTGTGGATGGGTTCAAGTTTTATAGGTTATGTTAGCTCAAAGACTTGAAATAAACCAAGAGAAGGGTGAATTGGTTGATAATAAAATTTTCAAAAATCAATACTTAATAAGAACAAATTCTGCCAAACAATTTATCTAAGCAAATGAACATAATAAATGAAAGTAAACTAACAATCTTAAAAACAAGAGACAGAGATAGAGAATTAAACACCAAGATTTATAAAGGTTTGATCCTTTCTTTAAGCACTTATGTCCTATCTCTTAGCCTCACTTGTCAAGGAATTCAATCTACTATATGTTAAAAGTTACAACCTAGCTTCTCAAAACTTTACATAATCAACACCACAAACTCTTAAGGGTTATCCTTCCCTTTAAACTTACAATTTCATAATAAATATTTTTTGAAGAGTTATGTAAACTTAAAGAACCTTTCTAAGGTTGGGTGTTTGCTAACTTAAAGTACAAAGCAATATTGACAAGATTATTTAGAGAAAAACTAATACAATAAGGATTTTTTGCACATTTCTCTCTTTTGAACTGGTTGAATGCTTGAACAAGATGGTTGGTGGAGGCAATAAGTTCTCTTAGCTATTCATACATTTGATTTGCAGTGAAAGCCTTCATTTATATGTAGAAAGGATTAGATAGCCATTGCTTTACATTTACTGCTTCAAACCTATAAAATATTAGACAAAAAATAGTCGTTTGGGCTTTTTGGGCATCAAGGGATTGATCCCTTCATGTAGGGGATCAATTGGGTCAGTTATGTAAAAACTCCAATTTCGGGCCTTAAAAAGCTTACCCGATCGATCAAGTAACATACCTGATCGATCCTATTCCTAGGTGATTGATCCCCTATGTGGTAGGATCGATCTTTTTTATGGATTTTCAAACTGGGATTAAATTCTGTATAAAAAATAAATCGATCCTTTTAAGGGAGAGATCGATCAGGTAAGTTTAAACCTCAACCAATCGATCTCTACAGGGAGGGGATCAATTGGTTCTTGATGAATTCCCATGAGTTTAGCTATTGGAAGAAAAATAGATTAATTCTTTTAGCCAAGGGATCGATCAGGTAAGGGAGGAAATCGATCCTTTCATTTAAGGGATTGATCCCTTCTATCCAAAACATGCCTTAATCCAATTTGTTTTGAGAATTTGTTTTGTTTTAGCTCCTAAATGAATTTTGGCAAGATAAAAGGCTGAAAAGTGTTCAATTTAAGATTATGAAACTTTGATTCAAGTTAGGTAAATTTTTGTTTTGTCAATTCAAAACTTTTAATCAATTCAAGCTAACAATCTCTCCCTTTTTGATATGACAAAACCAAGTGAAAATTTTGCTTAAAAATATTTTTCTATTTGAAAAATAAGCTCCCCCTGAATTTAAGCATAAAAAAATTTTAAGAGATTTTAAAACAACTAAGAACAAAAACAATGTCAATATCATCAAGTGGGAATTTTTCATACCATCATGATCATTAATCAAATAAAAAAATTTTCATACCATCAAGATCATCAATACCATTAATATCATCAATCAAATAGAAATTTTCCATACCATTGCCTCTCCCCCTTTTTGTCATAGCAAAAACCATGAAGTCAATCAAAGAAAGATGGTAATCAATTCAGGGCCATACCAACTCAATTTGACAACTTAAGTTTATACCAATCTCAATATCAAGCAATATACCAATATCACAAGTCATAATTTCAAAGTGATATAACAAATATCATAATGAAAATGAAATATATATTTCATTAATATAAACATCAAATACCAAAGTTTGATAAGATACCATAATGCAAAGAGTTTTTAAGTAAAAATTTACAACATAAAAAAAGATGTGGGAAAACATATGAAGAATGGCATTAGGATGGATCATGGAGCAATAGGTGGAAAATGAGGAGAATGATGAAAGTGCTACCCCATTTGTTGTTGTATAGACCAGATTTGTTCAATATCAACTCTAACTTGGCGAACTTGGGAAACTAGCTCATTTTGAGTCATTTCATGTTTTTCAATCGAGAATTCATAATTTCAACCACTAAATGTAGATTATTCATCTGAAGCATAAACATTTCTAAAGCTCATTGAAAATCAAATAGTGGGGTAGAAGGTTTTTTTTTAGGTATATCAGGAATATCTAAGATTTCATGCTCTTTTTTCTTTTTCTGCATAGCCCCAATATAAGTTTTTTTAACTCATAAACCTGCTGCATTTTGAATATATCCCATACTAAGCAGAGTATGAGCACCAAGAATGCTAAATGGATCATGTAATACAATCTTTTTATCTCTTCTAGTATTAATGTTTAATTTTCTCAAAAGATTAATGATTGCAAACCCATAAACTAAGGTGTAGTCTCTATTTTGCACTACCTTCATCATATCACTGAAAATAAAATGCACCAAATTGGATTTTTTCTGATATTTGATTTTATACATGCATCAATAATCTTGTTTCTTAATAGTTGAGTATTGAGTGCTAAAAGGTGCCAATACATGAGTCACAATAAGGTATAACAACTTATCATGCATTAAAAGTCTAGTGGCTTGAGTATGAGCAACTCTTAAATTATCATTTCTAAATATATCTTGAGCTAGTTCCAACATGTCACACCTAGTGTTGGTATCTCCCTTATCATCTAGCATAAATACTTCAGCTAACAATTGTTTGCTAACTATAATTTCTTTGCCTATCACATAAGTTTTGAATCTATCAAGATAATATTTATGTGCAAACCTTTCAATTTCAATAAAAATAGCATTCTTATAGAACATCTTAACTAGATTTTCAAATAAAATTCCATCCATGCACAAGTAGTTCATCCACCCAAATCTCTTAAATGCATGTAAATAAGGGAACTCAATAGATTATAGAAACTCAATAGAGATTACCCTTTCATGCTTGACTTCTTTATAAGCAAAGTGTATCTCATATCTCTTCTTGACATTAGGTTTAGCAAAATTTTGATTGAATAAAAGCCTTATTGATGAACTAGAAGCTTCCCTTAGAGGATTCCTCCTTATTCCAACATTTCTTTTAATCTTTGAAGCCATGAAAATAATGGGATTGAAATAGGTAGGCTTATGTGAAATTGATAAAGAAATTGGTGATTGTAGATAATAAGTAGTAGAATATGTTTGAAAGAGGCAAGAAGATTGAGTGAATATGGTAGTTTCAAAAAGGGAATTAATTTTATAGAGTGAGAGGAATGAGTGAAAATTTTTATGTAATTTGAAGATTTTTAAGGATGATTTTTGCAAGAAACCAAATAGAAATGAAGTAATTTACAAAGATTTTGGTTAAGAGAAATCAATTTTGAGGAAAAATAGAATAAGAATTACTAGAGTTTGAGGAGAAGGTGTTTAGGGAAGAAAAAGAAGAGATGAAGAGCTAGAATGATTGGCCAGAGAGAAGAATGGACCGATTTTGAAAAGCCAAAATGATGTGCATAGTACTAGCTTTACATGACCAAATCAATCGATTATGAAAAGGCATCGATCGAGTATAGTTTGCCATAGATTGATCAATTAGGTCTATAAGGGGGTTCGATTGGTTCCTCACATTTTCCACTCATTTTGGCTATTGGATGGAAAGTCGATCAATCCAATCTAAGGGGGATCGATCGGTTCCTCAACATTTTCCCTTAATTCGGCTACTGGATGAAAAACCAATCGATCCAATCCAAAATGGATCGATCGATTTTGGCTATAGCATTTTTTTTTAATTTAAAAACCATGCAACATGAACATTAAAATATGCATCATACAATCATTCATAAGATTAAAAAAAATCAAGATAAATATACATTTGATCAATCAAGGTAGCAACATTCATCATACCATTAAGAAATTCATTTCAAGAAGCATTCATCATACCAAGTTCACCTCCAATTGCATAAAATCTATCCTTATCATGAGGTTTTATGAAACTATCAGCTAATTGATGTAAGGTGTCAACATATTCAAGCACAATATCACCTTTTTGAACATGATCTCTAATAAAGTGATGCCTAATTTCAATATGCTTGGTTCTAGAATGTTGAATTAGATTTTTGGTAAGATTGATAGCACAGTATTATTACATTTAATAGGAATATGATTCATGGTAATTCCAAAATCCTCCAATTGTTGCTTGATCCATAAAATTGAGCATAACAACTACCGGCTGCTACATATTCAGCTTCGATTGTGAATTAAGTAACACTATTTTGTTTCTTGGATAACTATGATATGAGCATATTTTCAAACAATTGATAAGTACCAAAAGTGCTTTTTTATAATTTTGCAACCATCAAAATCTGCATTAGAATAGGCATGTAAAGCAAAAGATAAACCTTTTGGATACCATTGTCTTAATTAAAGGTGTTCTTAAGGTATCTAAAATTTTTTTGACAGTAGATAAATGTAATTCTCTAGGTGATGATTAAAATCTAGCACACAAACATACACTAAATATTATATCCGATCTACTTGAGTAAGATATAGCAATGAACCAATCATAGATCTATATACTTTAGAGTCAACACATTTATCTCATTCATCTTTGTCAAGTTTTGTTGAAGTGCTCATAGGTGTTAAGCAAGACTTTGATTCTTCCAATCCAAATCTTATGAGCAAATCCTCGATGTATTTGGCTTGATTAATGAAAGTACCATCTTTTTTTGCTTTATTTGTAATCCTAAGAAGAATGTAAGTTTTCCCATCATGCTCATTTCAAATTCACCTTTCATAGTCTTAGCAAATTCTTGATAAAAAACTTCATTAGTAACACCAAATATGATATCATAAACATAAACTTGCATTATGACAATGTCATTTCCTTTTGTTTTAATAAAAAGTGTAGTATCAACCTTCCCTCTATTAAAACCATTTTCAATTAAAAATTTTAACAATCTTTCATACCAAGCTCTAGGAGCTTGTTTTAAACCATATAAAGCTTTTGTCAATTTATAAACATGATTTAGAAATTTAAGATTTTCAAAATCAGAAGATTGCTCTATATATACCTCTTTATTTATAAAACCATTTAGAAATGCACTCTTGACATCCATTTGAAAAAGTTTAAATTTTTGAAACATGCAAATGCAAGCAACATTTTAATGGCTTCTAACCTTGCAACCAAGGCATAGGTTTCATCATAATCAATTCCATCTTCTTGACCATACCCTTGAGCTACCAACCTAGCTTTGTTTCTAGCAACATTGCCATGCTCACCCATTTTATTCCTAAAAACCTATTTAGTGCCTATAGTAGAGTGATCACTAGGCCTAGGTACAAGGTTCCATACTTGGGCTTTTTTCAAATTGGTTCAATTTCTCTTGCATGGCCAATATCCAATGATCATCTCCTAAGGCTTCATCTATATTCTTGGGTTCAATATGAGATAGAAAAGCAACATAATTACACATATTATAAGAAGATCTAGTTATTATCCTTTGAAATGGATCACCAATAACTTATTATCTTTAACATATCTCCTTTCTTTATGGTGATTTGGTCTTTTCTTTATATGTTGTAGCTCTTCTAAAAACTCATCATCTTTTTTTTTAATGTTCTCGTTAATGTCATACAATGCATCATTGATATATTCTGGAAGTATACCTACATCATCATCATCAAGAGGTACCTTTCTCGGAGGTGGATTAAATTCATCAAAGATAACATGCATAGACACTTTAACAATTAATGTTCTTTTATTAAAGACTCTATAGGCTTTTGAATTCAAAAAATATCCTAAGAATATCCCTTCATCACTTTTTGCATCAAATTTTTCAAGATCATCTTTTTTATTGTTCAAAACAAAATATTTGCAACCAAAAAGATGAAAAGAAGTTATGTTAGGCCTTTTTCCTTTAAAAAGTTCATAGGGAGTTTTCTTCAAAGTTAGCCTAATCATAGCTCTATTTATAATATAACAAGAGGTATTTATGGCTTCCGTTCAAAAATATCTAGGTAAATTATTTTCACAAAGCATGGTTTTAGCCATTTCTTCTAAAGTTTTATTTCTCCTTTCTACTACCCATTTTGTTGAAGAGTTCTAGGAGTAGAAAAATTATGACTAATACTATTTTCACTAGAAAATACATTAAAGCCAAGATTTTTAAATTCTTTTCCATGATCACATCTAATACTAAAAATTGAATAGCCTTTCTCATTTTGTATTTACTTGCTAAAAGTGATGCATTTTTCCAAAGCTTTATTCTTTGAATGCAAAAAGAGAACCCATATGAATCTAGTAAAGTCATCAACAATAACAAACCCATATTATTTTTCACTAAGACTCATTGTCCTAGTAAGACCAAAAAAATCAACTTGAAGTAGTTGGAATACAATTCTTAGGTTTGAAAGAGATTTTTTTATGTTTTTCTTGAGCACATGCATCACAAACTTTGTCATTTTCATATTTCAATTTTGGCAAACCAGCAACCAAATCATTTTGAGAAAGTTTTGAAATTACATGCATACTTGTATGTCCAAGTCTTCTATGCCAAATCCAACTTTCATTTTTTTAAGCCATAAAACAAACACTTTTAGAGGAAAGATCATCTAGACGTACTACATAAATGTTTATTTGACAATGTCCAACAAAAATAAGTTTGTTAATTTTGATATCAATCACTTGACAACACATGGATTCAAACACAACTCTAAGTCTTTTGTCACATAATTAACTAATACTAAGTAAGTTATGCTTAAGTCCTTTTACAAGTAAAATATTTTCAATAGTAGTAGAAGAATTGTTACCAATGGAGCCAATCCTTTCAATTTGGCCTTTAGAGTTGTCACCAAACATAACATCTTCTCTATTTTTAGCTTTTAAGTCCTTAAAAATAGTTTTATATCTGGTCATGTGTTTTGAGCATCCACTATCAAGGTACCATGAATTATTCTTGCTTGAATTTACTTTGTAGCAATGCTCATCCACCTAGAAAAAATACAATTAAATTTTTATTTTAGGTACCCAAACTTTCTTGAGTCTTTGAGTGTTAGTACTAACAATTTTTGTGCCTTTTGGATCCACTTCATTTTAGTAATCTCATCTTGAGATGTGCTAACTTCTTTTAGAATTTACACTATCCTAATAAGCTTACCTCTATAAGTGACTTTTTTCATGGAACAATATTGTATAGAATGACCCAATTTAAGACAATATGCATATATGCTAGATGAATCATTTAGCTTAATAAGAAAATTCTTTAAATAAGTCTCTTTATTGCCACCATTATAGCCTAATCCATCTTTATCAAAGAATGCTCTTTGTGTTTCAAGTATGTCATTGAGCTTGTGATGTCCCATATAAAATCTAAAAAATGAGTTATGTAAATTTTTATTTTTCTTAGTCAAATCATTGACATTCAACTTTAAAAGCTCAATTTTCTTTTCTAAGTCATCATTTCCTTTAGTCAAGAGTTCATTTTCTAGTTTCAACTTAGAAATCATTTTCTTATATTTCATGTTCATGTTCTCAAATTATATGGCTAATTCATCATAAGCATCTTGTAATTCATCAAATATGTATGAATTTAAATTATATAGATTAGAAGTTACATTGAGTTTATCAAGAGCCATAAGACATAGATTGGCACTTTCTCTTTATTTGATTTATCTTCGAAGAAGTCACTATCACTCCATCTTGCAATCATTGCTTTCTTCTTTAGCTTTGTCATGTTTTGCTTTTTTCCATAAAGGATAATCAAATTTAATATGACTCAGTTTGTTACATTCATAAAAAATAATCTGCTCCATTTCTCTTCTACTTGATTCTCTTTTAATTATTTTTCTTTATGGTCTTTTTTTACTTAAAGACTTGTTCATCCTTATGAACTTCTTGAATCTTTTTACAAACATGATCATCTCTTTATCTTCATCATCCTGTTCTTGTCTAAGTTTTTTTCATCTTTTTTAAAGGTTGATTTGAGAGCAATGCCACTTTTTTTATTGGTTCTTAACCCCTTTTGAGCTTTATCTCATAAGTAAGGAAAGAACCTATTAATTCATCTAAAAAGAGTGTGTAAGATTTTTGGACTCTCCAATGGCTATCACTTTAGTTTCTTAGCGCTTTGCTAAACTATTAAAAAAAATTTTCACCATCTCTACATTTGATTAAGTCTTTCCAAGAGCTTTTAAATTGTTAATGATGTCGATGAAGCGGTTTGATATTACACTAATAGTTTCATCTGATTTCATCTTGAATAACTCATAATCATGAGTGAGCATGTCAATTTTTATCTATTTCACTTGATTTGTACCTTCATGAGTGATAGCTAACTTGTCTCAAATTTTTTTTGCATTTTCACACAAAAAAACTCTATTGTACTCATTAGGCTCAAATGCACAAAAAAGTGTATGCATTACTTTGGTATTGAGTTGAGCCATCTTCGTATCATTAATATCCCATTTACTCTCTTGCTTGATTATCTCCCTACCATCTACCATCTTCATTGGAATTTGAGGATCATTTACAATAACCCTTCAAACTTCATAATCATTAGCTTGAATAAACAATCTCATCCTAGTCTTTCAATAGAAGTAGTTATCACCAATAAAGAGAAAGGGTCTTATAATTGAATGACTTTCACTTTCAAAAGATGTAGCAACTATTTCATTTATCATGAGACATACTTCTTGTTACCCACTGTATTTGTTATAACTTGATGATGATTGTTCCAAATTGATTACCATATTTTTTTGAGCCATTTTCAGAATCACTCTTAGATTGTTAGACCTACAAAAAAGAATACTAGCTCTGATACCAATTGTTAGCTCAAAAACTTAAAATAAACTAAAAGGGGGTGAATTGGTTGATAATAAAACTTTTAAAAATCAATACTTAATAAGCATAAATTCTGTAAAATAATTTATCTAAGTAAATGAACAAATAAATTAGAGTAAACTAACAATCTTAAAAACAAGAGACAGAGATAGAGAATTAAACATTAAGATTTATAGAGGTTTAATCTTTTCTTTAGGCACCTACGTACTCTCCCTTAGCCTCACTTGCTAAGGAGTTTAATCCAGTATATGTTGAAAGTTACAACCTAGCTTCTCAAAGCTTTACACAATTAACACCACAAACTCTTAAGGGCTATCATCATTTTTAAGCTCACAATCTCATAATACAAAATTTTTGAAGTGTTACGCAAACTTAAAAAACCTCTCTAAGATTGGGTATTTGCTAGCTTGAAGTACAAAATAATATTGACAAGAGTATTTAGAGAAAAACTTATACAAGAAGTATTTTTTACACTTTTCTATCTTTTGAATTGGTTTGAATGCTTGAACAAGATGGTTGGCGAAGGTAATAAGTTCTCTTAGCTATTTATACATTTGATTTGTCGTGAAAGCCTTCATTTATATGTAAAAATGATTAGATAGCCGTTGCTTTACATTTAATGCTTCAAACATGCAAAATATCAGACAAAAAATAATCGTTGGGGTTTTTTGAGCATCAAGGGATTGATCTTCTCATGTATGGAATCGATTGGGTCACTTATGTGAAAACCCAATTTTGTGCCTTAAAAAGCTTACTCGATCAATCAGGTAACACACTTGATTGATCTCATTCTTAGGTGATCGATCCTTTATGTAAGGGGATCGATCCCTTTTGTGGATTTTCAAATTGGATTACATTCTGTATAAAAAACAAATCAATCCCTTTAAGGGAGGGATCGATTGGGTAAGTTTAAACCCCAACCAATTGATCCCTACAACAAGGGGATCAATTGGTTCTTGATGAATTTCTATGAGTTTAAACTGAAAGAAAAATAGATCGATCCTTTTGGCTAGAAGATCGATCACGTAAATGAGGAGATCGATCCATTTTATCCAAAACATGCCTTAATCCATTTTGTTTTGAGAATTTTTTTTTTTTTTGCTTCTATATGAATTTTGACAAGATAAAAGGCTGAAAAATTTTAATTTAAGATTAGGAAAGTTTGATTCAAGTTAGGCAAATTTTTGTTTTGTCAATTCAAAACTTTTAATCAATTCAAGGCTAACAGGTTAAGATTTCAGGTTTGGATTTGGTGATTTCTATTTATTGGCTTTCAGGTGTGGGTATGGCAGTTGAGTATTAGGTTTGGATATTGAACTCTATCTTTGCTTGGGATTGTTTGCTCCTACAGTTGATATTTTGATTTTCTACCAGAATTTTGTTGCCAAAATTTACTTTTTCCTTTTCTTGTTTGTGGTTTGATTTTTGATTTCTCCTCTCTGTTTGCCTGTGTTATGATTCTTACTTGGCTGCTTTTGGAATTGGAGTAGTTTGGACTCTGAGTTTGAATTGCTAATGGTTTATGGTTGTGAAACTAGGCTTTGATTCTGGATTGCTGGGTTTTTTTTATTGAGGCTATATGTTGGTTGAAAAATGACTTGAATGTTGCTTTTTCTTGCCAATTGCTCTTCTTGTTGCTAATGCTTCTGAAACACCAAACTTTGGCTGTCAATTGCCTCTATATTGATCGTAAATTCCTATTATCCCCTAGCTACTGATTGCTCAATGCTCTTTTTGGGGTTGATTCTCGGGTACTGGCTTTTTGAGAATTGGTTTATCGTCGAATGTGGTTTCTTGGCTAGGTTTAGGCTCTAGGATTATTGCTTGATGAATGCTTCTGTCAATCGTGCCTATTCTATCCCAAATTGATATATTTCTAGCCCTTATTTTGTTGATTCAAAGAATGCTCAGAATTTACTTTTCAATGGCATTTACTATTCAATGGCCTCTTATAGTGAATTACTTGATGTCTGGTCCCCCTTCAATTGAACCACTAATGCTTTTTTTTTTATAGCAAATTTCTATCTAAAAATTCATAGGAAAATTTTCATGAAACCACATCTATCAAGATTCAATTTTAACTTTGCATAATTGGACTCCAAGTATTGTGAAATCTAAACTCAATAATTAATTTTCAAATCTTGAAAAAAAATCACAATTTAAAAAATTTTAAAAAAATTCACATTAAATAACAAAAATAAATAAAATTATTTAGGGCCATTTTTATTTGGGCTTAATATCCAATGGCGTAATTGAAAACCCAATATCAAATTAAAGCTCGAAGTCTAATAATATTGATAACGTCTCAAACAAAATGAAATGTCTACAATCAAAAGCTTTAAAAAAAAAAAATGAAAATGAAAAATAAAGGTGCTACGTGGACACTCGAGATGGGACGAAACACTTTTAATCCATCTCCAACTCAGACCCCATTTTCAAAAAAAATAATCAACAAAATCTTAATTTAAAAAAAAAAATGCACCTATTTGGCATGGTTTGAATAAAAAGCAATCAAATATAGATTGTCTTATCATTTTTACCTTCATTATCTTTTTTTTTTCAAAATTTTTTTAATAAAAAAATAAAATAAACCAAATACAAAGTTAAAATACAAAAATATAAAAAAAAATAAAAAGTAAGTTTAATAAATAAAAAATAGAGTTTTGAAGAAAGGAATGGGTGCCACGTGGACATCATCTCCATCCTCTACTCTTTACAAAATCCACTATTCTTTACAAAATTAATTTTATAGATATAACTTAACCAACATTGTTCTAATTCATAAATATATACCATGTAAAGAAAACAATTTTTAATTATCTTTATACAATATTTTTAAACTGTTAAAAATAAAATCATTATAAACATACATATTACATGCAGAATATTAAATTTAAGAATTGAAACGTGAAAAAGAATTTATAAAAAGAAGAAATAAACAATGCAAAGAAAAACATAAAAGTTATTAAATATATAAAATAAAAAAACCAGTTGTAACACTTCTAATAATAATAAAAGTTAAACCGCTAAAAAAATATCAATTAGTTAAAATTTAAAGTTATTTCTTTGTTTTAAACTCCTATTAGTATTAATATATGATTTGTATTAGAACTTAATTAATTAAAGCTAACATATAGTTGATATTGTTAATTGATTATAATATTATTTTTTATAAATATTAAATTTAAAATAATTTAAAATAACAAATTGCATTTTAGAAATATATTGAACAATCATGTTTATGTTGTCTGCTTGAAAGATTTTCCAGATCCATACGTTTATATATATTATAGATTATAAATAATATATTTTTATTGAATTTTGTTTTTAATTATTAAAATATCAATATAAAATGTTTCTAAATACTTTAATATTATTATGTGAATGCATTGACCAAAAACATTCCAATAATAAAAACTATCTTTTCTCTCAATTAATGCCCAATTCTTTTTTCTTTTTTTTTTTTTTTGGAATCAAACATAATTAATAAATTACTGAAGATCAATACAATCAGTGTTGATACTATCTTGGATTATGGTTGGACAGGCCCCACACCATATCTCTTCAACAGAACTATTCAAAACATATCTAGTTAAGCAATGAGCAGCCCTATTGGCATTGCGACAGACATAATCAACCTGGAAGGATCATAACGAGTTTCCCATGGTCCTTACCTCTGTGTAGATGTTTCCCACATTTGATAAATCATCAAATCCATGTTTGGACCCCTTTACCACTTGTATGGCATCACCTTCAGGAAAGACACGTTCCTGATGCAAAAGTTCTGCTAATTCCATTGCCTTCGCCACTGCTAACGCCTCAACTATGACCGGATCTCTCACATAGTCCACTCTCGCAGTGGCAGCCCCCATGAACTGTCCTCTATCGTTCCTCACAACCACTCCAAGTCCCCCCGTGCAGGTTGCAATGTTAAGAGCCCCATCAAAGTTAAGCTTCGCATATCCCAGAGGTGGTGCCTTCCACTTTGCAGCTAGGTAAGAGGATGTTTTATGTGGTCCTCATTGCCTTTTTGTACTCGGAAAGATAGTTCCTGGTAGATCGAACCACCCATTCTACCTTTCTGTGGGTTCCCTAGCTTTGTTCCTAGCATTCCATGCAGTCCAACAAAGCACCAGACCCTCTTCCAAGTTCCTTACGTCCATTTTCTCTGCTATCACTTCAAGCCAACAACGATCAGCTGCCAGGTCTATATTTCTCCATTCTGCTAGCATTTCAGCTAAGTCCCAAGCCATTTTGATGCTATTACAAACCCATAGTGCATGTGTGATCGTTTCTTCAATCAAACCACATCTTGGACAGGTTGCATCAACCTCGATTCCCCTACGCCTAAGCCTGTTTTACACTGGCAGAAGACCATTATTTGATTTCCAAGCAAATATTTTAATTTTGTTTAGGATCCCCAGCTTCTATGGCTTTTTGTAAAATCTCCTTTCCACATCAGTCCTTACTCCATTTCCAAAGATCCTGTTCTGTTCGCACGCCAACCAGCAATATAAGCTCCGTATAGTGAAACGTCCGTTTTCCTCCAAAGACCAAACCCGTACATCTGCATGGCTTACTTGCCTCAAAGGATCCATACGTATGCAGCTCATCTCTTCTTCAGAGAATAGTCTTTTAAGTGTTTCCACGTTCGAGGTTCTTGTGTGCGAGTGAAATAAGTTTGCCAATGTGGCATCCTCCCCTACTCTTTCATGTTCACTTCTCCCGTAGATTAGCATTCTATTATTAGGCAGCCACATGTCGTTCCATATTTTTATTTGGTCGCCATTCCCAACCCTCCAAGCAAGTCTAGCCTTGAGGTCCTCTCTTACTGACCATATACTTCTCCTAGTGAGAGAGGGATTCCCGCCTAGGTTTATATCCATAAAATCGGACTCTGGAAAGTACCTATACTTTGTACAACAAGGACTCCGTATTATTAGCAGCTGCCAACCTTGTTTGGCCAAGAGTGCTTTATTAAAGAGTTCAAAATTCCTTAAAGCCATCCCTCTTTCCCCTTTGTTTACACATGTGATTTCCTATTTTACCCAATGGATACCCTTTCCATCCTGTTTTGCACTCCACCAGTACTTGCTAATTATGCTGTTGAGTTCTTGGCAAAATACCTTTAGCAGGAGGAAACAGCTCATGGCATAAGCTGGAATTGCTTGTAACACTGATTTTATAAAAATCTCCTCTCCTCCCAAAGATAAAGTTCGTGTATTCCAATGCCCAATCTTCACCTGAATCCTATCCACAATGTTTCTGAAAGCCTTCTTTGCCTTCAAGAAGAGCAGACTACCATCTGCGAAAAAAAGGTGGTTGATTCTAGGCCCGTTTCTGCTAGCACTGATACTACTAAGCAGATCCTCTCTTTGATGCTTCATCAAAAGTGCTGAAAACCTTTCAGTACACAACAATAATAGATATGGCTACAAAGGATCTCCCCTGGCGCAGTCCTCATTCTGAGTAGAACCTGTTTGTAATATCACCATTGAACACTATAGAGTAACAGACAGATGTGATGCATTTCATAATGATTAACACCCATTTATTACGGAAACCCAATTTACGCATCATAAAATCCAAAAAAGAACACTCAACTCTGTTGTAGGCTTTACTCATGTCAGCTTAAGGGCCATAAATCCTTCCCTTCCTACTCACCTAGTTCTAAGCTTGTAGGTCAGCTCATAAGCAATAAATACATTGTCTGTGATTAACCTCCTTGGAACAAAGGCACTCTGGAATTGCTAACATAAAAAGGTACGACATGCTTAAGGCGATTTGCAAGGACTTTTTCTCTGATCTTATAGGATACATTTATAGAGGCTAATGGACCTAAAATTGGACATTTTCCTATGGTTCTTAACTTTAGGGATGAGGATTCCAGTACTTCTGGTAAAAAAGTGCAAGCATGCCATCAGGTCCTGGCGCTTTAACTGGATGCATCTGTGTGAGTGCCTTCTTGGTCTCTTCAGTTGTAAACTCGGCCAGTTGATGATCATTCATCTCGTCTGTTATGTTCTTGTCCATTACATCTAAAATGTCACCATACTCACTCAATCCCTGAGTGTTGAATAAGTCTGGGATGTATTTCATTGCCTCCCTTTTAATCCAATTTTCATCTTCGATCCAAACTCTTGTCTCATCTTCCAGACCCTTGATAATATTATTTCTTCTTCTGCTTGTTGCTTTAGCATGAAAAAGGCTGTATTTTTATCACCATCACGCAACCAGCATACCCTAGACCGCTAGGCCCAATAGCACTCTTCCCTCTCGAACGTTGCATTTATTTCTCTTCTAATTTCCTCAGATTTTTTGTATCACGGCATTGTTAGGGGCCTCATTCTTCATCTCAGCATATTCCTCTTATGACTTGGAAAGTTTGTACGTGGCTTCTCCATGTTTGCTATTGTTCCACGTCGCCAATGCCTGCACCACATGTCTAATTCTTGCATGGATCCCACCTGTTATTTCCCAACTCCACGAGCTTTTAATTACCTCTGTTGCTTCCCCATCTTTAGCCCATGCAGATTCAAAAAACAATCTTCGTCGCTTCTTCTGCCATGCTGCGCTTTGCACCCTTGGTTGTCCATAGTAATCGGGTTATGATCAGAGACAGTTGACCCCAATTTTGTCATCGTGTACTGTGGGAACAACTTTAGATATCTTTTGTTTCCCAGTCCCCTATCCGGGCGTTCTCTAATCACTGACTCTGCATCATTTCCTCTTTCCCAAGTACACCATATACCGTTGAAACCCAGGTTTGACAGCCCTGCTACCTCAATAGTTTGTCAAAACACTTTCATTTGCCTTGCCGGACAGATATTTCCCCCCATTTTTTCATTTGTCCATAGGATTTTGTTAAAATCTCCTAAACAGAGTCATGGTCTTTGTGACTGGTTCGCAAGATTCTCCAGTGTCCTCCATGCTTGTTGTCGATCTATTGTTTTTGGCTCCCCGTAGAAACCTATAGCCCTTTACTCTAGCTCACATGGTTCGGATGCCTCCATGTCGATGTTCTACCTAGAAAAACTTAGAAGTTTTAAATTAAAACCTTCCTTCCACATCATCCCTAATCCTCCACTGTGGCCAACTGAATCCACTTCCACTACTGCTTTCATTCTACATCTCCTTCTAATTCTGTCTTTGACCTTCAGTAATGTCTCGCTAACAATGACAATTGCAAGATCTTCTTTCTTCACTAAGTTGTGAAGTGCTCGAACAGTCCGTGGGTTCCCAAGCCCACGGCAGTTCCATGCTAAAGTTTTCATGGCTCTCGACGCAATTGGAAACCAGTCTCCGCCGTTATATTTCCTTGTTGGTAGCTATCGATCCCTCGACCCTACCTTTTTTTGTTTGAAAATCAATGTCCATCATCTCAGCCCTTGGAGAGTCAGCTTGGCTTCTCTTTTTTCTAGTCCCAGACTCCACATTCTGCCTAGCTTGTGTCGGGCTCTTCGCCAGTTTCTTCCATTTTCTGCCATTCCCATGCTTTGGAATATTTTCCTCACGACCCCCACACAGCTCCATTTTATTGTCACTGTTCATTAAAGGATTAATATTTCATGCACCGACACCGACAGTGTATCATTTTTATACACTAGTGAATGATACCTCATTAATAAATAAAATTTTAAATTTTTAAAAATAAATATTAATAAATTTATTTAAAATTAATTAATTAAAATTAAAATTTTTTCTTCGTTGTCACCTCCCTATGCATTTATTGTATTTTTTTTATTTTTTAATTTTTTTTACTGGGTAAGCTTTCCGTCTTATGCATATCTGGTAAAGGATTGTATTATATTGAATGAAAGGGTTGGAATTATGTGATAAAGAGCTGTTATATTTTAGGTGATGGGGTTGTATGGTTATATTTGATAATTGCATGTCTTTGGATTTCCTTCAAGTTTGCTACTGTAAGCAACCATATTAAGTTGGAAGTATTAAAAATCTGTTTTAGTATTATGCTGGTTGATTTTTGTTCTACTGTATTTTTTGGATTATCGATTTTTTGTTTACTGATAATATTCTATTTATGAAAAGTTTCAAAGTCAGTGCTATTTCAAAGTATGTGAGAATTTGTCTCTTCCAATTAAAGTTTGATCAAAACATGCTAATTGATCTTGATAAGAGATTGGTTAAATATGATCTTAAAAAAATAAAGCGATAAATGTAAAAGGAGGGGACAAAGAAGAGAAAGTTTTAATTTTAATTAATTAGCTCTAAATAAATTTATTAATATTTATTTTTAAAAGTTTAAAATTTTAAATTTTATTCAATGAAATATCTTTATATTATTCACTGATAATAATAAAAATCATACACTCATAGTGTATGAAATGTTACTCCCTTCATTAAATCTTGCATAAGACTTTTAAGAGCCAGGTTTGTGGGGACCTCCCTGTCAATATTCTCCAAACCTATCTTGTTTTGCTCCCTAGCCTCTTCTTTTTAATTAGCATATCCTGATGCCTCATCCACATTGGGTCGATCAGTCCACTGGGCTTCGGTATGTAGTGACAATTTGTTGTAAGCAACTGGGGCCCCATCTGGTTTTGTTGTTTCATTACTATGAGACTTCCTTGAATCTCCCAGCTTGTTCACCTTTTGTTGCATGGATTTCGACATCGAATATTCCCATTCCTTTCAACATGTATTTGTTTGCATGGGTTATCAGCCCCTAAGATTCCGCCTTCAGTTTGCAAAACAAACGCAGAAACGTATCCCAAATTTTTCTCCGGAATAACAGCAGACCCTTCATTGAGGACTAGCTCCTTGCTTCCCCCCACATCCACGTCAGCCTTCCTCTATCGTGGTTTGCCAACCTCTGCCGCCCTTACATGGTTTGCGTTAGACGCCGATGATGATCCTTCCCACCCATATTTCTTTTTTAATGGCGAGGCCCTGAGTCACTCGCCATATTGCATTTTGTGATTACGTTCCTCCCCTACTTTGGCTTGTTCACAGTCTAATTCTCTGTAGCCAATAATATCACATCTATAACAAAAGTTGGGGAGTCGTTCATACCCCAACCTGCCCAAAAAATCCTAGCCATCATCCCTTTTGACTAATATTGCTCTTCTCAGAGGTTTTCAAATATCAACGGTAGCCTTGAAACACATGAATCTTGCCCAGCCTCCACCATCCAGTCCAGCATCCACTTTCTGCAAAAGCCCTACCTTTTCTCCTATGCATGTAGCTATTTCCTTAGTCCTCAACCCTAGTGGAAGCCCGTATACACAGATTCAGAAACTGGCATTATAAAGTTTGTAATCTGTTGGACAAAACCTTGCCTTATATTCTTCCATAAGAAGGAGATTCTTGTAAAAAGACCACCGGGCGCCGCCAACAATCCTGTTTTTGTCAGTTTTCGAAGCGGACTTAAAGAGAAACTGATTGTCCTCAAGGATAACGATATCAACCTCCTTTGTTGTTCTCCAGATGATTTTTAACGTATTAGTCGTGGCGTCCTTGTTAAAAGATCTTGAAGTCAACAATCTGCCTACCATCCATCTTTTTTAATCAGCACTAGCCCCATCCAAAGCCTTGTCACCAGGTTGGACGCCATCCAGTTCTTCCTCCGTGAAGGAGAGCAGATTCCATAACTCGTTTAAATCCTCAGCCATCCTTTTTGAAATAAACACTGCCCTTCCCTACTCTTTAACAATTAATCTAGTCTAAAACCAGAAAAAAGACTAACTCCCAAAGGTTATGAACCGATAGCCTTTGGATAGACTCTTGAGAACCAAGACTCCACTCCTCCTACCAGAGACAAGGACACTCCCTCATAAATTTACGAACTTGATTGCGTTCACCACAACCACGAATTTTAATTCATAATAGATAAATAAAAATTATTTAAAATATTTCAATTAAACTAATTTGGTTTTTTTCTTTCTCAACTCGTGTTTGTCTTCAAAAATAATTAAAGATGTAATTTTGTACATTGCATTAGAGATTAGTCCTTTTTAACTATGATTTTTCCTTTTAACAAGAAGTCTTTGTTTTTTCCTTCTTTTCTCTGTCCATTCTTGTTTTTTTTCTCTGTTTGATTCATGTCGATCGGTATTTTTTTTCCCTTCTCCATCTCTTTATTTTCTTGGGATGCGTTTTTTGAGTTTCCTTCTATTCGTTTCATGCATTGTAGTGTTTTTTTTTTTTTTTTTGGGTGATTTTTGTTTTATTTTGTTGATTTTCGAGATTGTATAGTAAAATTTATGTCTTTTAATTTCTTTTTTTTTATCAGGTATGAGACCACAGCATGCAAGAAATATTTTCTTTTGGGTTTGGTTTTATGAGTTTTAGATTAGTTTATTGTTGCTTTCAAAATCTGCACTTTGTTTTTTTAGGGCAAAATACGGATCTACGTATGGAGTTGTGGGGACAGTTGCCCCCAACTAACATCTTAAAATTTTTCAAGTTAATTATAAAAATATTTTATAAATTTTAGAAAACTTAAGTTTGCCCCCACTAAAATTTTTTTCTATCGTATTTGCCCCCATTAAATTGAGGCTCATAAAAAAAATTTATTGTTTATCTAATAATTGAATATTTTATTTAAAAAAAGTAATTGAATATTTATACTTTTAAGTGGAAAGCATTTTCATTACAATATATAGTAATTTTGTAAGAAAACAAACAAAGAACGTTTAGAATTCATATAGATAATATATAATGTGTGAATTAATAAGAATAAAAAATTAAAAAAATATCTTGAACTAACATGCCTTTCTTGTTTTCATTGAATATTAAAAAAATATTATTTTCATTATATATAAGGATGTAAGTATTTTTTTTATTCTCCACATGATTAGGAAATGAAAATAGATTATAAAACTTGACATATTAATTTTTATTTTTTTCACATATTATATCTATTTTAAGAATTTTATAAGTATGTAAAATTTTATTAAATTAATATATACATATTTATATGTTTTGTATGTGTTTGCGGTGTTTAAGGTATATTTGTCAATAATCAAAGAGTTAATTTTAATTATGCAAATATTATATTTATATATGACATAAAAATTTGTTATACATGTTAATTTTGTTTGGAAGTTTTTATATTAATATGTATTTCAATAAAAAATTTAATAAATTAAGTTAAAATATTTGCCCTGATGAGGAATCTTAGATCCGCCCTTGTTTAGGGCAGCTATTGAACTTAAAATAGTGTTTTTTTTTTTTTTTTTTTTTAGTTTCTGAGTTTCAGTTTAGGAAGTAAGCATTTCTTTGTGGAAGAAGTTAGAAGGGACCATGTTTTAAAGAGATGATGAAATTTTAAATTCATTCATGGATTCATCGATATCGATTAACTACTGCAAATGCAATGAATGCATTTAATTTGATCCAAGAGCACAGATTTCTGAATTGGACCCTACATATTGGTTTATGGTGTATTTTAATTTTGGTTTGCCTATATACCCGATCCTTTCTTTGTTTCCTTCCATTCAGTTTGCAACTTTCTTACGTACATCATGTTAAACGAGGTTTTAATCTGGCATTACTATTTCATTTTCCAGGAAAATACAAGATACACTAAGGTAAGAAAAAACAAAATATATGCAACCATGAATTTCATATGTTGTGAATAAAAGTCCATATTGCCATTAACTCAATTCAATGATAACAGTGGACAGATTCTAAGAGTCACAATTTGGGCAGAACTCATTCAAAAGATAAATGCAAAAGAGCCATCACAAATGCAAAATCCTATTCTCATCTTTGTTGGAGCAACAGTCAAAAGCTAAATGGTAACATTACAAAATCTACATTTTCCGTTCAAAAACATGTAAAAAAATAAACTCTCATTCCAGCATTCCTTTTATTGCTCTTCAAGATGTATTGTATGTGGCCTCTTGCTTTGCAAAAAAGATATTAAGACTTAAATATACCAGAGATATGGCAGTTGAATCAAAGGTATAGAATACCCTTATTATAACATATTACTCTTAAATCCACTAATTTCTTTTTGCGGTGATTGAATCTCTGACAATGCAGGCACGCAAATGAAAATATGTAAGTTCAAATAGTCGCTCCCGATGATGAACCACGAAGTGTCGCGGCCGTGGAAATCAAAGAAACCGCTGTTAAAGACCTTATGAGCTTCGACCCAACAACAAAACATATAAGAATTCACAATGTCTCCTACTAAATGGAATATCCAACTAGGATTTCTTTGCAGCCTTGCCATGATCCTAAATGCAAACCTTCATTTACCCCCCCGGGGGGGGGGGGTGTTTTAAAATGTTCCCTTTAACCTCCAACAAAAATTATCTTAAGTAGTTGGGATCTAAGATTCAAAAATTCCATCACTTAAATGATATATTTGAGCTGATGTGTGCTACGCTGACTACATAAATTTAGCTATCTACTTTTCTTTTTCTTTCAACTTTCACTGCAGGTGAAATGCTTTTAAATATCTATTGATAATAAAAATTAAAAAAATAAAAACCTCTAATTTATTTTTCACTAATATTAACAATCAAAACTCTCTTTTTGTTTCAAATGTCACATTCTCCTGGCAAGCAAAGATCATTGATGTGGATCCATCCACTGGATGGTTTTACAATGTTGGTAAGCAATGCTTACGCCCACATGGTGAATATTGGGAGAAAACATCGATGCTCATGTAAGCTCGGCACACTCCACCATCGTGTTTACTTTTAAACTGCATTGACAACACAATTAGAAAATTGTAAATTAATCGACTATAAATAGGAACTAAAAAATAATTCTAATATAATTCCATTTAAATTCAGTTTGCTCATTTCTTTCCATCAAGTTTTTATGTTTCAGTGAGAAATTATATAAAAAATTCTACTGATAATTATAATGAATTAAATTTTTTTTTTACAGCATGAAGTTGAATGTGACAGTGGAGTACAACACTGGCCAAATGGAACTTTTGGCATTTGCAAAACTAGTAGAAAAATTGATCAGTTCCACAATACCGAAGATTGCAGCAAAAGAAACACTTGAAACAATGATCCTCCCTGCTCCTGTGAATGAGGTCATTGATAAAGGCTTCATTTTTTGAGAGTGGCTTCACCCAGCAAGCTATGAAGCTGAACATTCTTGGATACAAAATGTTCTGGTCTAAAGACCCTACAAGAAAATTACTGCACAGCCCATAAAATCAGAAGACAAACAACAAGCAACATCATCAATTCAAGTGCTTACTCTCACCCATCAGCAGCAGATTCCAGCTTCACAAACACACAAGCTCCCCAAGAAAAGTGCCCTGCCAAAAAAAAACCAAAATATAGGTAAAAAACTCTCATCCCAACAATTTAATTCTTCAATAATATGCATTTGTTTTGTATGGATGCATGTAATTGTCATTGTGTCAAATGTCATATAACAACTTTCTATCCTTTGCTAAATTCATAGGTCACAACTATATAATTACAAGAAATTATGATTGTTGATGAATTTGCAATGTGAACTTCCATGTTTCAAAATTTAACATGCTTATATTGCACATAATATCATGCAGGGGAGAAGAAAAAACAGAGGACTGAACATATACCTTTTCCAAAACTGAAGAAAGATCACGCTTTTATTTATAATTAGAGCACATGGAGCCGTGTGTGAAAACCAAACTTGCTCAACCTATGTTTGAGTTTGACTTCCACCAACCTTTCATTCCATCTTTTGCTAATAGAAAATGAAACCCTTTTTGCTAATCATGTAAAAGTTTCTACATCTCCTTTACATCACTTTTTTGTATTTTTTTGTGAAGCAGTTTAGCCACTGCTGATGCTAATACAATCGGCATTACTTTTGTAAATTGCCCTTTAGTTCTGACAAACAAAAAAAAAAAGAAAACCATGTTTTCTGGGTGTTTATATTCTCCCTTCCTGATGTTTATCTAAAAATTACCCACTCTCTAGTTAGATTTAAAGTCGACTTAAAAAATTATAAAAATGGAATCTCGACATGTTCACGGATCTAATGACTTATCAAGTCCGTGGACTACTAACAGATTTTGGTCAGATCTTGGATAAAAATTTTTAAGCTCAAGCCTATTTGATCTAAAATATTGTTCTATTAATAAAAAATTTATTATGTAGTTTTAATTTTAAATATATCTAAAATATTAATAATAAAAATATTTTAATTATTTTTAAATAATAAAGAATTTTAATGAACGAGCTAAGCCGAGCCTTGACTCTAAACTTGTAAATGTTTTAGGCCTTGTTGTACATGAGACCCTACTCAATTCATAGACATTTTCAAGTTCTAATCAAGACTCTTCACTTTTATTCAAATTTTATTAATCATCAATTTTCATGCTAAATATATTTGATTCCACTTACAATAAAATCTTGTAATCATTTATTATCAAAACAAACTATAATCTTATTAATTAAAACAATTTATTGATGGCATTCAACTTCATATTCTTCATTCTTTAAAAAGTAAACTAAAAATTTGTTTATGTTAATTTATAAAAATTAGTTCAATTGGTAAAGAAATAAATTTTGTGTCATTTATGATTTTATTTTTTGTAAAGAAAATTTTAGAAAAAAACTTGAACACACCAAATTAATATAAAAATACATATCTTTAAAATCACTAAAAAAAAAAAAGATATAAGAAAAGCTTGAAATAGATTGAATAATTTTAAATACAAAAAATAACACAATACAAAAAAAGTATAGAAAAAATAATATTGTTTAAGATTTTTAAATAAAACTTTTTATGATTTAAAAAATAAAAAAAAATTTATATTTAACATATAACATTAATTATAATATAATAATTTGTATATTTTATAAATAAAATAAAATAATTATACAAATTCTGAAATCTATAAACTTTATATCAAAAGAATCCCTTAAGGATTCTGGTGATAAGAGCTAGCTTTCTAACTTTGTTTTTTTTTTTTTTTTCACTTTGTAATAATTTTATATTAAATTATTTGTGCATGAATTTTACATGGATTGTGCATGAAAGCCATATGTATCATCATGTGTATGCATGAAAGGAATGTATACCACCTAATGAACATTTGTCCACAAGAAATGCTAATTTTTTTCCCTTATACACCTTTAAAAAACCCTACTTTTTCCCTCTCCCAACTTCTTCCTCCCACTCCTACGCACACCCACTTTCGTTTCTCTCATTTTACCTCACTTTCTTTCTCATATATTTGTGAAATTAAAATTGAATGAAGGTGATCCTGTACAACCAATTCATTGCACCTCTCTTGCTACTGCCGTTGTGTCTGGTTGTCCTATTGGCCGTTGCCAACAACATTAGATACTGTAGTTAGTCTCTCTAAATGCTAACTCCATCGTTTAATTTTTTTGAAAAAAATTATTTTTTGTTTTGTTATTCACTAGAATTTTTTTTTTGTTTGGGTCACAAAAAGGTTAGGTGCTGAAGTCAGACTTGAAAGATGGTGGAGCCTTCTTGGGTGGTTTCACAATGCCATATGATCTGTTAGAGGAACTTTGAAGGTGAGGATATCATATGGTTTTTTTTATTTTGTAGATTGAGGAATTTGGGAATTTTTTAAATTTTGTTCGATGTCATTGGATGAATTTTATGAAAATTAGGACCAGACCAATCATGAACCCAAGAAAGATCTAGATTTCCAAGACTAAACTCAAAATTTTGTCATCTAAATTTCTTTCTTCGTCTGGGATCCAAATCCCTTGCTTTTGGAACTACAATTATGCTCAAAGAAAAGCTCTTTAAAAAAAAGGCCTGTAAGTCTTTTTTTATGTTTTGATTTGAGTCTCAAAATTATAGTTATCAAATGTATGGTTGATGTTAAGTTATGATTGTGTGTGGTGTAGTTCAAAACAATGATAAAGGTTAAACCACCAAGCCCATTAAGATATATCATTGGAGTAGCAATCATGATGATTAGAGTGGTGTTACCTATCGGATATGTGATGTTCCATAACAAATGAGTCCCTTCCACTTCCTCTTACTCCAAATAGATGTAGGTGTTCCTTTACTTAAATGCTCTATGTCCATTCCTTTAAAAAGAATCATTTTTTTCCTTGAATTTCAATTGTATATTACCATATTAGAGAGAAACTTATTATTTATTTTTTGAATTAACTGAATTTATACAAAATGTTTACCTTGTTTTGGATTGAAAAACATTTTATTTATTTGACAAACTAATATTTTCTGTATGGTGTTGGCATTTCAAGAACAAAGTTCCTCAAGTCTGACTTAAGGCCTTGAATGAGCTGCAAAGACAAAACTATAAATGATTTATAAAACTCTCAACTCTATTTTCTGTTTGTTGTTTTGATATTGATTCAAGTTCATAAAAGAAGAAATATGTTATTTTATTTAATTTATAAGTTTGCCTTAGGTCACCAATTAGCATCATAATGTATCCATTTCTATGATTATGGTTGTTTTGATACTAATTTGAGTTTATGAAACTCAGTTCTTTACTTTTTTCATGTGTCTTTGATTAGGGATATCTATCTTTTTTGGTCCCTATAGTTTATTTCTTTCATGTGGTGTGTGATGAAAATTGTATTTTGAACAAGTCTTTGTTGTTTGTTTCATGGTGGAAAATGGCTTACATCATATTTGTGCTTTGGTTGTAGTGGTTTCATTAGTTATTGCAGAAAACTGAGGCTTATAATTGCATGATGTCATCATTTTTTTTTTTTTATCATGCATGGGTTAATTGTGATCATGTTGCATGAGCTATGGTTCATAGCTCACATTTGATAAGCCATGCTAAGTTGCTTTGTATGTCTTTTATTTTAGAATTTAAGTATTCCAGTTGTTCAATTTCGTCAAAACTAATATAGGTTGAATTTTAGTTATGAAATCCTATCTTGACTGAAACTAATGGTTTATATATCTTATTATTAGGAGAGTCATTCATACCGTTGGTCTCAAGTATACAATAAAGTATCATACTGCTATGAAACATGCTCTACTTCATTGCTATCGATCTTGCCTTGAACTTTTCATTGAAAATGGTCTTTAGAGGTTGGTATATTGCAGATGCTATAATACATTTTCTTGAGGTTTTAGCCTTTATATAGATACAACCTATAACAATACTAAGCGCAACCTTAATCTAAGGTTGCCAAAACCATCATACTTAAATGAACTTAAACTTTTTTTTTCAATAAGTGATCAATCTATTGTATTACGAGTGTTTTACATATAGTATGTGTTAAACATTCAACTTAAAATTAATTAGCAGCAAGTGGAGGGGTTCAATTTGAAAATAAGATTTTATGATATTGGATATTTATTAGATGTGGGATAACATCATACTAATAAGCCCTCATCACGATGGGGCCCAATTAAAGATAAAATTACAAAATATTAGATATTTATTAGATGTGAGATAACATCATACTAACAGATCCCATCACGTGTAGGAAAAAATGAAAGAAGTTTTTTGCATAATAAATTTAGAAAAGACAACAGAAGAAAATTTTAGCTCTAATATTATATTAAACATCCAACTTAAAATCAATTAACAATAAGTGAAGGGGTTTGTAGACACCCCATTTTGTCCAGGAATTTTTTTTGGAGTTTAACCGTAGTTAAAAGATTTTTTAGATTTAATTCCAGAATCAATTGGCATTTGATGTGGAAAGATTTTCGAGATTTAATTCTATAATCAATTCACATTAAAATGATAGGGAGAGATTTTTGGAATTTGATTTCAAAATCAATTCTCATTAAAACGAAAATTAAACAAAATCATGGATTTAAGGAGAATTGATTGAGCATGAACTTCTATATAAACTTGTGATCAAAGCAAGAGAAAGGAAGGAAAAAAGATCATGCAAAAAAAAAACTCTTGAGAGAGAGAAAAAAGGGCAGAGAAAACAATTATGTAGAAACTCTAGAGAGGAGAAAAAAAAGAGAAATTTGTTTAAGAACCAAAAAGTTTTAGGTCCTAGGTTTGATTTGTTTAGATTTTCTAGGATTGGGATTTGGTATTTTTGGGTTTGAATTTCTATAGGGTTTTGCATTCCAGGGATTTCTGGGTTTAGCTTTCTACATAATTTGTTGGGTTTTCAAAAATTCTCTGCCAGTATTTGGGATTTATTCGTCAATTTTTAAAAATCAATTAGAGAGAAGACAAAAGAATAACCATTTCAGAAAGAGGCATACTCCAATAATTCTAAAAAAAAGCTGAGTGGTGTGGCTTTTAGACTTCCCCAACACGATGCCGTTTTGATAGCCTAGAATCCGTGCATGACTCATTGATCTGCGTTTTTACCCGTATGCCGACTTGATCTGAATCGCAAGTTTTTTTTTCTATTTTCTCCTAATTTTTTTATTTTATTTATTTTATATTTTTAACTTATTTTATTTTCAATTTCTTTTATTTTATAATTTATTCTACCTTTTTTAAAAAATAAAATAAGAGAAAAAACAAAAATAAAAACCAAAAATAAAAAAAAATCTTTTCAAATAAAGTTTTCAAAATAACAAAAATAAAAAAATTAAAAAAAACCTTTTAATAATAATAAAAATCTTTTCAAATAAACAAAAATAATTTTTATCATTTAAACTATTGGATGATTGCTTTGAAATAAGCCCTACTAAACTATTAGGAGGTTTTACTGATTTTTTTTTTTGTATAAAGTAAACCAATAAATCCAACGGTGGAACCTCTTCAGAATAAAACACTAGTCTCTATGAATACTCTTATGGTGAGAAAATTATCTTAAATTGCTATCAAATTATTGGGATAATTTTAAGATTAATTTTTAATATTAAATTATTTAGTAAATCATAAAAATGATCAAGGCTTGAATAATTTGAAATCAAACTGGTACCATCATTTGGATGGGTATTGTGGAGGTGCTATAACTTTTCTTATGCGTAACCGACTCTCGAACCTAACATATATTTTCGCAGATCAAAATATGTTTTAAGTGGTCAATCACACCTAAACAAAAAAAGATTAGTGGTGACTCCTTTTCATCCACGTCTAGCAATAGGTCCACAGATCTATACGTTATGACAATTTGGTGACTCCGTTGGGGACGTTAAGAGTTAAGCCAATAAATGATTTCTTATTATCCAAGCCTTACTTAATAAGTTTGAAATTATTTTATTCTCTTTTATTGCTTATATTTGCTTTACTATTTATTTTCATTTTCATTGTGTATACCTCTTTATTTTTCGTTGCTTATATTTGCCTAATTACCTATTTATTGTTTATATTTGTTATTCATTTGTAAGTGCATAACATAAGCCCTTTACCCGGGCATTACCCCTAGGAGGAAGTGAAGTACCTATGCCCTTATGAAATTTCATGTCTCCACATGGGCCCGTGAAACACTTCCACTCAGATTGATCCATTTTCGCTTTAAGCCTACGATGGGTGAGATTTTGGTGCCTTACTAGTTTGTGATGGACCATGATGTAAGGAACAATTTGAGAACCTTTTAGAATTACCCAAACCGCATATAGTTAACTTTAAGAGCTCAACCATAGATAGATCCATGTCCTTTCACTCTTTATAGTTAACCTGAATCTAGGGTCATGATGTTATTTTACTTGCTTTATAGTGTTTATTCTTTTTTTTATTTGAGATAACTAACCGATTCTCTTATCTTCTTTTATTTTTTTTCTTTTTATGCATATCCATAAACATATATGCAGATTACATATTATGCTTACTAACCATTTTTTATGTATGCATACATTCATAAATCATTGCATTCATTCTCATGCATAATTTGATAGATCCATAAACATCATTCTAAATTTACACCATAATTGTGAGAAATCAAGGTTCAAGGATAGATCAACACCAGTATTACACTCGAGCTAGAGCTAAAAAAATGGAGTGAGATAATATAGACCGACTTGAAAGAATAAAAAAGCTCATGAAGTACTTGATAAAAAATTGAGTAGAATCCTAAAAGCTCTGGAAAAGGAAAATAAAGAAAAGGTAACAGAAAAAGATATTTCACATGAAGATACTGAGCCACTGTATCTTTCAAGTTTCGTTCCACATCAAACTCAAGTCACTCTAACCTTTCATCAAAAATAGACCATGTTCTCAAATTTCAATCAAAGGAATGTTCAAAGCTATACCAATCTTGTCTTCACTGAAAAAACAGATGAACCAATCTAAATTCCCAAAATGGATGAGACTAAATAGAAAGAAAAACTACAGATGACTTTACCTTTAAAAGACTCTAAAATCAATTAAGCCATGAGCATGATTGAAGAAAGATTGCGGTCTATAAATGGTATTATTTTTTATGGATCCATGGATGCTGCCAACCTTTACCTAGTTCTAGATGTTATGATTCTTTCAAAATTTAAGGTACCAAAATTTAAAAAGTATAATGGTACTAAGTGCCCCATCACACATATCATAATGTATTGTCGTAAGATTACAGCATATGCTAGTAATGAGAAGTTACTCATACATGTGTTTCAAGATAGTTTGAGTAGGTCTACTGTAAGATGGTATGTCCAACTGGATAAAACTCACATTAAGTTGTGAAAAGATTTAACTCGATCTTTCATTAGCCAATATCGTCGCATCATAGATATGGCTCCTGATCACCTTTCATTACAAGACATGGAAAAGAAAGCATTTGAGTTTTTTAAAAAATATGCCCAGAGATGACGGGATGCCATTGCTTAAGTACAGCCACCCTTGACTAAAAAAAATAATGGTTTTGTTTGTAAGTATTTTGAAGTCATCTTATTATGAAAAGATGATAGAAAATGTAATAAAAAACTTTGTTGATATAGTGATATCAAAAGAGATTATTGGAAGTGCCATTAAGAGTAGTAAGCTTAAAAAAGAAAAGATCAATAGTACCAAAGAAGGTGGGATGCCTAAAAGAGAAAAGGATGAAGCCCAAACGGTGAGTTATACTCCATATCCACCATATGTTCATCCTACTTACTATCCAACAAGCAATAATATTGCATAAGTTTCTTACTAGCTTTATCTCCCAACCATGAATAATATTGCTCTAAGTCATCCTCAATCAACTTTTCAAGCATCTACATATGGGCCTAATGCTGTTGCTACACCATTTTCAAGGCCTAACAATCAAGCAAGTGGTTTGGAAATATCTAAAGGTAATCAAGAGAGGGCTTGCATTGATCATATTTTCATAATTTATACTGAGCTATTTTCAAAATTGGCCAAGAATAACCTAGTATCCTTAGTCTTTTTGAAACCATTGAAGTCACCATATCCTAAATGGTACAACGTAATGCCACATGTGACTATTATAATTAGAATGTGGATCACTCCATAGAAACTTACCTTGCTTTCAAGCATAAGATACAAAGTTTGATTCGAGTAGGTTTGATAAGCTTCAATGAATCAAGAGAGCTGAATATCTGTAAAAACTTTTTACCCAATCATTCAGGGGCATGACTTTGAGAAGGCTGATTGAAATTGATTATCATCTTAGGATTTCTTGAGAATATGGATCTCTTTTATGAGCTTAGATTTCAGTTTATTTTTCATCATTTTAATAAAAGTGATAGATATTATGCATTTTCATGACATTTCTCTTTTGTATGAACCACTATTATTTACTTTTACCTTCTCATACCTTTTTTCATATCCATTCTTTAATTTTAAATAATGAATGTTTAGACAGTCAAGATGATAATTCAGGATTCAATTTTAAAAACATCATTCATGATGGTTTAATTGATAGATGAAGATTGTTGATTCATTAAAACTACTAAATAAAAATAAGATAAATTTGGTGAAGAATTTTGAAAGTGATGTGACACATGATCTTTGTGATTGTTCACTCACAAGCTTGCTTCTAGTCTATAAATGTTCTTCATTGAGAGTATTCATGTTTGAAATGAGAAATGGACATTTTTCTTCTATCTTGTAAAAAATAAAATTATCTCTTTCTACCCCATTTAAGCCTATTAAAAATTTCTTTTGAGAAACCCTAACCAAAGATCACCCTCGTACTAGGAGCAAAGTTTAAGAAATTTCTTCATCCTTATGGGCAAACCTATTTTGTGATCAAGTTTTCCTAAAAAATGAAAAAATGAAAAAAAAGGAAAAAAAAATTGATCGGACAATATGCCAATGTGTTCCATTAAAAAAATTGATAGGGTAAAATGTCAATGTGCTTTACCCAAAAAAAAAAAAAGAAACAAAAAAAAAAAATTAATAGGGCAAAATATCAAAGTACCCCATATGAATAAATAGTCTTTGGTTTGATTACCCTTCAAATGCAATTTGGGCCTATTTTATCCCTTTCTTTGGCACCATTGACTTTAGCTTACGTTACATCCCTTAAAAGTCTATTTTGATCAAATGTGAATACTTAATTTGTAGAATCATGAATTGAATTGGGGCAGGTTTATCATTGGATTATGTGAAGCTTTGATCAAAGTGTCAGCAAATGAGAAAAAAATGTACAAAAAGAAAAAGAAGAAAAAAAATAAAAAAAATAAAAAGCAAAAGAAAAAAAATAAAAATAAAATAGGAAAAGAGACAAAGGAGGAAAAATGAAGACTTAAATTGAAAACCCGAAAGGGCAGTTTAAGTGAAGATGAAAACTTGAATAAGGATGATGATTAGTTCAAAGATTGAAAATTCTAATGAAATGTGTTTTTGAAGGATAATCCTGAGTTTGAGTTCAAAATTGTCTGAGCACTCATTATTTTGGATTAATGTCCTATTTGAATAAATCAAAGCATTTTATCTTTGTTCACCTTTGAGTTGTTCTTGACCATACCTTTTATTCTTTCAATAATAAAAATCCATTTTTTCTACCGTTCACCAAATGAGCATTCTCTAAATAAACCAAGAAAATGCATCATATCTATCACTTATTTGAATGTTGGCAAATAAATGAATGACATTTTTCATAAAGAGTTTTTAATTTTTTTGAAAAAATTCCAAGATGATATAAATGAAAAGAAGAATGAGAATGTAATTTAGAAAAGGCAAATAGGGTGACCCAATGATGAATTCAATAATAGATTGGTTGACACAACTTGTGAGTTGTGACCAAATGAAAAGAATAACATGAATCAGTTGATAAAGTTTACTCTAAATACCAAGAAGCTAAAAAGAACTGGTAGAGTCTTGAGAACTTTATCATCACAATTGAAATTTTATGACATCAACTCTACATACATTACATTTGCATAAGGCATAAACTTGTATTACTTTGTTATCACTTACTTGATCTTGGCTTAGTCCAGGTCATCTTTCATGACTCGTAACTTGTGATTTCTTATGACTTGTGATTTCATTCTGGTCATTTATTTTTGACCTGGACTCAGTCTGGTTGCTTTATTTTTTTGACTTATGGTTTCATCTCGATCACCTATTTTGATCTTGGCTCAATCCATATCATTTTATTTCTTGTTTTGCAATTTAGTCTTAATCATTTTGGCCTACTTTGATCACTTTTTAAATCTCAAATTTTAGACTCAAACAAAATGGATGTTTTTTGTCTTTGTGCTATTCCTATTCCATAGAAAATACACAAAGAGAGGCAGCTGTAGATACTCCATATTATCCAAGAATTTTTTTTTTGGAGTTTAACCATAGTTGAGAGATTTTTTAGATTTAATTTCAGAATCAATTGGCATTTGATATGGAGAGATTATTGAGATTTAATTCCATAATTAATTCACATTAACATGATAGGGAGATATTTTTGGGATTTAATTTCAAAATCAATTCTCATTAAAATGGAAATAAAACAAAATCATGGATTTAAAAAGAATTAATTGAGCATGAACTTTTATATAAACCTGTGATCAAAGCAAGGGAAAGGAAGGAAAAAAGATTATGCAAAAAAAACTCTTGAGAGAGAGAAAAAAAGATAGAGAAAAAAAAAGAGAAATTTGTTTAGCAACCAAGAGGTTTTAGGTTCTGGGTTTGATTTGTTTAGATTTTCTAGGATTGGGATTTGGTATTTTTTTAGTTTGAATTTCTGTAAGGTTTTGCATTTTAGGGATTTTTGGGTTTAGCTTTCTAGATAATTTATTGTGTTTTCAAAAATTTCTTGCTAGTATTTGGGATTTATTCATCAATTTTTAAATAGAGAAGACAAAAGAATAACCATTTCAGAAAGAGAGGCATACTCAAATAATTCTGAAGAAAAATTGAGTAATGTGACTTTTATACTTTCCCAACACAATGCTGTTTTGGATAGCCCAGGATCCGCGCGTGACCCGTTGACCTGCTTTCTTACTCATATGCCGACCTGATTCGAATCACAGGTTTTTCTTTTCTATTTTCTCCTGATTTTATGATTTTATTTATTTTATATTTTTAACTTATTTTTATTTTCAATTTCTTTTATTTTATAATTTATTTTACCTTTTTTAAAAAATTAAATAAGGCAAAAAAACCAAAAATAAAAAATATACATTTTCAAATAGAGTTTTCAAAATAACAATAAAAATAAAACCCTTTCAATAATAATAATAATAATAATAATAATCTTTTTAAATAAACAAAAATAATTTTTATTCTCTAAACTATTAGAGAATTGCTTTAAAGTAAGCTCTACCAAACTATTGGGAGGCTTTACTAATTTTTTTTGTGTAAAGTAAACCAATAAATCCGATGACAAAACCTCTTCAGAATGGGATACTAGTCTCTATAAATACTCCTGAATTGAAAAAATTATCTTAAATTACTACCAAACTATTGGGATAATTTTAAGATTAATTTTTAATATTAAATTATTTGATAAATCATAAAAAAGATCAAGACATTGATAATTTGAAATCAAACTGGTATCATTTTTTGGATGGATATTGTGGAAGTGTTACAACTTTCATCAAACGTAATCGACTCCCGAGCGTAATATTTATTTTCGCATATTAAAATATGTTTTAAGTGATCAATCACATCTAAATAAAAAAAATAATAATGATTCTCTTTTATTTATGTCTAATGATAGATCTACAGATTTATATATTATGATAATATTTAATTTAAATATAAAATTATAAAATATTTTATGTTTATTATATACAAAATAACTTCACACTAACATCATGATTAATGAATAACTAATACTGCTTTTTACAAACAAAAAGCTACAAATTTTTATAACATACCTGACAAAATCAGGACCCTATGACTAGTTTAACTTACGTAGTATCGTATTTTTTTAAAAAAAAGTAAAACTGTTTGAGCTAAAGTTGTCATAGGCGTATAAATTACTCCGCATTTGTTTTCACTTGCTAAACGTCCAAGCCGTCCTAAAATATATGGTACGAGTTTTACAAGTCAGAAACACTGCATGATGCATGTAGCTATCAACCACCGTCCATCGTTTTCTCAAGGACATGATTATACTGTTTGGGTCCCACCAACAATTTTTGGGACACGTTGCGATGAAATGTAGGAGCACCTGGCAATTTGAGTCATTCAACGCATGATTTTAAGTTTAATTAAATTTAATTTAAAGAGACTAAGGGGTCGTTTGAAGTTACCGTCACGCTTTTGATTGCCTTGCAGAATGATTCTTTTAATAATAAATATTAACCTATTTTGGCTCATGTCACCGACCTAAGCATTTGATTTGTTGATTCTTATTCTTTTTATAAGGGTTTTTTAATGACAATTGCAGACCGCCATTCAACTCTTTTATATCATTTATGTTTTGTCGTTCTAGATTCTTCTAATTCCTTTGTTAAGACTTTTTTCCTTCCGAATAACTTTATTAAGACGTAATTAACCTTTTTAATTTTCATGGTAAAAATTCTTTTTATTTAAATAGTATAATAAATTTTTAATTAATTATTTTGTTGATTTTTTTTATTCTACAAATGTCAAACTTTTTTTTCAAAATATAACCCTGAGATATTCAAATTAAAATCTCAAGCTACAACTTTATTATTCAAATATACTCAAAGTTTTTCTACTATTTAAAAACTGAATGGGACAACGATAAAAAATTAAAAAATTTATATTATTAATAATGTTTTTGAATGAATTAGATTTTACGAATCAAGTGATACTAACAATTTAAAAAATTTATTTAAAGTCAAATGATAAAATAAAATATGTATGTATTATTAAAATAATTATTTAAAGTCACTCTTACTAAATACCTTATATAAATTTTATTAAGCCATACGGAAGATTATGAAATGTTAAAATTATAAAATTCCCAAAATGTATCCAATTCACCAAAAAAATTTGCACAATTATTAGTTTTCTTATTGGTATGAATTAAATATGTTATTGTGTTTTTTTTCATATTTTTGGTTTTTTTTTTTTTTTTTTTGTAATGTTTAGATAGTAACTCACCCACATCATGGGTGTAGATAAAACTGAATTTAATTATGGAAGTGGTTTTAAAAGTTTGACGACTGGTTTAGTAGTAATCTCCTTCCAATCCCATTAAGCTAGTGGATTTTAAAAGGGGTTTAGGATGACAAACAATGAAATTACCAAAAACAAGGTGATAAGAATTGGAAATACATTTAAACTTTTAGGCATGTTTGTACATGCTTGAAAGTTGCAAACATAAAATCAAATAATCAATATCAAAAGTTGCTTTTATTGAAAAATTTATATTCCTTTTAAGTGACTTTTCTAATTCATTAATATCAATTATTCAACCTTTTAACTCTTTGCATTCATGTTTAGGTCAAAGTAGGTTTCAATTGCTCATGGCAAAGTTTTTATTTAATAAAATTAATACAAGTAGTGGTAGTACTTTTTTTTTCCTTAAAAGAAGAATACCTAATTAGGTTGCAAGATATTTTAATTTGATTATTTTTGTTTCTATTAAATATAATTTCAGAGAATAGAGATTCCAATTATTTTACTTAAGATTGTTAGGGAGTTATTGGAACTAAAAATTTAATATTTTATCAATTTATTGCTTAATGGTTAATTTTTATTTATTTCTTGAGTAAATTAATATATAATTATGTACTATTATAATTAGAGATAATAAAACTCAAATTTGTATCTCGAGACAATTAGAATAAAATTTATATAAATATACAATTATTTTTATATATAATTATATAAAAAATTATCTAATATATTATTTGTGAAAATTTTAAAATCTTTTGTTAGAATTACAAGTAAAGTTGCTATATATCTTATTAAATTATATTTAAAAAATTTAATAAATTAATATACTAAAAAATAAAACATGTGATAATATTTTAATTTAATTTATAAAATTTAAATTTTTCATTCAAAATAGTAATCCTAGTTATATACTTCTATTCCTTACATTTCATAATATTTTTATTAGCTTTGTTTTGGTGAGAAAATTACATTCACCTGAAGAAAAAAAAAGAAGGGCAAATTAGTCAGATGGGAAAAAAATAAAAAACTTTTTCATCACCCATTAGAGGAAGTCAAACGATGAAGAAAACAAACAACTAGGAAGGAAAAGCAGCCAATTCAAAAGCGACACGTATCAGCACTCCAATCATAGCCACTGCCAGTCACATCCGTGCATGATCCATGATGCAAAGCATTTATTGATGCATGCCATCCTCAAAAGAAAACAAAAACCATCCATAACATGTGGGCGACCCACCAGATCAAGGGGATGAACAAGTGGGCAAAGAAGCCCACGATCAGAACAAGATATATTCCTAGCACGTCATTGCGCCACGTTTCCTCTACCTGTATATATCTATAGCTACTCCCTGATTGGTTGTTTGGGGGAGTTATTCGAGTGGGGGAAAGGGTGCGGAATGAAAAAAATATCTACAACTGGGATGCTTAGTGGTGCGTCTAGGGCCAGATATTTCCTGGCTGCCCGTGGAAACCTGACCTTAAATTCTCCGCCACTGAACATTCCACGTGCCTTAGCTGTAATGGTTCTACGCTTCTGGGCGGGACTGCCTCTGGCTTTGGGTGAGCTTTGTGATTTCGGGGCCCACGTCGATGGAATCTAATGCATCTGGACCATTGCGTGATCTTGTGTGTAAAGGTTTGAGACCCCAGAATCGAACTCCGTAATTTTTTTTTTCCTTGGATAAATGGTATATTTGTCCTTTCAATGAGTGAATATTGAATTTTGTATTTAGTTTTTGAATCAAAGTTAATCAAAATAAAATATTTAATTAAAATATTTAAAATAATTTTTGAATAAAATAAAAAATATAAATATTCAAACAAAATATTTAATATGTACATTATAAAATTTTATTTTATTTACCTTTAACCTAAAAATAAAAGTATAATGACAAAATTTAATGAAATCAAAGCATAATTACAAAATTCAATATTTATCTATAACATAACGATAAGTTTGCCCTTTATCAAATTTTCGTTTAATAATTTTTGTCATTTTTTTCCTTTTAGGAATTTAAAAATATTTCTTCTTTTTAATATTTTTCAAAATTTTTTTGATAATTCTAATTTCTTGTCTTTTATAATTTTTTTTATTTGATTTTTGATTGTGTTTGTTCTCTCAATAAGATCTTTTATCTTTTTTCTGTTAATAAATAATTTATCCACTCTATAGATTGAATTTGAAGGGATGATTCGTCAATCATCTTATTACTGATTATCGAATCTTTTTTAGTTTCACCCAAATCTTTTTTAATTTCGTCAATTCTTCTCTCAACTCTAAAATTGGATTTTTTTTTGAAAGTTTTTTTAATTATTCCCTTTACAAATGGAATGATTCGTTTTTTTGAAACAATTTTTAACCTTCTTTTTTATTTATGTGACAAAAAGAGTATATTTCTATTTTTGATGCTTGAGTTCAAATTTATTAAAAGGTTATTTGAAGATAATTTCTCATAAATTTATTAGACTCTACATAAAAAATTTTATTCAAATCAACTCATATATATATATATATATATATATATATATATAGAGAGAGAGAGAGAGAGAGAGAGAGAGAGAGAGCAAAACTGAAAATTTTCCTATTGCTTAATAAAAAAAATTTAAACAACATCGTATACTTGCCGTTTAACCATCTTTTTTTTTCCCCAAATGCTTTCTACCTCTATCTTCTTCTCATTTAATTTCTCTCTTTTTTTATTATTTTTATCATACTTTTTTTACTTGATATATTAGAATTAAAATTTTAATTAATTTAAATTTAATATTTGAAAAGTATTTATTTAAGTATAAATTTCAAAAATCCAACAATAGTTTTTTTAATATGACACATCAAGTATAATTTTTACATATTGAATATACATATTATATTTTTATTTTATTCAAAATTAATTTTATAAATCGATAAAATATTTCATTCTCATTAAGTGTGGCATAAAAATCATCAAAAATAAAATGTACAATGACAAATATCAACCTAAGCAAAGTACAATGACAAATTTTAATATCCACCCTTAGTATATGACGGTAAATTTGTCTTTTAATCCATTTTTAATGAAATTATTAAATATAAAAAATTATAATCTTATACAACTATTACATATAAGAAATCAATTAATTTAAAGAATCATATTTGAATTTTTCTTTCGAACGAATAAAAGTTTTAAACTTATATTGAAACTTGGAAGTTACGTGAAGCAATTCAATATATTAATATCTGATGAATTGAATCCTTATCTCTAGATAAAAGTTTTTCATACAAATTGTGGTTATGGTAAGTCCAACATCAAACACCAGTTATTTAGTTTGTAAACAAAACTGTAAATATTTTTATTTTTTATACTGCATTTTATTTACAATTATTAAAATTACATAATTAAAAAGGGGTTAAATTTTATATACAATAGATTGATGCCCTCACTTCTTCAAAGATTTATTTTTAAAAGATATTTGCAAAATTTTTATTTAATTAATTTTAAAATATGATTTTAAATTAAATTATATATTAAATAAAAATTACTAATTTAAATAATTTTATTTTTAGATATTTTATTTTATATATATATTGATATTAATATAATCATATTTTATCCACTCAATTTACATATTTATTTAGATATGAATCCTAAACCATTTATGAAATAATTGTTGTATATATTATCAAATAATGAATGTTTTCTTGAATGATTTTTATAAAAACAAAGTCTATAATCCTTTCACTATGCATAAGTGCTAAAGAATCATATTTGGAAGTTAAAAAATGGATAAAATATTTTAAAAACTCCTAAATGATTTCACTTTTTAAAATAAATTTATATATTTTTATCGTACTAAAAAATACTCTTTTTTTTATTCATATCCAAATAAGTCCTTATGTTAAACAAAAGATTTATTATATTAAATGTCATTTAGGTAAAAATGTTAAGAACTTATTTAGATACAAATTTAAAACGAATAGTTTATTTAGATACAAATTAAAATATAAAAATTTATTTGGATGTAATAAAATACATGAACTTATCTAAATAAAATGATAACATTAAGAGTGAAGAGAATTCAAATGAACAAGTTTAATTAAAAGCAATATACCTGAAAATTTGTCTTAGGCATCCGAATGCCGTCTCATGGATAGTCCAATGCCCTAAAAGATTTCATATTTTGTATGAAAATTTACCCATGAAATTCAAATATCATGGCATGGGCATTCAAATACCTTTGCTGAAATTTTAAAAATCTTGTTTGTTACACATAATGCTTCATTCTAAAAGTGGTGCTTTTTCACCCAAGTGATGCTTGTTCATAAAGAAGTGTTTCAAATGCCAATTTGAGGCTTATAAATATTTTTATTCATTTAACACAATTTTACATACAATTATTTAAAGAATTAAATCATTCTCTCTTACTCTATTTTTTGGCTTTTGCTTCAAATGTGTTCAATAAAAACTTAGATCGTGTTTGGTGCATAGGATAATGCATATAAAGAAAAGACATCAAATCTATATCTAAAGATAAGATGATAATCATTTTATCTTATGTTTAGTTTATATCTAAAGAAAGAAACATGATTACAAGAAGGATTAATAATTCTCTTGGTATAGATTGATTTAATCCTCCCAAAGTAGAGAAGATTATTTTTAATTCATAGGATTGAATTTATATGTTTTATTATATCCTTAAAAATTACATTAATAATTTAAATTATATAAAATTTTAGAAAGGATAATTACGACCAATAAATAAATTATCATATCCTAATCCTTAAATATATCAAATATAAGATAGGATCATATTATTTAATCTAATTTCATTTATAATATCATCTTATCCTATTCTATTATTATCTTATGTATCAAACACATTTTTATAATACAATCTTTTTCTTTTTTGATTGATCTCAAAGTCCATTTGCACCTAAACAGAAAAAATTTTATCTTTAAAACAGTTTTTCAAATGCCTTACCCAAAGTTTCATATTCATATTCTTCCATTGATTGCATTAGTTACTATCATCATACAACAATGGCATATTGAATGAAGTAGCATCAAATTGGAAGATCCTATAAAAAAAAATTGTAAGATAATCGACAAAAATATTATAAACTCAAATTAAGAGAACCTTAACAATTTCTTGAATATGCCTTTTAAGTGGCTTTTGAATGTTAAGTTATGCTTTTAAGATGATTACATTATTCTAATCTCTTATAATTCTTTCCCATATGGCTACAGCTTTAACCTATATATATTTAATTTTTTCTGCATACATGTTGCTTGAGCGTTGAGAGTGGAAGTTGGAAAAGAAAGTATTTTAGCTAAATTTCCAATGAAATATATACGAAGAAATTGGATTCATCGAATTACAATATACACTTAAAAGTTGGATTTTTTTTTAATATGATGAGAGATATACTTATATTTTGTTCGAGTCTAATTCTTTTTTTTTTTTTTAAAGTAATTTTAAACACGCACTTGTAATCATTGACTTAAAAATATTTAAAATTTAATTTTCCAAATGCTCCAAATAATAACTGAATCCTGATTAATAATCTTTTTTATCAACTAAATTAACTCTTGTGAGTATTTTTGCCTACCGAGCACTTTATGCTTTTCAAAATCCTTAGTTGTTCTATTTTAGTAGTTTTACCCTTCTCCTTATATATTTCTTCACTTTTTTTTTCTTTTGTTTATATTAATTAATTAAAGATTCAATTAACAGGTGTTTATAAAGATTTGTTAAGGTTAGATAAATTGTTGTTATAGAAAATGATTTTTCATTTAAAGCAATTTTCCATTAAATTCAATTCAAGAATAGACAACAAATTTTTTTTTTTTTTTGAAATATCACTTTAGCAAGTGCCCATAGCATCCGTTAGAAAATTTCATTAATCGGTGTAATTTCGATTAATTAAGTGCTGTCTACATTTCATGAATTTATGTATTTCTAGGTGTATTTTTATCAAGTTGTATAAATGAACTAGTAACAACTGTTATGGAAAAAGCTAGAAAAAAATTGAGCATATAAAACTATGTATCCTAATTTAGAGGGAGAGTGAAATAGAAAAAACATGGCTTTCAAGTTTAATAAAACACCAATTTAATATAAGCAAGTTTATTACACTGTTATAATGCGAAATTGGTGTTCTTTCCACTTAGTTAAGTGGGGTGAACCAATTGTTCTTTAGCATTTGAAGAAGTCAACTACTACTCACCATCATACAGACAAGGACGGTGGTTCATTTAGCACTAAAACTTTCCTTTCTTCAAAGTCAAGCGCCACTACCAATTTTAATATAGTGATTTCACCAACAATATTTTTAATTGGATTCCAAATGAAGATGATCACTTTTGCTTTTCTAATTAAATGCTAATTAAAGCCCTTCTGCAAAGAGAAAAACACACATGATTATCTTGATTAGTCCCTAATGAAGTTACCTTAAATAATTTATTAAAAAAATAACAAAAACTATTAAAAAGATATTTGGAGCATTTTGTTTCAAAGCCACACCATTATCTATAAACAAACCGATCTATCCAATTATCAATCCTTCACTCTGATCAGTTCTATTAATATTAGATCAAATTTGGTCAATGTCGATCCAAACTATTAAATCAATTTGATCTGCATTCAAAAATTAAAATCTCTAAAAAAATAAAACTTTGTAACTATCAAGCTAGCGTTATCTATGTATTATGCCAGAATATATTTATTTTTAGATGAATAATTATATATGTTACATATGTAAATATATTAAATCAAAATTAATTTAATATGTAGTTTTGTGGTTAATCCAAGGGTACTTTTTGGGCCAAGTTTGATAACCATATTGGATAAAGTTACCATATAATAGCAATAGCTATGATTTCACAAAATTGGTCAGGAAGTGAAACCTTTTGGTGTTTGGAAATGTGTTTAAAAGGAAAACGAAGCTTCTTGCTAAGATTGGAAGGGTAGAAAAAAAGTTGGAAGAAAACCCTAATCTTTTTGTTTGAGTTGGAAGAGAGACTCACCTCCGAATGTTATTTCAGGAAGAACTTCTTTAGCTAATTGGGTTTAGTTTGGAGATTGGACATAATGTTTGAACTTAATCATTAGATACTAAATTAGAAGTTTCTACCAATATTTTTTATTTAAGGGTGATTGATCACCTAATAAATCTATTTTTTTTTAAATTCGTGAACTCAATTATTAGATACTAAATTAGAAGTTGCTACTAATTTTTTTTAATTAGATATGATTGATCACCTAATAAATTTATTTTTTTAAAGAAGTTCTAAATTTGATTAAGGATCCCTAAAAATAATAGGCTACTTAACAAAACTAGATTTGATAATTCGGTTTATAGATACCCCATTTAGTCTGGAGCCAAAATTGATTGTGCCTAGACCTAGACCTTTTTTCCATTCTTGGATTGTATTTATTTATCTTATCATTTTATTTTGTTATTATTATTTTTTTCACTTTTGTCCTTGTTTATTGTATCTTAATTTATTTTGTTTTTATCCTCAATCATTTGATTATTTCAAAAAAAAAAAAAGATGAAAGAGCTAAATTTTTAATATTGGCTGTGGTTATCTTTTAATGGTAAACTTCATTAGAAACAATTTGAAAATTAATCTTAAGGGATAATCTTTAATTTTGTTTAAAATAATCTAATCCTAAATTGAGACTCTGTTATAAATATATATGGATTCAACATAGAAATCATGAGAAAATCATAGAGAAAATTTGAGCAAAAGCAATACCTAGCTAGCTGCCAAACCAAACCCAAAGCCAACACAAACTCAAAAGAAAACCTAAGCCACGTCACCACAACCCAACAATCTAAAAAATCACAAAAATCCCACAGCCTTCAGTAACCTAGCAACAATTCTAGATTCATTAACAAAGAGATCGAAAACGGCCAACAGCCAGCACCCAGCATTATCAACCTTCTGTCAAACATCAATTGACTGTCAAGAAGTGAAAAAAGAAGAGCAAAGTTAAGAATAAAAAAAAAAACCAAAAATGACGAAAGCAAAGAGAAAGGAAATATATCTTGCTAGGTTTTAGTCTAGATATCTTTAAGGCATTTTCGGCTTTTCAAATTTGGTGACGAGATAGACAAAGTCCGGTGGAAGGATATTATAATACCCATAAAAAAAAGGGATCATTTTAAGTATATTTATAAATTGAGGGACTCTTTATTAAAGAATAGGAAATGTAGATGACTTATTGATAAATAACCTAATTTTTTTAATAGGGTTAACTTATTCTACAGTTTTTGGTCAATGACTAATCGAAAGAAAAATGTGGCTTATTTCTCCTCTATTTCTTATACAGAAAAAACACCGAAGGATTCAAAGTGAAGGGTAACAACAAAATCTGCAAGAAGAATTGTCTGTCAAAGGTGAGTAAATAATTTCTTTCAATTTTGGAGTGTTGATTGTTAAGTTTTGAGGAGTAATTTGTAATCGAAGAACCCTAAAATTTTAGGGTTTTCATTATCCCTCTTCAAGATTAGTTTGGACAATAATTTAGACTTTAATAACAATCTAATTAAGTATTAAGAAAGTTTGGTAATGTGATTTTATTGCTGTAAAACTAGAAAATAGAAATTTGATAGGGATAGAAAGAAAAATTTTTATTTCATATGAACCTTAATATGAACCTTAATGTTTACAGTGATGAATTAGGATAATATTCTGTATTAAGGGATAAAATACTACTATGATTATTATATATCGTTGGAAAGCTTACTGAATTTACATTCCAATGAAATAAATAGGAGTCAATTCTGAGTTTTATATGAAGAGTAGTTTAATATTTACTAAGGATGTATAGGCTGCCTAATAGCAGCAGCGAGAAGGAATTACGAAATTCCTCTTAATGTTTATACAAGGAATTATGTATTGAGCCATACATGTTTGAAAAGATCATTGAGTCTACTTTTCAACAAAATAAGCGGAATTGAATTTGTAGTTTCTTATTAATAAATGCATACTTTTTATTAGAATATATATAGGCTATCTAGTAGCAGCATATGACGTGGATTGTAAAAATTATTATAATTAATCCACAAGGAATCAGAGATAGGTCATATGTGATTAGAAAGCTTATCGAGTCTAGTCTCTAATGCATTAAAAATATTTTAATTCTGACTCGGATATCTTAAGATATGATCATTTTAGTGAAAGTAGTGCAAGCTACTAAAATTAGTTACTCGAGTTAATTATTGTTTAACTTAATTATTTTTGGTATAATTGGTCTCGAAAATGGGTTGATTAATTTCTATTATGTTAAAATTATCTTGAATAGGACATTAATTATTTTGGAGGAAAAACTAAATGGTGAAATCGAAATGAGGTAGGTAGAATCTCACACACTTTGCTTGTCTTCAAATCTATGTATATATATATATATATATTTCTAAATGAATGAATGTTTTATTTCATTATTTTCGATGTATGAAAATAGGATCAAGCATATGATTATTTTGTGTTTTTCTATATAAATGATGGATCATGCTTATGAATGAAATGAGAAAATGATTTATGTTTAATGAACAATTTTATGATAGTTACGTTTTTACATCCTTGAGAAGTGGGATCATTGACACTAGAACTAATTCTACGACCCTGGTTAACGGGTTATAGTAGTTAGCATAGATATGATCATACTGCCTTACTAACAGGTTATAGTAGTTAGCGTAAGGCCTTGGCTGACGGGTTATAATAGTTAGTAATGATCATGAGGATGAAATTATCGATACGATCAAGATCACGGGTTATAGCAATGATTGTAGCTAACAATAAACGAATGATAATGATGATTTATGATAACAATGATTTATGATGATTTTTAATGATTGATCCATGATTTGGTTTGAGTACGATATTTGAATAATAACATATTTTGTAATGATTTATGAATTGACATGTTTTGACATTGATTTATGAATTTACGAAATATTTGATAAAATGATGATCTTTGAAATATTTTAACATTATGATTTAATGAATATTTTGAATGATCTATATGATATGTATGAAAAAAATGCTTGATCTGATAAGGTGTGTGAGCCTATACTTGCTAAACTGTAGTTTGCTCATTTTTCTTTTACTTTTTATTTACAGATGAGTAAGTGATAAGTTTACTTAGTTTTATGAAAAGCTAAAAGATCAAATGGAAACAATTACTTAGTCGTTAGAGACAATATTGGCCAATGAGATCTTATGAAATAATTTTGTATTTTTATATGGTTTGTATTTATATATATATAAAGATGTATCATTAGTTAGATTAAAGATATGGATTTTACTTGATAGAAAGCTTCGTATTACTTTGAGGTTTACTTCAAGGTAATATGATCGTGTTGTATTTTGATCTCGGGCCGTGACAATCCAAATCATAATTTTATTAATCATAAGCTTTAATAGTCCTATTCAATCTTGAATTTCAAGGGTTGATGCAAGTTTGACTAAGTTTGATCATGGGACATTTTGGTCATTTTAACTCAAAATTTAATTTTTCCAAGGATTTTTTTTCTAAACTTAACTATTTGAAAAAAAAATTGACCAATTTCAAGTAATCTTGATTGATCTTAACCAACTTCGACTTAGGGCCTCTTAAGGGTATTTAGTTATTTTACCTTTTTTTGCTCAAAACTCAAATTTTGTTTTAGAGTCTTCAAGAATCCAACGTCTTAGTTTAATTCGAACAAAATGCCCTGAATTTTGACCAAGTTTTGACTAAAATCAACTAATTTCGAACAAGTTTGATTAGACTTTTGACTTTTTCTATTGATTTTTACTATTTTCTTGCATCTCCTTAAAACTTAACTTATTGAAAAGCATTTAAATATTCATAAATCCTAAGAAAATATTGGATAATAATTGGTCCCGATTTTTAAAGCATCATGATTGATTAGAATATATTTGAACAAAATTAGGTTTTTACATTTTCTATTCCATTAAGCTTTATGTTAAAGATTATTTGAGATATAGGATATTTAGTAGGAATTCATTGGACCGACAATTTTTTTATATTTCATGATAACACCCCCTTTGAATTTCATCAAACTAAATGTGGATGTAGCTACTAATTCTAATCCTAGTGATTTAGTGATTGGTGGACTTTCTAGGGATAGTGAATTCTATTGGATATTTGAGTTTACAAGTAGATTTGGTAAGGATCAATTATTATGGTTAGAATATATGCTATGTTTATTAGGTATTATCATGTATATGGTTGTAAACAGCTTCTTCAATTAGACTGGGATTGTTCTCTTGTTCATATCTAGCGAGAGGTCAACTACTGTGTGGACCTTTTTAGCAATTTAGCTCATTAGATTATCTTTAATGTAGCTAAGTTATTGTCTCCTCCTATTGCTTTAAATAGATTGATGAAAGATGATGTTTTGAGAGTTGCAAGACCTAAAAGTTGTGTGTAAGTGATTTTTGCCCTTATGTACTAAAAAAATAGAAATGTAATGCTATTATTTGTAGTAAGTACAATGAAAGTGAGTAGTTAGAAAAGAGGATTGAAATTTCAATTTTTACTGCTAACCATTATAAAGATATTTTTTTTTCAGGCAAGTCCTATGACAAAATAAGTGTTGGAGACAATGGAAGAGGTGATTTTGCTTAGGATGAAATTTGAACTTTACAAAAAGATCCATGATGATGAAGTTAAAAAGGTTTTGTTTAATTTTGGGCTCCACTTAAAGCCCTAAGGCTAGATGAATTTTAAGTTTTTTTTACCATGAACTTTAGGACATTATTAACAATGGTGTTTGTAGTACTCTTAAAATTTTTTTTACCCGAAATGATAATAACTTAAAAGAATTGAATAGGACAAATATATGTCTGGGGTTGAGGTCGAATATTATAAATAATAACATGATGTCATATAGAAGTGAAATCAAATGTAACTACTAAGAAGTCGAGTCAAGCATAAATTTGCCTTAACCCGTTTTGTTGCTATCTCTAAACCAACTAATTTGGTTGCTTTTCTATATATGTAATTGATTTTGCTGGTTTCATTTTTTTTTTAAATGATAACAAAATGGAAACGTAAATTTCCTATGTTTTATTTTCTACAATGGTAATAGAAGTTAAACATTTTATAAAAATTTTAATTATAAATAAAAACCTCAATAATAAAAAATAAGGGTTAATAGCTTTTATAGTTTCTAAACTTTGATTTAAATTTTATTTTGGTCTCTAATTTAAAAAAATTCTAATTTGATTCTCAATTACCTAAAATTATCCTATTGTGGTTATCCGTTTATGGAATCATCTAATTGACAGTAAATATTAGCAAGTGTCACATGATGTTGTTTGTTGGCATTTTACGTTATAAAAGAGGGATCAAAATAGAATCCTCTCAAACTTTAGAAACCAATGATGAAACTATATCAAAATTTTATATATTTCATATATATATTTTATAAAATATTAAATTGAAAATTATATTTTATATTTTTGTTCTAATATAATTTATTAGTAATAGTTTTCAAAAATTAAAATTAAGTTAAGAATTTCAAAGTCTTTTTTAAAAACTCAATATCATTTTAAAACCAAAAAATTATTTTCTATTAAAAATATTATTTTACTCATAAATCATAATAAAAATATTATTTTCTATCCTAAAAAAATTATTTTTTAAAATATTAAATATATTTTATCTTTTCTTTTTCAAATATATTTTATAAAGTACGTTTTATAAAAAACAAAAAATAAAAAAAATTTTAAATTATATTTTTATTTTATATGAATATAAAGTTTTTAACAAAAAAGAGATTCAAATTTGATTTTTTTTTATAAAATTTTTTTGAATAGATTAATAAATGTATTTTTTAAAAAACGATTTGATATGGAGTTTTATTTAATTTTTTAATCCGATATAAAAAATTTTACTTAAAATTTTTAAATAATATGAAATTTTAAAAAATTATTTTGAATTATTTTAACTTAATTTTAATTTTTAAAAAACTATTTTCTATTAAAAATATTATTTTATTGATAAATCATATTATAACAAAAAGTAAAAATATTTTAAATTATAATATTTATAAAATATATTATATATATAAATAACTTTTTATTTAATTATTTTTCTTTTTTTTTCTTTGTTTATAAAACATATTTTATAAAATATATATGAAAAAGGAAAAGAAAAAGATATTTAATATTTTAAAAATAGATTTTTCGATAGAAAATAATAATTTTTATTATGATTGATGAGTAAGATAGTATTTTTAATAGAATTTTTTTTGTTTTTAAAATGATATTGAATTTTTGAAAAGGAATTTTAATTTTAACTCTTTTTAATATTTGAAATTCTATTTTCTATTAAAAGCAAAAAATCTAAGTAATAAATTGTATTACAACAAAAATATATAAATATAATTTTAAATTGAATATTTTATATAGTATATATGAAATATAAAAAAATTTGAGATAATTTTATCTTTGGTTCTCAAAATTTGAGAGAATTTTACTTTGATCTCTTCTCTCCCATTTGAGATTCTATAGAGGAATAGATCAAAATACAACAATTTTGGGTAATTGGGTATCCAATTAAAATTTTTAAAAATTAAGAACCAAAATTAAATTTGATCAAAATTTAGAAACTACGGATACTATTAACCCAAAAAATAATTAAAAAGTTGTATTAAATTGTTTAAATATATTTTTGAACATTTAATGTATATTTGAATTTAGTATAATAAATTCAAAAGTGTTAATCCAATTGGTAATAAGAAGATTTTTTCTCGTTAATTAATGATTAATTTTTCTAATAAATATTTTGAAAGTAAAATTTTAAATTATATGAAGGGAATACACCTTAACATCTTTTGGCTAAAGGAGACTAAAAAGAAGTATGGGAAATGAAAATGAAGAAATAAACAAGGGGAAAACAAAAGAAATGAGTAAAGTGCATTGGTAGTATAAAATCTTTTATTTGAGTTTTATTTTTATCTTTAATTTTAAATTATTACATGATAGTCCCAAACTTTTTAAAATAGTGTCAATACGAAGATCTTATCAAATTTTACATAAAAATACGAGAGAATTACAATTTAGCGTAATAGATCCATAGTTGTTATTCATTGTTACCGTATAAAATATATTTATTTAAAAATAAATAAAACTTTTAAACTTTTAAAAATGAAAACAAAACTATCAATTTTATCTTCTATTGTCACAATTCAACTTAAAATTAAGGGCAAAATAGTAGTTTAGTTTCCTTAATAATTTTAAAATTTTATTTTTTTTTTAATAAATATATTTTTGTATGATAACAAAACATAATAATTTTAGATCCATCTTGATTTTATTTTTTTATTCTTATTTTATCAGAATTTATTTCCTCTATATTTAAAAATTTTTATCAAAGAATATAAAATTAAATCCTTTTAAAAATAAATCTAGATTTTTTTTTAAATAGGAAAGAAATGAAAAGTACTCCAATAATATTTTTAACACTTAACTAAAACGAAGTAAATAATAATTAATAATACTAGAAAGTACTTTTTATAAATTATTACTAATGTAATTTGAAACTCTGTAAAATTATGTCAACTTAACACAATTAACTTGCTACTATAATCTATTAAGAAAATATTTTATTAGAAGTAATCATTTAAGATCACTTAGCAATTGAGTATAATTTTGTTATTATTTAAGTTTAAAATTATAATTAGAGTGTAGACTTTACTAATTAAGTTTTTTAGTATATACAAATTTTTTATATTATTTTAAAAATAAAATGTCAACCATTTGAGAGTCGAAATTATTTAGGTATGTTTCATTTCTTTTTTTTATTATTAAAAATAATTTTTATTTTTATTTTTAATAAGATTTAATTTTATATTTTTATCAAAATTTATAAATATATAGGAAATAAAATTTAATAAAATAAAATAAAATAAAATAAAATCAAGATAATTGACTTAAAATTATTACTCTTTGTTGTCGTATCAAAATGTATTTATTAGAAAGAAATAAATTTTTATAATTATTATGAAAAAAGTAAATTATAATTTTTGCCATGATTTTAAGTTAATTATTAAAATCTAAGGCTAAATGATAGTTTTGTTTTATTTTTAAAAATTTTATTTTTATTTTAATAAATATATCTTAATATTGTTGTAAAGGGTAATAATTTTAAATTTATTATCTTAAGCTGTAATTCTTTTTTATTTTTACTCAAAATTTAATTAAAAACTATATTAACATCATTTTAAAAATTTTGAAATTATTATAAACAATTTAAAATTTAAAATCTAAAATAAAAAAAATAGACACTACAAATTAGGACTGATAATTTTAAATACGACACCAAAAAAATCATATATATTTTTTAAAAATATTTTTTATTTATCTATGTTGATACGAATTTTAACACAACATAATTCATGTCGTATATGTGTTAACTAGTCTCAATACGTGACACGATATAAATAATACACTTAATTTAATTTTGTTATACGAGTACACGTTTAATATGTTTAACACGTTTTTTATATTTATTTTAATTTAATATAAACATAAAGATTATTTTAATTTTTAATCTTTTAATTATGATACTTAATTAGTTATTTAATATCATATAAAAATTATTTTAAATATTTAATTATGATACTCATTTAATAATTATCATAAAATTATTTTTGTATTAATAATATAAATACAACATAAATATTAATATTAGTCCTATACATTATTATTTTATTCTTTAATCTTTAATTATTTATTATTTTGAATTTGATATTAAAAATTAATACAGTTATACAATATAAATTAAAATTAAAAAAAATATATATTAAATACATATTAAATGAGTATTAAATTTTTTATTTTTTTAATATATAAATATTTTTTTATATTATTAATATGTCAAATTTATTAAATTATAAATGATGAATATTTTATAGTTATTTATTATTTTAATCGTATTCTTATATATATTCATGTTAATCGTATCTATTCATGTATATCATATTATTTATATTTATTCATGTTATATTTGAATAAATTAATTATACATATATTAATTATATCATATAGTATGTAATACATATATTAATCGTATTATATTTATATTTAAAATTTAAATATATTTTATAATTTATATCATATTTATATTTTAATATTTATATTATTATACATGTAAATTATAATACGGGATATGATATTAAAAAACGAATTATCAAGTCTATTATAAAAGGACTTTCCTCCAAAAGAAATTGGAATGATTGAATGGAAACAAATTCCAATCATACGATCGGAGTGTAATGGTAGACGTACTCCACAACCAGACACCTTACCAAACTCCTCCCAAAATATCTTCCGACAAAACCAATTAAAAAAACAATCACCCAAAAATATTGAAACGGACGACACCACTATCATCATTTTTTAATTATTGTTTTTTTACTAAGGCCAATAACGTAATTCACAAACCTCAGTGCCATTTTTGTCCACATGCTTTTTTTTATAAATAAATGGATGATATGTATGTATGTTCATTCCATGTCATGGATCGTATCATGCATGTCATGCTGGTGGGTGGATATGACATGATACAGGAGCCAGTAAGGCGAGAGGAAAATATCATTGCCACGTCATCAGTAATCTAAGCGAACAGCCCATCTAAAGATCTCCTCTGTCTCTCTCTCTCACCAAAAACTCTAAAATTTTCCAAGCCAAACTGAAAGATTTTTCTTTCTTTTTTTTTTTTTCATTTATCTATTCTCACATTTTTTAACAGAGTTAAATCTAAATTAATTCAGGAAAATCTTTAGCAGCTGATAACCGAAGCCCAGGTACTCAGATTCCAACTTCTTCTTCTTCTTCTCTTTTTAATTTTTACTTTTTCTCTTCCAAATTTGGAAATTTTCATTTTGTTTATGAATTTTAAAATAATTTTTTAAATAGGTTTTGGGATTTAATCTTAGCTATTTTTTTGTTATTTTTATGATTTATGGTGTTTTTGTTTTTGCATTTTTATCTTATGATGGTAATTGGTTATTGCTTTTTCTACATGGACTTCCATTTGTAAAGTTTGAAGATTTCTTCAATATTAATTATCTGGTTCATGTTGTTATCTAAACGTTTAGGTAGGTGTATTGTGCAGACAGTGTTCTTAGCTCGATTATCAAGTGATTTTCTTTTCTAATCTTATTTTTGATAAAATTTCTTTCTTTTCTTTTTAATTAATTTTGATTATTATTTTCACTTTGTTTTTGCAGTGAAGAACAGATTTTGATTTTGATTATCAGTTAAAAGAGTAATTCACTAGTTTTACAAGGCCTGAGACAGTTAAAGGCAAGACTTTTCTCAGGCTGTTGTCTTGTTGAATTTTCTGCAAGTTCAATTTTTTTTTGTTTTATTCAATCATATATATATTGTGGGAATCCAACGGCTGCACAGGGTTGGGATGTTGAATTACGAAATCTTGATTCTTGATTGGTAGCTGTTGCAGAGTGGAAGCTTAGGTTCTGGTGTGTGTGTGTGTGTTTTGCTGTTGTTATTTGCTCTGGTGATTGGTTTGGAAGATAAATATTGTTTAGGATACATGGCTAATCCATCTGAGAGGTGGATTGATGGCCTTCAGTTCTCATCACTGTTCTGGTCTCCGCCACAAGACCCTCAAGAACGAAAGGTACCATAGTTTCTTTCTCCTGGATTTTTTTTTATTGTCCTGTTTTTTTATTTTCTTTGCATGAATCTTTCTGGATCATTGGATACTAAGTTGCATCATTAAATCTTTTTAAATGTCTTATATTTTCATGCTTGGTTTACCTGAAAACTTAAGTTGGTGAAATAGGTGACAAAAATTGAATATATTACTAAATATTAGGTTTAGTGGATATTAAGTGGAACATATAATATGGTTCAATTAGACACAAAGAGAGGAAAATTAGTTTCCTACTACTGCAAAGAAGAAAGCCAGTTTTCACTCTCACTCATTCTTATTAGATGTTAAAAGATTATTTAAGTGAGAACTAACATTAAATTTTGGAACAAAAATGAATCTGACATGAGAAGATTAGTTCTATCAATGTTTAGGAAGATGAATTTGAGAGAGTGGATTTGGATTTAGTTTGCTATATAAATTGTGAAAATGAAATGCACACAGTACATACAAACTAGTTAAGATTCACTATATCTACATATTTGAAAGGGTTTAAGAAGATGAATTTCAAGTTAACAAATACTTATAAGTATTTCAAATTCTCCACTAAATATAGATCCCAAAAATCCTTGAGTTCAAAAATAATCATTAAAGTCATATTACATATGCTTTATCACGATTTATACTAAATTTGAAATTCAAATCCCTTCTCTTAAATTCAAATTACCAAACACTGCTTGAGTAATTTTGCAAATCTATCATGCACAAACCATCAGATTTGTATTCAGATGTGGTTTGAGTTTGGAACATGTGGTGTTCAAGTTATTGGCTTTCAAGTCAATTCGGGTTGGGCAGGTCATTCAAGTTGGGTTTGCTTTTGTCAACTTTACATGCTGCCTTGTGAGACAATCCTATTGAGCATAGCTAAACACTGCACATTATTTTTATCTTTTCAAGCATCTTCTATACATCTTCAAAGTGATAAAGGTTTATTCCAGAGGCAGTGGATGGGTATCTATGATCTATTGAACAAGGAATATATCTTGAAATAGAAGTTGAAGGATTGTTAATAGTGGTATTAAAAGAGAATATGGTAGAATTGGCTTTACAATTTAAAGAGGTTGAGGATAAGCTGTGAAAATTTAGGCTTTATACAAGAGTTATTTCATTTGCTAGATGTGCTTGTGGGATCAGTCTAAAGTTAATGGATGTAAAAACTTTATCCTGGATAAATCATATCACATCCAAAGCCAGCATTTGCATAGTATATATATATATATATTTTAAATTTTGGGTTGATACATCCATGTCTTTCTGATTCCTTGAATTTACAGGATTATCTCTTGCTATTATAAATTCATATGCTTCATTATGTTTCCTCTTGTTTAGGTTCAAATTACTGCATATGTTGAGTACCTTGGTCAATTCACATCAGAACAATTCCCTGAGGATATTGCTGAGGTATGTAATATGTTTGTTTTATACAAGTATTTCACACCTGCAGGTTATGAAAAGAAAAGGTTCTTAACTAATTTGTTTATTATCAATATGTCAATAGAGGAAATTCTTTGATGGTTAGGGATTTATGTATGTAACAAAATTTGCTTATTCTTGTAACAGCTTGTCCGCAACCACTATCCATCTAAGGAACAACGCCTTTTTGATGACGTTTTGGGTATTGGCTCTTTCTTCTTCATAGTACAATCCATTGCTACTTTAAATTAAAAATTCAAGACAAATTTTTACTTAAATTATAACTGGAGCTTGACAGTTCTTTAAACTTAATTGTTTTGCAGCAACATTTGTCCTTCACCATCCAGAACATGGGCATGCTGTTGTTCTTCCAATTATTTCATGCATCATTGATGGTACCCTGGTGTATGATAAGAGTACCCTTCCCTTTGCTTCATTCATCTCCTTAGTCTGCCCAAGCAGTGAGGTATTATAAAAAAATTCATCTGGCTAAATTTCACCTATTTTTTCATTCAGTAGAGAAGATTCTCTTTGCGTCACTAACTATTTTTTCCTTTTTTTCCTTCTAGATATTACGTTCTTGATTCTCTCTTTTATCTAGTTTATTTCACTGAAAAAGGATCATTAAGGCTGACCAAGAACATATATATGACATTTATGTCTTTTTTTTCACAGAATGAGTATTCTGAACAGTGGGCTCTGGCATGCGGGGAGATCTTGCGAATTCTGACTCATTACAACCGTCCAATATATAAAATGGAACCACAAAATAGTGATACAGATAGAAGCAACAGCAGCAGCCAAGCTACGACAAGTGAATCTGTAGATGGGGAACCATCCTTTCATATACCTTTGATGCAACAGGAGAGGAAGCCTCTAAGGCCTCTATCTCCCTGGATTACTGATATTTTGCTTGCAGCACCTTTGGGCATCAGGAGCGATTACTTCCGTTGGTGAGTGTTTTTTACTATAGCGTAGTGTTGTCCTTTCTGTGTAGTTTAAAACATCAATTGGCCTCTGTAAAAATAGAAGTGGTTTTAATGGTTTGAACATTGCAATACTTACGTAAAGCATGTTGGTGGCTGCATTATAGCTTTGATTGTTATTTTCTCTTTGTTATTCTGGCTGGTTTAGTAAGGGGGAACAGATATAGATGGCAGAAAGTTTGCTTCATAACTTTGATAAAATGCAAGCAACAAATAACAATCGGTAGAAGGTAAGGAACTGTAAGAGTAGTATATTTTCTAGTCTCACAAAAGTATATATAAAAATCCCTTTAAAAGCAATTACTACTGCCGCTGGAGCTTTTGAAGTTTATTAAATACCTGTATCCTAGTCAACCTTAAGGCAGGCTTCCAACTTCTAGAAAATAATGAAAAAGCCAAAAGCTCAAAACAGTTGATCTAAACCTATTGAAAGTTATGCCAAGTGGTCATTAGAATTACTCCTGTCAGCACAGACCTTTTGTCACAGGTGATTCTTTACATTTTGTTACAATTGATAGGCTTTGTTCCCCTCCAGACTCTTCCAGCCACCAACTTCTCTAATCTGTATTTTTTTTTTGAACTAACAGCGGCTCTTGATATTTTCCAATTGGGACGAAGTTATCTTGCAATCATAAATATTACATTAGATCAGTACAGTCATCTAACCAGCTTGCTCTTTTGACTTGGATTGAGTATCTCTTAAATTAATTCTGACTGTAATCAAGGGCCAGAATTGCTTTCTTCAATCTATCCTTCATTGTTGTCCTTATTTTAGCCCTTTCCTTTTCAACTGATGATCTTTATTCCATTAGCTTCCTCCTTGCTGCTCGATTTAGCTTTGCCTTCATAATATTAAGCTTTCACTTCTTAGACATTTCTTCATGTCATAAAGGTTATCCGCACTCCATAACCAAAAGGTTGTAAATTATACCTTCATAATTATATTCATTGTTCTATGGAATTTCTCTTGCTCTTATGTTGAGATTTTGGTGGAGGTTGGCGGCCAAATTATTTCAGAGGTCCTTACACTTTGCGAACATTTGGAATTTAGTTCATTTACTGTAATTCATACAAATTTAGTCCTCGTACTATTTTGATATGATAATTTTAGTCCAATCACTAACTTCGTTAATTTTTTGCCGTTAAAAATGTTGACATGATTGTTGACTTGATGATGTAGGTGTTGACTTCATTGATGTGGCATTGTTTTGCTGACGTGGCAACTTGGATGAATAAAATTAATTATTAAATTATGCAAATGGTCCTTGTACTCATGAAATTTGAAATTTAGTTCCTCTAGTATAAAAATTCAATTTGAGGTGAAAGAGCATAAAAATTTCATGCAAGTCTAAAGACCATTTGCATATTTTAACAACTAATTTCATTCATAAGAGTTGCCATGTTAGCAAAGTTAACGCCTGGTTAGCAAAGTCAATGCCCATGTCATCAAATCAACCATCACATTAGTATTTTAACAGCAAAAAATTAACGGAGTTAATGATTTGATTCAGATTGTCAAATCAAAATAGTGTGAAGATTAAATTTGTATGAATTACAGTATAGTAGCTAAATTCCAAATTTTGGCAGAGTACAAGGACCTTTGGTATAATTTGACCGAGGTTGGCACATGGATAGAAAACTTTTATCTTCACTTTAAAACTGAGATACTTCGTATTAGATTCAAAAAGTCAAAGTCGCAATGAAGCATTTATCTAAGGGACAATGGTTGAATCTCTTGGTTCATCATTGCCACTTGTTGCCCTCGCTAGCTGAGCAGATCCCTTGCTAAGGCCTAGGGCAGCCTCTTCATAAGTAATTTCTAATGAAAGATCATCACTCTAGTCACTCTGTTAGGAAAGAAATTCTCATACAAAAATAAAAGAAAAATACAAAATTGAATGACTTCTGTAACCCATAAGTTTTATTGAAGTCCTCCAATATATTTGTAGTCAAATGTGCATGTTTTTGTTAGGTCAAGGCCTCAATCAATCAATCACCAAGCAAGCAGATGCAAAATTTGACAATGAAATATCCAGACAAGAGACAACAATTGAATGTGATTTGGCACTTAACTTGCCTATGTCCAGGATGAGAGAGAAGATCCACTAGTTGTAGAGAATTACAAACATATCAACAATCATCAGCACCTAAACACTCACTCACTAATCAAACAAACACTCAACCAAACCAATTTAAACATTCACATCTATAGGCCCTCTCATTCTACTTTGGCCCTATAGAGCATTATCTCAACCCAAACATCAAACTCATTACAAAACATAAACTTATGGGCACTCTCAATCTCTTATAGTTCCATGGGGTGCGTACATAGCCAACATTCAAATATATACACTCATGGGTACTCTCGATCTCCTTTAGTCCCATGAGGTATCTACCTTGTAAAACCCTACAACTTTACTTAAATCATTCTATCATGCTTAACCCTATTGAGACTCCCATTATTTATAAGCATACTAACTTACACACCAAGTAGACTTGACTATGAAGCAGTATCTTTAGCAAATCCAAAAAAAATCTGCTAAAAATCTTTCACCAAATATTTTGGAAGTTGAGTCAATGGTCTCAACTGTTTTGTGGATTATTAATTTCGAAAATGAATCAGCATATTTGTAGCTCTTGCTAGCCGTTAAGATCTATATGTTCTAAAGCTGATAGATTTTGAATGTGAAATGTTCTTGGCGTTGCATTTCTGAGAGAAGCTGACTGCCTATTAATACTCTTGGAAAAGATTTCAGCTGGGACTAAGGCCCTCTTAGTTACTTCCTTTGAAGCCTAGTGAAATAATTAAGGCAATAGATCTGTCAAGGAAGTCAGAATTCAAAAATCTAGCTTGTTTACACTTCTATTTAGCAAAATCAAAAGCATAAATATGCTGCTAGTGAAGATCACCATTATAGCATAGGCAAATGAGCTATATTAGATTTTAATGCATGTCATTAAGACTGATGTGCTATAAGTATGATGATAATTCAGTTCATGGATTAAACAAAAAGAAAAAGAAGCTCATGGAAGGATGTTGCCTATGCAGGCCATGGAAGGATGTTGTGAGACGTGGTTTTATGTTTGATCTAGAGACTGGCTTTTTTTCCTATGGCATCTGGTGAATTTTGCAATGGGAGTTTGAAAACAGTTATTGGTTGTTTGTGTGCTGAGGCTTGACATGGTATATGCTTGTAATATGTTGCCAGCTCATTTTGTTTGAATAGGTTGCTTAGATGGTCAGCTGGTAAATTTCTGTTGTTATTATTCCTGCTCAAGTCTGTTTGCAATTAGAAAAAGGCATGTTGGAAGTTCACAAATATATCTTATGAGTGTTGTTATATTATTAATCTGCACTTCTTCTGTAGCAAATCCACTGTAACATATGCTTGAAACAGGTTATTTGTTGTAATCATCTTTAGGATTTGTTGAGCAAGTTAGAAGTACCGTATGTTTTTGTGATTTGTAGACAGGAAATGCTGACTTCACTTTTCATGTCATTTTTATTCTGGACATAATCAAGTCATTACTTATTTATATATAAAAATATAAATGCTGGGATACCTACGCATGCTTAGGATGCCATTTCCAATTGGCTACTTTGGGACTTAGGTAGCTTTTGTCTTGCAGGTTATACTTGTTCACATTTTTATAGCATTTATTATGTTGCATAAGCTCTATGATCAGTTACAAATGTGAGCATTTTTTATGGCTGGTGTGTAATTCTTCTTTCTGTCCTAAAATTTTTACCGAGGCTTGAATATTGGGCTCAAAACTTTTGTTTGCATCATCTACGGAAGGTGTGCTTCTGAGTTATAAGGCCTCTCTAAGAAGTAATTAGAAAATAGTTCAATTTTCATGTAACTGTGATTGAGTTTAAATGCTCTTGTGGTTCATCCTATGAATGATCTAACTGTATAGAACTTTATGTGCTTATTACTGAAGCTGGCAGTCCTTTAAATGTGTTAACAGGTGCAGCGGTGTTATGGGTAAATATGCAGCAGGAGACCTCAAGCCACCTACAACTGGTTAGTTAAATATTTTGGGCAGGAACATATAATCTGATTTTGCATCTTGTAACTCTGTTTGTGACCTTTAAGTGAACTAGCTATGTTTTACACGCTTGTACGTGGGCATTTTATGCCATTGATGCATTTCTTCATACTATAGATTTAGGTTCAGGCATTGACATTTTTTGCTATGAAATTGTTTCTTTAATCTGGAAATGCATGCTTTAAATATGAAAATTTTCAAGATTTTATCATAATGGACTAGAAAAAGTTTAAGAACAACAGATGAAGATATTACTAAATAAGTCAAGCCCTCTATTATTAAGTTGAAAAAGTTACTAATATATATGAAAAATAGAAAAGGTAGAAATATAAGATTAAGGTGAAACATTAAATTGATACATATTTTTTGTGTATGTTGTACATAATACATATATACACTACAACCAACATCAATAAGAATCAATAACTACAAATATTATTAGAGTTTAGAAAATTCTGTCAATCAAAATTCGGTTATAAGTGATAGGATCTATCTCTCACTTCATAATCAGTCAAATATGACTCTAATTGAAAGTGATTTTATAAACTTTGTTTGTGGTAATTTACGAAGGGGCTCATCTTAATCAAACCCAATTTTCTAGGGAAGGCGTAGTTTAGCAGATTCTTTTAAGGCAGTAAAGGATTATATACATCTTTTAAAGAGCAGTCTGCATGTAACCAGTTGATAAGTTGCGATGACAGTAAATACATCATATCTTGCCCAATTGAGCAACATTCTATTGTGGAATGCTTTAAAATAAATATTCTTAATCCAGTTGAAAAGATTATGTACAGAAAATTATTCTGACATGCTTATTGGTTCCTAGGATCTTGTCTTTGCAGCATTACCAAATTAAACATTTATGCTAATCTTTATTTGCAGACAGGGTGAAAGTTCCTCTGTTATATTGTTGCCTTGGGGCTTAAGGCATAAATGAGAATATGTTATGTGGTAAAATTGTCATGGAAGCGTCATTAGTGGCCTTACTAGTTACTGTCTTGTTATAATTTTACAATATGATGCTAATTAATGTGAGCAATTACTAAACTAGAACCACAATAATTGATGAATGGATGTGCGGATGTATATCAAGATTGGAAAATAAAGTTAGCCTTAGTTGGGATTTCTTTTTTCTAACCACAAATAATAAGATTTTTAAGTCTGAGGACTCATCACTTGACTATTGTTTTTCAAAAGCTTCTCGTGGATCTGGAAAGCATCCTCAGCTCATGCTATCAACTCCAAGATGGGCTGTTGCAAATGGTGCTGGTGTGATTTTAAGTGTATGTGATGAGGAGGTTGCACGCTATGAGACTGCTACTTTAACAGCTGCAGCAGTCCCTGCACTACTACTTCCACCCCCAACAACAGCTTTGGATGAGCATCTAGTTGCTGGGCTACCGGCTCTTGAACCGTACGCTCGTTTATTTCATCGGTAAGTAGCTGAACCTTTGAGAGCTCTTGAATAACATTGCTCAAGGATATTTGTTCTATAGTAGTTGTACATAGTCATAGTTTGTAAGTCTTGTGTTTTGCCATGTAAACTGGGCATTGAGCAAAACACACCCAAATTTTTATCAGGAATGTTGATGTTTGTTGGAATGGCAATTTCTTTGTCTTCTTCTGAGAAGGATGGGTTTGGTTGGGTGAAGAGTGCAATGTTAGTGTGCTTTTGTTTATATGCACCTTCTATCCCAAATTTCCTTCTACATGGCTTTGTAAAAAACCTTTTGACTTCTTAACTCAAACTTTAAGAATTTTCTGTAGTATAAAAATCTGATATTCTCAAAGCAAATATATAAGAAAAATATTATAATATCTATTATGGATATGGAAAAGGTAGGATTTTGGGATGTTTTGAAAAGGTAAGAAGATATGATTTTGAGATGTTCCAATGTGCATGTAGGATATTCTATTTGGGATAGGAGTGTTTAACAAATGCAACTACAAAAGTTTGTCGTAGTGCATAAAATAACAACATTGATGAAAATATATGCTTGATAATAAGGTAATTGATAAAGACTTCTTCTTGGATCAGGTACTATGCCATTGCAACTCCAAGTGCCACTCAAAGACTTCTTCTTGGACTTCTAGAAGCGCCACCATCATGGGCTCCAGATGCACTTGATGCTGCTGTACAGCTTGTGGAACTACTTCGGGCTGCTGAAGATTATGCAACTGGTATAAGGGTGAGTTAAATGCTTTTCACTGCATATATTTGAAAATAAAATTACACTTTTTGGTATCAAACTCGAATTTCATGTTATTCTTACTTGGATTATTTTGAATTTTCACAATCCATTTATGAGCATTAGCTTAATGAAAATGCTAATGTTGTTCACCAACATGCTAAACTGCGTTATGTGAAGGTGCCGACAAATATAGTTGATACAGTTCTTAATGAGATTAATATGAATAAGAAAGATAAAATCCTTCATAACAAATATTGGTGGTTGTATCAAGGACTTGGAATTAAATCTTGTTCGTAGAAATGTTTTGGGCGTTTTAAGTGATGGGGATCAACCCATTTGTTAGCCCAGCCATTGAAATATGAAAGGAAAATTGATGTTTACAGATCACAGTTTCTGCAATAGTTATGAGTAATATTCAGCTTGATTGACCTTGAAATACATGAGTTCAGGGGGTTAAGCCTAGTTCTTTAAAAACAGCCTGTTTTCAGCTTCTTAAATTGGCAATTTTAAAAATCAATTTATTTATCTGTTATTGGTATAATCTGTCCTCCAGCATGAGTAAATGTAATCCTCTTCTTAAATGCGATCATCAAATGTCAATCAGTTTCTCAAAACACCTTTTAAGTATTTGAAGTTTTGTATTTAAAGCATGTAGATGTTGGATCATGATTTTTGACCTCTTTGTTAAAGTTAGTCACATTAGATGAGCAATATAATTACTATTCTGAAGTCTGCTAGACCACTAACATTTTTTGGTTTTCCTACTGCTGAAATTTGATGGAATGTAAAGTCTCTATGGATATGACCTGTGAATCTTACCTATGTTAAAGTTAATGATTCATTGATGTTTTCTGACCATCTATAATTGCCCAAGTTGATACATGGAGAGAAGGCAGGGAAAGGTGAATAAAGATTGTGAAATGACAAAGTAAAAGCTGATGAGGGCCTTGTTGAGCCTGGTTTTTGAAAATTTTCTCCAACACCCCCCAGAACAAGGAAAAATAAAATGAAATTCTAAAAGTTGCTTACATCACATGTTAAGTGTGCTTGGTAAGGAAAGATTATCATTTCACGGTTTCAGATTGGGATGGAAATTTTTCAAAGTCTGAAGATTTGAGGCATATATGATTACTAGATTGTTAGGGAAAAAATGTAGTTGCAATTTTTTGACAGTAGAAGCCAAAAAGCCCTACAGGTTTCAGTATGTGTTTTTGGTAAAATGTTGCTACTGGTTTCTATAAGGTAGTTAGGGGTTCAGTGACTAAGATTTTAGGGGTAAAATTATAAGCCATTGGTCTGCTCTGCTAGTTTAAAGTTTGTTGCACTGAAACCAGCTTGTGAAAATGGGATGAATAAATACTTCTAGATGCAGGGAAACAGTGTTTTGTGCGTCCATACTTCATAAAAGAGTATTCATTAAAGGTTGTGGAAACTGAATGTATATTGAAAAACTGCTTATCTCCAATTATACAAGAATCTTAGGTTTATATACAACTAACTAGGGGTTAAACTAGGAAACTAAATCTTCCTTAATTCTAGGGATACAAATACTTAATTCTAGAGATACAAATATAAATATACAGATTACAAGATTACAACCAGCTGTAAATAAGTGTTTTCCCACAGTATTCATTAAAGGTGGCTGTGTTCATATACTGTGTATTGAAGTTAAAATTAAGATGTTAAACATCACTATTTTTCAGTATTCAATGTAAAGCCTGTTGGCTATAGATGGTGAGGCCGTCCTGAATATAAGACTACAACAAACTCTAAACTTACCCAGTGTGTGATAGCTCCATTTAACAGTTATGACAGCCATCTTTTTCTTAAAACACCTATCACATAATCACTTTAAGCTGATGATATACACTTATTTGGAGTTCTCTCCGAGGAAGTGGTCTGTTCTAGTACCAATTGTTTGTTGGGGAAATAATATATAATTGTCTTCAAAATGATGCAATTATGCTTTCAGCTTTCACCATTCTATTTGTCTTAGCAAATTGCTTTTATTGATGTTGATGTAGCTTCCTCGGAATTGGATGCATTTGCATTTTTTGCGAGCAATTGGGACTGCGATGTCTATGAGAGCAGGTATTGCTGCTGATGCTGCTGCAGCTTTGCTTTTTCGGATACTGTCACAGCCTGCACTGCTTTTTCCTCCATTAAGACAAGTTGAGGGAGTAGAAGTTCAACATGAACCTTCCAGTGGTTATATCTCATGTTATAGGAAGCAGGTATTAGTGGTCAACTTCAAAATTTTGCATGTTATTTTCCATTCTTTAGCTTAATGTTTCCATTTGCTGAGAAGCGGTTCATATTTATGGGTCTATACATACAATAATGCATGTTCACAAGTACTGAAAAATTATCTCAAAATACTGTTCATCAGATAGAGGTGCCTGCAGCTGAAGCAACTATTGAAGCTACTGCCCAAGGGATTGCATCAATGCTTTGTGCTCATGGCCCGGAGGTCGAATGGAGAATTTGTACTATATGGGAAGCTGCTTATGGCCTGATTCCCTTGAGCTCTTCAGCTGTTGATCTTCCCGAAATTATTGTTGCAACCCCATTGCAGCCTCCTATATTATCATGGAACCTATACATACCTCTTCTTAAGGTCCTGGAATACCTTCCACGTGGAAGTCCTTCTGAAGCATGTCTCATGAAGATATTTGTGGCTACTGTTCAAGCAATTCTACAGAGAACTTTTCCACCTGAATCCTCTAGGGAGCAAACCAGAAAAACAAGATACAGCATAGGTTCTGCGTCCAAGAATCTTGCTGTAGCAGAGCTTCGTACAATGGTCCATTCCCTCTTTTTAGAATCATGTGCTTCTGTAGAGCTTGCTTCACGCCTACTTTTTGTTGTCTTGACTGTGTGCGTTAGCCATGAAGCTCAGTTCAGTGGCAGTAAGAGACCAAGAGGTGAAGAAAGTTATCCTCCGGATGAGAGCATTGAGGAATCACAGGCACAATCTGAAAAGCCGAGAGACATAAAACCTAGAAAAACAAAAAAACAAGGGCCTGTAGCTGCATTTGATTCTTATGTGCTGGCTGCTGTTTGTGCTCTTGCCTGTGAGCTTCAGTTGTTCCCTTTGGTTACAAGAGGAAATAATAATTCAACTGCTAAAGATGTTCAAACTATAGCCAACCCTGCAAAAGTAAATGGATCTTCTATTCAGTATGGACATGGTATTGACTCAGCTATTTATCATACTCACAGAATCTTAGCAATTTTAGAGGCACTTTTTTCGCTGAAGCCGTCTTCTGTTGGTACCTCATGGAGTTATAGTTCAAATGAAATAGTTGCGGCAGCTATGGTTGCCGCTCATGTTTCTGAACTATTTAGACGGTCAAAGGCTTGCATGCATGCGCTCTCTGTCCTAATGCGATGCAAGTGGGATAATGAAATTTATGCCAGGGCATCATCATTGTATAATCTCATTGATATTCACAGCAAGGCTGTTGCATCCATTGTTAACAAGGCTGAACCATTAGAGGCACAATTGATATGTGCGCCTGTTCGGAAGGATTCCCCTGTTTGTTTAGATGGCAGAAAACAAAACAAACGTACAAATACCACTTGCTATGATCCTGGGCAGTCATCTGCCTCAGAATGTGAAGATTCAACTCATTCAGACAATAAACTCAGATGTGAGAGGGTGTTAGCACCAGATGATGGTTCAGGAAATTCCTTGGGCAAAGGTATAGCAAGTTTTCCACTAGATGCCTCAGATTTGGCCAATTTTCTCACAATGGACAGGCACATAGGATTCAATTGCAGTGCTCAAATTCTTCTGAGATCTGTGCTTGTAGAGAAACAGGAGTTATGTTTCTCTGTTGTTTCACTATTGTGGCACAAGCTGATAGCAGCCCCTGAAACACAACCCAGTGCTGAAAGCACATCTGCCCAACAGGGATGGAGACAGGTAATCTGTTAGGTTTCATGCTTCATGTAGTATTAATTTTTTAAGATCTGCTTATCATATCATCAGCATCTGATTAGAAACAACAACAATTTCTAGATTATAATCTTCATTATTTGAAACAAACTTTGAAATAATTTGTTAAAAAAGCACATGAAGTATATCAGTTGAAACAGTAAAAAAGTTGAACCTTTTGTTTCAATCAGTATTTCACCATAATTTCTTCATGAATGCTTATTTATTTCGCCAAATATTTGAACTTTGAATCTAGTTGCATTACCGGTCGGTTAGGTGGCCTATTAAGTCTTGGCTAGGGCCTTTCAACAGGGACTTCACTCCGTTAATTTTAGGAGAATACTCATTAGCAGGCCTCATTATCACCATTCACATGAGTTGGACTCACAATTATAAGTGGTTCCAATGACTATGGGTGTGATGATGAGTGTGTTAAAAGTTGTTGGTTCAAAAGGTAGTGAGAGGATCTCAATCCTTCATTAAGATGGAACATATGTGTTAGACTGTGTATGATGAGAAACGGTATAACCCCTACAATGAAATATGTATATGAACAAATCATAATGCATTACACATGCCCTTCTAGCGTGATATTGTATTAGTATTACAATTCTTAGAAATTATTTCCATTTGTTGGAATGTAAATATGGCAAGTTCTTCTGGTCTTTAATCATTAAGGAAAAACATGACAAGCATCCAGCTTCTCCTTGATGCAATGCCTTCTAACCTCTACATATAATTTTTCTTTTAATGAATGTTAGAATAAACCTTTCAGTAAATGCTTTTTGTAAATTAATGAACTGTTTTATGAACTCCTTGATCCCCAAATTAAAAAAAAAAGAAGAATGAACAGGTTTAAATGGCTTAGCTCTTATGCAGGTTGGCACATCAGCACTATTAATATGCAAATCTATAATGTGTCAATATTGAGTTAAACAGGTCAACCTAAACATGGCGTGGTTATTTCCATGTGACTCCTGGGTCAATTTGATTTTGACACAAACCTGTTAACACTAAACTCAAACCCACCAACTTCCCATTGGGTTGGAGTTGTTTGTATGGGTACTTTTACTTATTGTCACCCCTAGTATCCAAGGTCATTCAGGATATTTTTCTTTCAGATATGAAAGGGCCTGGCCATCCAACTTTTAGAGAATGCTTTATAGGTTCTCCTATTCTAGCTACTTGCTTATAGTGTTGGGTCATATTTAATCACATGTCCACAAGTGTAAGGTGTGGCATTTTGAAGCCCAATGGTTATTTTCCACCAATCTCTGCTCACATGCAGTAATACAGTAAATAAGATGTAACTAGAATTTTTATTAGGGAAACAGTTAAAGAAATCAAATTTACATACTCATTTTGTTATGGCATTGGAAAATTCCTAGCGACTAAAAAATAGCATTAATTTGTGTAATTCATGTGTTAGTATGTTGCTGATTCTAGTGTCCAAGACTTCAATAGCAATCTTCTATGTCAGATTAGGAAAGCATTTGACTAGATCTGTCTTTATTTTTCAGGTTTAACGAATAAAGGATTCACCTTAACTGATGCCATAGACTCTCCTTTTTATTTTCAAACATAAAATTTGATTTATTATCCTGGTGTGGATTGGTAACATTCTGGCATACAAATAAATTTTAACTGAGACTAGTGAGAGAGTGCATAAGAGTAGAACAGTTGGCGGAATACCCCTATGATTCATTTATAAATTCATCATTATGATTTCATGGAATTATATTTGTCTGACTATGCTACTTGGATGAAATTAGGTGGTTGATGCATTGTGCAATGTCGTATCAGCATCACCGGCAAAAGCAGCTACAGCAGTTATTCTTCAGGTCCAAAGTTTGTTCATCTTTTAAATATTGGTCTAAAATTAGAAAGACAAAACGGCCTGCTTTTCTTTATAGCTGCTGACTTGAATGCCATGTGTTTTGTAAACGGTGACACCAATTTGTAATTAGGGTAATAAAATTCAGATCTATCATTTGTGACCTCTGTACAACACGATGAACTGTCATCTGGATGTGTCCAAGCCAGCAGCCATAAATTGCCTTATTGTCTAGCTTTGTTGGTTTTAACTTTATTTTCTCTATTTGTTTGGTCACTTTCATGGCCTTGTGTTATTGTCAGGCGGATAGGGAATTGCAGCCATGGATTGCCAAAGATGATGATCAAGGTCAGAAAATGTGGAGAATCAACCAGCGGATTGTAAAGTTGATAGTGGAACTAATGAGAAATCATGATAGCCCAGAATCATTGGTAATTGTGGCAAGTGCCTCTGATCTACTTCTACGCGCCACAGATGGGATGCTTGTTGATGGGGAAGCTTGCACTTTACCGCAATTGGAGGTACTGTCTCTAATTATTGCCTCTTACAGATAGTCATTCACCAATCACCATGTCTTTTTAATTGAACGCTTGTGGTATTCTGAAGTCAATTGTGTTATTGCAAAGCTTCGTTGATGTGTTGAGTTTTTATCAATAAATGGCAGCTACTGGAAGCAACAGCTAGAGCAGTTCAGCCTGTACTAGAGTGGGGAGAATCTGGATTGGCAGTAGCAGATGGACTTTCAAACCTGTTAAAGGTGAGCAGATGCCCTTTATTGGCATAGTCAATTTGATAAAGGCTGAAGGTTGAAAGACAAAACATGCTTTCAAGCTGTTCATTATAAATACCAATGCCTATTAACATGGAGTAAGATGGAGCAAATAGAAAGGAAGTTCTTTCTTCTTTCCCTTGATGTCATTGCAAGATTTATACTGATGTGTGATCTGTAATCTGTCAATTCATGCAGTGTCGTCTGCCAGCTACAACTCGATGTCTCTCTCATCCAAGTGCACATGTTCGTGCTCTCAGCACATCAGTCCTTCGCAATATTTTGCATACAGGTTCAATTGAATCTAATTCTAAGCAGGTGGAAATAAATGGCATCCATCATCCTTCTTATCAGTGCTTCAGTATCGGTGTCATTGACTGGCATTCTGACATTGAGAAGTGCTTAACATGGGAAGCTCATAGTCAACTCGCGAGAGGAATGCCTATACAATTTCTTGATACCGCTGCCAAAGAATTAGGCTGTAATATTTCCATATAACATCGATTAACTTTCGGATTATCAGTATAAATGTCTTTTTCTTTCAAGTGAGACTACAAAGAGGAATAGACTTCTTCAAGTGGCTTTAAGGATATGGTTTGGGCAGAAATGTAACTCTTCAATTAGTCCTAGATATGAAGCCTTTGAAAGTTGTGAAACTCTTCAAGCAGAAATTGCCACCCTGAGGTTTCATTTGTCTAATCTTACTTTGCTTTAAGCTAGCTTTGTATGATATTGGCCCAGGTTTCAATTTGTTTGTCGGATTACTATATGTAATTTCACTTAACTTGATTATTACATTAGCATGAGGTGATAACTCAAGGATTCTGCTTAGCTTCAATCGGTTGGATAATTCAGTTTCTTTCAGCACATCAGTACCTAAAGTTGTTTTGGACCGGTGTTAATTTTGTTATAAATTGATAGATGAAGCTAAGATTCAATTTCTTAGTTGTGTTTTTTAATTCTGAGTGCCTAAATTTTTGTTCAAATAGATAGATGAAAGTGAAATTGGAGTATATAATTGTGAATTTTAAAATTTGAGGATAAATTATAGATTTGCGATTTTTAAACTTTTGAGTTTTTTTTTTCTTAAAATATTTAAGTTTTGATGGCATGTCTCTTCTGTCTTTAAACTTTTGAAAGTAATTTATTGGTTTTTTTCTTAATTTTTGTTGTTTTAACGTAGGGGAGATTATTTTTTAAAATCAAATAATTAATTTTTAGGTTAAATTTTAATTGATAATACATGATTAATATATGTTATAAATCAATAAATGATTTTTATTTATATTTAAATATTTTAATTGATAATACATGATTAATAAAAATTTTAAGTTAATTAAGTGGTATTTTTAAAATTTTTAAAATTTAAATGATATGCTTAAAATAATATTTTTAAAATTTAAAAATATTAACAAATAAAAAAATCATAATTGACAAAAAAAAAGGTAAAATAAAAAAAATTAGAAAAATTCCAAATTTTTTATCTTTAATTTTCCTTTTTTCTTTTTTTATTTGTTCTCTCTTCTTTCTTGCTCTCTTTTCTCTCTCCTATTGACCAAAGGCTTATTGATGGTGGTAGAAGGATGGATATGACCCAACGATGTCGCGATAGGGGTTAGAGCCAGATCGGCTCTTATAGCCACTGGTTCGACACAAGAAGAGAGACCAGCGGCAGTAGAGGACAAAATTTAGCTTCAATCGTCGTCAAGCTGTCGATTGGACTAGATGCAGCTATCTGTCATTTTTGGCAAATCTCTGGTCTATAGGGAAAGAAAGAGAGGAAGAAAGTAGAGAGGGAGAGAAATTTTTTTTTTTAAATGATGTATTTATCAAATAATATATAATTTAAAATAAAAAATTAAATATTTTTATTTTTAAATATAATATAGACTTTTAAAATTAAAATTGAATATAAATTAAAAAATAATTAATATACACGATTAACTTAAAAGTGCTTGTCAAGTGCCTCAATTATCACTTAATATTAGATTAGTCTAACATAAATATTGATAAAAGAATCATTTCTTTACATTGGTAGAAAAGTAGAGATGAATAAACAGCTTTTGAAAATTTAGGGATCGCATTGATGTGACTCAAAATTTAAAAACAATAGGTATAATATATCAAATATCAAATAAAGAATTTGATTATAGTTTAAGTATCATTTGTATAATTAATGATACAATTTTGAATGCCTTGGTTCTTTTACACTTATTTTGTAGATAACTAAAATTTAAGTGATTTTTCTGCGTTCATTCGATGCCAAGAATCCTATGCATTTTCAATGAAAACATCACCATTAATGAAAGATAAACTAAAGAATAGAAAAAAAATGAATTTATAACAAATCATATTGAATTCTTGTTTCTTTCGTTCTTTTCTTTTTTTAGTTTTTTTTCTCTAATTTTTTTCCTTTCACTAGCAAGTAAATCAAATGTTTGGCTGTCTTTTGTTATTAACAAATTTTGAAATTTAATACCGTTGATGGTGTTTTAAGATGTGGTGAGCTGAGAAGCTCTGATGACATGAGAGGTGGTTTGGAAAAAGTTTGGACCTGGTAAGAAAGTATGATAAAAAAAAAATACCGAATTGGTTCTCTGAGATGCGTTTCAAAGCTCAAGTCAGTTAAGAGTCTAAGGTTAAGATTTGAGGAAAAAAAGGGTAAATAGTAAAAAGTAGCAAGTGAGTTTGAGGAAAAAAGGTTCAAGATTCCCTATCTAGACTTTTTTTTACCTTATATATAAGATAATGGATAGTAATGTGATCAAACTTGGTGATAGTTGATGGGAAGTCCATGAGAAGCTCAAGGAAAAGTCATGTGAATGAGTGTGAGCTACATTTAATAATTTTATATTAGCGTAGGCTACATTTAATGATTCAAAATAAATTGGAAGTGAGTTGGTATGTTGCGAGGGGATGTACTGATAGGACTTTAGTACTTATAATTAGGCAAGCTTTTCCCATGGGCAAATAAGTAGGTGTGAGCCCATGTTGCACATTAGTTTCATATTGTGGCTCACCCTTGAGCTTGAAGATAGTAAAGCCACTAATTAATTTCTCTTAGCATATATAACACCAGCACCACATTCACTGATAGAATTCACGTTCTCAATTAACATTAAATGAAATAAGTCACCAAGGTTCCCAGGCATTTGACTTTAGCTGTGATGTGGCCAAATTAAATGTGGCCAGCAACAAGTGGAAATAAGGTGTAATGGCAAATGAAGCTCATGTAAAAAATAATGTAGATAGAACCCTGCCATTCCTTCATTGGCCCCCACTTAATTGATTGTAAAACCTTTAAGGGCCAAAGAAACTGAGAACATTGAATTCCCTGGATTAAAGCCACGTGATCCAGCATTTGGTTCGTCTTATTGGTCATCACCACTAATCAATACACATGTAGTAGATACATCCCTAGTTCAAAGTCTTTTGGCACCTCCAAAACAACATTTTTCCCCTTACTGCCCCAAGAGCACTCCTTTTAGAGCCTATAATACCCACCTCTCAAATCATTGATGTCGTGGCCCTAACCACCTTTCTTCTAAGCCTTTTGGGCTCCATTACCCCTCATTTGGCCTCCCTTTCCCTTTTCATGAAACTCACCACTGACCCCACCACTAAGGACTGGCATCATAGTGCCTTCATCGTCACTTGACTAATCTTCTACAAATTTTCTCTTTAGTGCCATTTTTCAACTCAAATTGGACAAAAATCATTAAAAACTCATAAATTTACTTACCCACAAATGCTTTTTGAGATTATTAGTAGACAAGCAATACACAAATAACTCAAAAACCAAAAAGCTTATCTTGCTTGAAAAATTAATAAATTCCCAATCCCTCTTTTTCCTTTATTTATACCCCATCAAACATTTTAATCAAAACGATACGAATTAAACACCCTTACTTGGACTGATCACTAAAATGGTTCGTATTAATTCCCAAGCCAAGCCTGAGCTTTAGTTACACTATTTTTCAAAAAAAATACAAGAATTCTATCATTAGCTAAACTAGTATAATTCAAAATTTAAAAGCAATAAATGTTGTTGACAACTTTTATACACTATTGCACCATGTGTCCTGCAAAGCCACATAACTAAAAAACACGGGTGTATATCTCAAAACACACCCAAAGATGTGCTTCATTCACTCGTACCACACGCACTCCTAGCATACAGTATAGAAAAAATTTCTAAGTCCTCACCTACTGCCTCCTATGTTTCAACCAATAAGGAAGCACCATAAACAAAGCTCATCAAGGCAAAATCCCTTAGCTAATATGGACATGTCTTCAATAGAGCTCATCAAGGTGAAGTCCCTCGACCAATAAGGGCACAATTAAGGTTTGCCAAGGTGAGGTCCTTCAACCAACAAGGATACATCATTGAACATAGCTTGACAAAGGTCTGAAGGCGGTCACTTAATAACCTCTCTCAGACTTGGAAGCAATTATTATACCTATTACTCACTCAATTAAAAAAGTCAACCTTTACACTCACCAAGTCAATACATGTTTGACTGTCACATTATTACAAAAGAGGATCGCCATTCAAACTCTTTGATTAAGAATCTGCAGGCAAACAAATCATACAAGTAATAAGTAAAGATCATTTCACGAGGATTATAAATAGAGTGATTCAAGTACTGAAATTGGCTCACATTTATTATATTTGGAGAAATTAGAATAAGAATGAATTATTATGTAAATTAATCAAAACAAAACCTAATTAATGCAATTAAACTTAAAAACATACAATAAAAATGAATTGATATGCAATTAACTTTAACTGATGCAAATAGCAAGTTATCAATTGAATTTAGATGCAAAAACTCTAATTAATCTAAATTGACATTACTAGTAAGTTAGAATTAAAAACTAAGCAATCAAGATCAATTTAAACATGAATTGATACTAAATAACTCTAAACAACAACCTAAATATGAAAACAATATGCTTTAATTAAAATCAAGAACAGAATATAACTAATAACCTATGGAACAACCTAAGTGAACAACTAAACATGCAAACTAACAAATTAATGAGATCCGAATCAAATAGGATGGATTAAACTAGAACCCATTAAACTTTTTTTCATGCAATTCTAAATTTAACATGCAATAACACTAATTTAAGCAATAGAACAAAAATTGCATCAAGTATTAGTGAATTAAACTTATGTAAATCCTAAAATATGCAATTATTATGAATTAACATTAACTTCACTTAAAACTTAAAAGAAAAAACCAATTATGCTAATTATCATGCAAGATTACTAAATTTAAATTTACCAAACTTAATTAAAATGAATTGATTACAAATTAAACCTTACAACATGCAACTTAAACAAATTACTCAATTAATCAATTAATTAACCCAAGAACATACAATATAATCAATTAATTAAACAAATAAAAACCTACAAACATACAATCTAATCAATTAACCTAAACACCAACTTAAACTTAAAATGAATTAGGTTAATAATAAGAACATGCAATATAGAACTAACTTTAGGAATTCTCACTTTAAAAGCAAACGGCATGTGAATAGCATAAACTAAATCATATTTAACTTCTAAAGAACACCTAAACATGAATTGCATAAAATAAAATTAATTTGAACTAAAAAAGAAAAAATAGAAACTTAAACTTGAAAACTGAAACTTGAATTGCTTTGAAAGCTAAAATTAAACTTGAACAACTTAAATTGCAATAAACAAAAGCTTAAGAACAAAAAACTTAAAAGAAAACAAAAAGAAAGTTGTTAAACTAAATATTGATCTGTCACCACAATCATGTGTTTTTCTAATGTTTAACCTAGCTATATCTAGAACAAGATTACATAGAAACCCTAAACTAATGGCCAACTGACTTGATCTTGACTTCTTGAACTGATTAGGTTCAACTAAATTTGGATTCTTGAATGATAAAGTCTTCTTAATTTGAATATTTGTTGTACTACTATGATTTGGCTCTCTCTAATATATTTAAGCTAAATCTTGAAATGATTACGTATTGATTTGGCTTCAATTTTGTTGATTTGGACAAAATCTTTTTTTTTTTTGGCATCTTAAAAAAATAAAGAAAAACTGACATGGCCTTCTAAAATACAAGAAGATATGTTCGATCAAGTCTTTTTATTCTTGCCTTGTTTCATGCATCTTGTAACCTTATTAAATGACTATTCTCTTCATAATTCAAGAGTATGGGTGCCTAGGGGTTTTTCAATAGAAATTAATGTATTGTATTTATGTTTAAATATTTAGCATCTTTCTAGAAACAAGTCGTTAACTCGGAGTAGATTTTGTGCTTCTTTAAGACTTTTTACAGTTTGCCTTTAAGTTGGAGTCTTTTTTGAAAAAAAAAATTCAATTATGAATTTAAATCCCAAGTGTATGCCACCTTTTCTTTCTTTAAGTCTTTTATTTTCATGCAAATCCTACCTTCGATAGGAATTCTCATTCAACCTATGATTACTTAGTCAACTAAGAAAAACCATCTTTAAATAGGACAACCAAATGCATTTCCTAAGCAAAGTAGAAATTCCAATTCAAAATAGGACTTCTTAATCAATGTGGGAATCCTTCCTGGAATATGATTGTTAAGGTTTATTTGGTCATTTCCAAATATGAGTAGAATTTTCAAGTCATCATTCACATAAGCCTTCAAGTTATCACTCTTGATTAATAAAAAAAATACTTACTGCCATATCATCCACTATAATCTCATATATGTGCACTTACATAGAACACCATGGACTTGTAGTGGTTTTTTCCCTTCTTAAATGCATATTTTCTCACCAACCTAACATCTACTACATCACCACATGATTCAACTAGTCCTACTTCTAAATAGTTTTTTTTTTCTTTAAACTTTTCTTGCAATAACTCATTCAATTCATCAACTTTTAGACAATCATCAACATCACTAGGGTAATTAATAGCCTTAAACATATTAAAAGTCACCTATTGATTTTTTACCCTTATGATAAGTGTCTTTTTTTGAACATCAATAAGTGCCTTACTAGTAGCTAGAAATGGTTTACCTAAGATGATTGTAGACACCAAATTTGTCTGGATCTTGATTTAAATTTTTGGGTTTTATTGAGTTCATAGATCAAAGCCCAATTTTTTTTTCGGGCTCGAGTTCATTATTGTTGTTTCATTTTTTCTGTTGTTCATTAGATATTAATATTAATTTATTAATTAAACAAAAGAAAAAAATAAAGAAAAAAAAAGGCAAACAATAAAACAATAAAAAAAAACAAAACATAAAAAAAAGAAGAGGTCTAGTCCCAGTGGTGCCGTACCTTCAACCACCCCTGTAGCCACTAGACCAGCCACCTTTATAGCCCTTAGCAATACCTGCAGCCACCCCTATAGCCACCACCTATTCCACCTACTATCCTAGATCCTCAGCTCCTTAAAACACCTAACTCATTTTCTTTCGAGCTCTTCAGACACACCCAGAAACCATAAGCTCGGATGCCCAACTTTCCTAGAATCTCATGCCCAAAAATCCCAATATCCCACACTTTCATACCCAGTGCCATAACCAAGTAAAAGTCACCAGCTAAACCTGCATCTTAGGATCACCTAGCATAAGCCCTAATTTCTGGCACCCGAGCCTTCTCTTATAATTTTTAAAAATTTCATCATTGGATAATTATTATTTATTCTTCAATTTTTATTAAAGATTTATTTTTTTTTATAATTATTTTAATAAAGAAAAACTTCTCTTAATAATTTTTCCTATATGTATAACTAATCAAGCAAAGTGTATCACAAGAAAAATAAATAAATAGAACTCATAAATAAATAAACAAATAAATAAAAAGAAAAAATTATCAAAAAAATAGAATTGCGGCTCGACTTGGTGGCTTTAGAAGATCTCAAATGTAGGAAGAAAAGTCAGCTAGACTAGATGGCTCGGCTGGTTTGGTGGCTCTACTTAAGAAGTTGAAAAAGTCTGGGGGTTAATAAGTGGATTGCGATGGGGTCGGGTCAGTTGATGGGTTGACGTATCGATCTAGGGTTTTTGAAAGGTTCGAAACAACGCCATTTTGTTTAGGTATAAATGCCCATTTTAGTTATCCTCAGTTATTTCTTTCATTTGTTTCTCTCATTATAAAGTCTCTCTAGACTCTCTATCTCTTTTAGGATTCCCAACTAAAAACTTTAAGGTTTTTAGATTTTGGTGCAGGCACCGCCATACCTTACCATCTACTGTCTTCGATCAACTATTATTGAAGCCCAAATTTTTCCTGAAAGCTAACCGTGGCCTCCTTGTCTCGAATATGGGCTTGGTTTTTTGAAAATCCTCCTCAAATGCATCAGATCTGAAGCTAAAAGTACAGCTTTCCTCCACTATTTTAGCATCTTTCATCTATCCAATCAAGTCAATCTTTAAGTATGATATTCAATTCCTTTTACTCTATGTTTGCACCGTTTTTTATCTTAAAAAACTTTAGGTCCCCATGAATCGTCACAGGTGCCATTCATCACTGCTGTTACTTTTACCACTATTTCTATCACTGATGTTTTTCCCTATTTACTTTTGTGCCTTGCCTTATTTCTTCTAATGTCCAGAAATCCCTAACAGCCTCACAACCAAAGATCTATTTCCCTTGTTTTACTAACTATGTCTACTTATTTTTTGTTATTGTGATACATCTTACAGGTGGTAGTTTGAATAAAGATTTAATGCTGGTGGCAGGGTCATGACTTCAGTGATGAGAACTGATAAAGGGCTGAGGCACTGCCTGTCTCAACAAAGAGGGCTGTTGTGATGTTTATGGTAATTGGGTCTAGGTTTTGGCTAAAAAACCAATGTTGGCAAGGTTAAGGGTGATGGTGGTTTTTTACTGGGATTTTATTGATGGGTGGCTGACGGTGGTTCCTTTGTATTGCCTATTTCTGTTCACTAATAGGTGATGTAGGTGGTTTTGGCCGATCGCTTTCAATGATTTTTTTTTTGTGATTTTTTTATGTCCTATATTATTGTGAATTGCAGTTTATTTATGGACAACGTTTTGACTTAATCAGTGTTTTAAGAAATAGTGAATTCTTCACAAATTGAAATTTTAATCTCATCATCAGAAGAAATGTTAGCCTTTATCTCCAAGAACAATATTTTCCCCAATCAATTTCAATCATTCAAGAATTATCTTTTTTTTTTAACAAATAACAAGATGAATTAAAACTAAAGATAATCAACCCTAAAGATAACAAATAATGATAAAACAAAATAATCAATCATAAATATATATATATATATATACACATATCAAAACAAATAAAGTAAAAAAAAGGATAAATAAATAAATAAACAAGATAAACATACAGATAAAACATCAAAAATATAAAAGTAAAATAAAATAAAATAAAATAATATGATTATTGGGCTTGGGCTTGATCGGATTAGGCCCAATTGATTTGGATCCGGATCAAATAGGGTGTCTATAACATTTTTAACCCTTAATCATTAGAAGTTGACTACTTTAAGATTGTAAAATAATTTTTTTACTCCTTAATAACTTAAATATACAATGAACCTATGGGTAAACGAACTCTGTATAGTAATATCTGATCACATGAATGGCAGAGTGTAAGGAAAGGTCAAAGTGGAAAAAGAATTGAATGAAGAATAAATGGGATTTTTTTAGGGTATTATGAAATGAAGAGGTTGTGTTGAAGGAAGAGTAAAAATGAGATTCAACTTGGAGTTAAACGACAACATTTCAAGAAAGGGTAAGCATCAATTTTGAAGGTCTTTTAGAATTATTTGGTAATTTTAAGAAAGGATTATGGGGGAAAAGTAAGAAGGAAGTAAGCGGAGTAGAGAGTGAGATGAAAAAAAACTAGGAAAAAGAAGTAGAAGAAGAAAAGGAAAGACATTTTTTTTTCTTTTTTAGAGGGAAAAATGAGTAAAAAAGGTAAATATTTTTGTGAAAATTTGATGATGCTTTGAAAGATTTAAAAAGCAGTTTTGAAATATCAAGTTTTGATCTGTAATAATTTTCTCAAAAACCAATTAATAAAGACATGAGAGGTAGGGAATAGGGTGTGTAGAAAAAGAATGTGAGAGATGGGATGGTACTATTACTATTACTTATTACTATGTAATACTATGACTAGGCCTACCAAATTTAAAAGAACAAAAGAGAGAAGATATTTTTAACATGTGGTGTTGTAGTTGCATGCCTAAAAAGCATAAAAACAAATAACATAACAAAAGAAATTTTTTTTGAAAATTAAAATTAATTATGTCAATTAAAGTATGAAAAAAGTATAAATATTTTTAAAAATTAAAAATAATTAAATAATATTTTTTATCTTGCAGCGAAGCTCAAGTAATATTTCTAGTTACATTTAAAGTAATCTTCATGGAGATTTCTTTAATGCCATTCTATACAATTGATTAGAGGGTGACACATGGCAAAACAAAAGCTCCTTCTTCCGTAAAAGGCCAAATTATTATAATATTTCTCTTGTCATAATTATGAAAATATCTTATTTGTTATAATTTGTCAAAATTATTATAATATCTATTTTATTATAATTATAAAAATATCTCTTCTATCATAACTAGTTAAAATTATTATCATACCTCTCTTATCATAATTATGAAAATGATATTCTACCATAATTGATTAAAATTATTATGATACCCTTCCTACCATAATTACAAAAATACACTTTCTACCATAATTGACCAAAATTTTTATAATACCTCTTTAACCATAATTATGAAAATGTTCTTATGATTACCTCATAATTATTTATTAAATTTTACCATAATATAAAATTAACCACATATTAAATTATTAAAATAATATTACCATTACTACATGAAAATTTGATATTTGGCATTTTATAAAAATTACTATAATACCCTATTAAATTACATATTAAATTAATTACATAAAACTTAACTAGATATTAAATTATTATAATAAAATAACATAAAAAATATAATATGATAATTATAAATGTAAAAAGACATGACAAAGAAATTAAATTATTTGTTATTTTATTTTAAATATTTTTACAAAAAATTATAAACTTTAATAAATTAAAATTTATACATTTGATCAAATGATTAATAAAAATACAATGATCAAAATATAGTATAAAAATTAACAAAAAACTATAATTGTAATATATGAGATACTATATGTATATTAATTTTAATACTTTTATAATATTTTTATTTATTTTATTATTTATTATTTTGACATTAAATAATTATAGATATATTTAAAATAATAAAAATCGATAAATAATAATAAAATTTTTTGACAAAAATAGTTCACCTCGGCTACTTGGTGGCCACTTCCAGTTTAAGGAGGAAAATAGCAAAAAATTATGTCTAAAAAATTTCTCTTGTTTTTATGTTGAAATTGATTTTGGTCTTCTAAATTTTGGTCTGTCCAACAGTAATTGGACCGCAAAAAATTTCTTTTTTGTTTTTTAGCTCAAAACCCACTCACCCAGAAGCCCAAAACCCAACCTACCGCTTAAAAACCCTAGTTAGGGATCATTATATATAAGCACTTTAAAAACCCTAGTGTTGCCTCCGTGGTTCTTTGCTTCAGCTCACCATTCCTCCGGAGCTTCTTCCCTGCTCTTCCCCTAACCTCCTTATCCCTCACAAAAATGGTAATTAGGGTTCCGTCTTTCTCCTCCAAATTCCTAATCTTTATTCTCTGTTCCCATCATTTCATTAGTTCATCTCTTTCTCAGCCTTTTTTGTATGCTTTATTTTTCTTGATATGACTCACAGTTCTTGATCTAAATCTGCTTCATTTTTTATTGTTTTTTTTATGTTAGAGGGTTGGTATGAGCGTTTGTTAAATGGGTTTTGTATTATTTGAATTGTTCGTTTATGTTTTTTTTTTTATAAAGATTGTTTCTTTTAACTTCATTTTAATGTTTTGTGTGTGTGTGTTTGTGTGTAGTCTCTGGTGGCCAACGAAGATTTTCAGCACATTTTGCGTGTGCTGAACACCAACGTTGATGGAAAGCAGAAGATTATGTTTGCTTTGACCTCCATCAAGGGTATCGGAAGGCGTTTCGCTAACATTGTTTGCAAGAAGGCTGATGTCGACATGAACAAGAGGTTTGTTTTATTTTTAAAATTTTAGACAAAGAAATGATGCTTTTATGGCACAAAGTTTAGGCAATGATATATGATATGCTTTTAGCTTTTTCATGTTGAAATGATTAAAAGAAGAATATTATGAGTGTCGATTTATTCTATCTACTTTAGTTTAAATAGTCTTCTAGGCTGCTATTACTTATATAGCTCAGTCTGTGGCATGAGGATGTTGTCAATGGGATTCAGTTTTTGGTAATTTGCTGTGGAGATCTTATTTGATTTTTACTTCTTTTTGTTATCAGGGCTGGTGAATTGACTGCACAAGAGCTGGACAATCTCATGACCATTGTTGCGAACCCCAGGCAGTTTAAAATTCCAGACTGGTTTCTGAATAGGCAGAAGGATTACAAGGATGGAAAGTATTCCCAAGTTGTGTCTAATGCTCTTGACATGAAGTTGAGAGATGACTTGGAGCGCTTGAAGAAGATCAGGTTAACTATTTCTTCTTTTTATTTGTGGTAGTGTTAATCATTGCCCTTGTGTATTTGATCTGCCATTTATTTGATAATTAAAAAGATATGATCAAGCCAACTCTATCTAAGCATGAATGTTTCTGTTTAATTTGAGTTTATGTTTGCCTAAGTCTCATAATATGTCCTTTTACTTGCAATTGCTTCCGCATTCTTAGTAAGCATTTTCTAGCATATGACAAAATGATTTGGACAATTTATTTGAGATATTCTCTTCTATAGCATTTGTATTTGAATTTTTTGATGCTGAGAGTAAAACATGTCTCTTGGTCTTTCCTGCGTGTTATCTTGCATGTGGGCAAGTTTGTAGGAACCTACATTCATATTTGCTTGCTTTCTGTGCAGTCTCTTACAAGCTTTCTGTTGGTGGGCAGGTTATTGCGATAATGCTAGGTGTATTTTTGTGGTATCTTGATGATGTTTATTATTGATTAAGATGAGAAGAGGGTTTTGCTACAAAAACTTAGAAATCTTAAAATCTAAGATATTATGCCATTTTTGCTTATGTAATTAGGCATACATACTCAAATAACCATGGTGTACGAATGGTAAGACTTATGATTTACAATTATTATGTTTTGGATCAAAAGTAAAAAATGTTAAATCATATATATTTAAATGTTCCTTAGCTAAAATTATTTTTCTTTATTTTCTTCCTTTCTCATTCAATCATTTGCTGTGGGTTAAGAAATTCTTGAGAAATAATTTGCATTCTGTTTGATTCAGTTTACTCATTGTGATCTACTTTCTGGATATTGGGGCATGGGATGGCAGCTAACATGTGAATACTGTCATGCAGGAACCACCGTGGTCTGAGACACTACTGGGGCCTTCGAGTCCGTGGGCAGCACACCAAGACCACTGGTCGCAGAGGGAAGACTGTTGGTGTCTCTAAGAAGCGATGAATGCTTCATATAAATTTTGGACAAATATATATTGTCAGGCAGAGAGTTGATTTCCTTGCTTTTAAGCAACGTTTGCATCAAGACAAGTTTTTGATATGATTTTCCTTCTTGTTTTCGATTGCTTTTAAAACCCTTTCAGACTACTGTTTTAATTAATCATTTGTTGATCTTTTTATCTGTTTGGTCAAAAAAATTTTGATCTTTTTTTATCTAAGTAAACTTTCATTGATAGGTATATTTAGATTAAATGTTGCTTCTTTGAAATGTTCAGTTCCTTTAGCACGTGTGTTTCCCATTGATGCGCAAAAGGCATTTACTTGAAGGTTTAGGCGTCAATATGGTTAATATTGCTGCTGCTAAGGGAATTATAAGGGATGCTTCTTTAGGGCATGGTTAAGTTTCTTCTGCTTCACCGCTACGAAAACAGATTTTACACGTACTAACTCTTGGTTTAATTTCTTCGCACTTGTGGCCCCCATATCTTCGGTAAATCTTTTCCTTGCCCGTGACCATACTCTCATTAGAGTCGGCTACACACCTTTCTTATCACAACAAGAACAAGATTTTGTTTCAATATTTTCATTTGAAATTGGAAAGGAAAACTTACCTTTCTTATCGTAACAAGGTTTTGTTTCAATATTTTGTCTTAGGAATTAAAAAGGAAAACTTCTTGTTTAAGCTTAATAAACATTGACTTTGTTACCTTGCTTTATTCGTAATGAACATAGTAATCCTTAGTTCTAATAGGTTGTTTCAACGGATTAGCTTAAAAAGAAAGAATGTGTCTCCATCCTTAGTTCCAACAGGTTATTCCAACGCTTAGCTTAGAAAGAATGTGTCTCCAGTTCGACAAAACCCAAAAGTGGATAAGAATGAGAAAAATGAACAAATGGAGCTTACAAGAAAAAAAAGTTTTGGCGGACAGCATGGGCAACTAAGTAATTATCGTAAGGAATTTTTATTTTTTTTTTAAATTTTGAGAGTCCTGCTTCTTTTCTGTTTTAGTTTTTCCAGCTTATATTGGAGGATTTGTATCCATTCTGTGTTCTACAATATTTTTACCATACTACATCTATTTTAGGTTTTTTTTTTATTAGTAGTTATTACTGTTTTTCCTTTTTTATGAAAGTAATTATTTCTAATTTTTTAGAAAAATATGACATTAGAAATACTTTCCGGCATTTTACAACAAATGTTTTTTAGTATCATTATTTTCATAATGAAAGTATGAAAAATTAAGAGTGCACCTTCGTTAGATTCTTCAAGTCAACTTGAGTTACTTGAAGTCAACATGAATTGGATTATGTGACAAATCAATCTCCTTTTTGATTTAATCCAATCCAACTCAATTTATATGGGATCTGATTGAAATGGATCATATAAAATTTTTTGTTAATTTGTTTGTTTGAAAAAGAATTAATAATTTGATTTTCAAATGAGGATTTCAGCAATAGTCTCATTATCGTTTGAAAAATAATGTGTTCAAAGAATTATTATAAGAAGTAAATTAATATTATTTTATTAAAATAAAATTGTAGGTCTCAGAGTTTTTAAAAAAGTGTTACAAGAAGGCAACCGGTGAGTAAGTCACATTAGCATTGTTTGTTTTAAACAAAACAATTTTTTTTTAGGTCGAGTTCATGTAAGTCGTGATACAGTCTGTGCTTTCCCCCCAAAAGTTGTTAACCCATGAATAAGAACCTAATTCGATCGATGTTAACTTCTAACTTAATCCGACCCAAATCATATTAGTTAAGTTGAATTAGTTCTTGGGTTAACCCAGCCCAAGTTACACTCAAATGGGAAAAGGTTGAAAACTTATTTTTATATTCTACTTTGAAGCGTGTACAGATAGAACTTTGGTAAGCATACCACAAGTTTATTTATAGTATTCTTTATTTTTTTTTATAGACATTTTATTGTGTGTTTTCTATGTCTATTGATATTATTATATTTTGCTGATATCAAGAACAAATGGAGAAACTTGAAAGGAAAAATTATGTCTCCTATCATATAACTATTGTACTCTGATTTTGTAACAGTTAAAAAATATTATTATTTGAAGTTTAAATATATTTCTTATTAGTGTTTGATTTCTTTTTATTAGTGTTTATTGGTTGGAAGTAGTGATATTTCTATAACAAATGATGTGTATGAAATTTTAATATAGATTATGTTGGATGTGATGAGATTGTACAAGATGTGGTTGCTTATGTTATTATTCAACATACATTCATTCATTTATATCTAATATTCCTTTTTGTCTTATATATTATGTTTGATTTTGACTTTTGCATAAAATTTAAAAAATTTTAAATTAAATTTTGACTTTCATTGATTATAATATTTTGTAATTATCCTTATTTTGAAAAAAAAAATGGAGTTATAATTAAGAATATAAGATAAAATAAGAATATATATATGTATATTCTAATTTTCGAACAAAAAATTGTTTTAGAAAAACTAATGATATGCAAACAAGACAAATATATATATACACACACCCAAAGGAGGTGTTCATTTCATAAGATTTTGACATTTAGCAATTTTGTTACTTTAATTCTTAGTGGGATAAATAGCACTAGTAGAACATAAACTTTGAATTAAATTTTATTTTGATTTTAAATTTTAAAAAATTTTGATTGGACCTTCAATTATCCAAAATTATCATATTTTGATTCTTTGATTTATGCAATCATTTAAATTGAATGATAAATGTTAACATCAATCGATATCTTATGTGACAAATAAAAATATCAAAATAGAATTTCATTCAAAATTTAAATACAAAAAATGCTTGTATCTGGAAAAGTCCATATTTTTTTGAACTATTAAGTAAAATTTTTCAAATCATTTTAAAAAATTATTTATTAATTTATTCATAATATTTTTCCTATCAAAAATAATTTATTTTGTATCTATTTTTAATAAAGTTTTATATTTATAAAAATATTAAAAAAAATTAACAATCAAAACATCTCGTACCACCTCCGATCCAATAAAGAAAAAAAATCGAGTTATTGAAAATAATATTTTTATTTTATATAAATATAAAATTTTTAATAAAAAACATATTTAAAATATATATTCTTAGATAGAAAATAGATTTTTGAATAGATTAATAAATCTATTTTTTAAAATGATATAAAATTTTTTACTTAATATTTTAAAATAATATGGAGTTTTTTATTCAATTTTCTAAACCAATATAGAAATTTTTAGTTAATTTTTTAAAATGATACGAAATTTTCTTTAAAAAAGTTTTCAAATTTTTAACTAAATTTTAGTTTTTAAAGATCTATTTTCTATTAAAAATAGTATTTTACTGATAAATAAGATCATAATAAAAAATAAAAAAATAATATTTTATAAAATATATTTAAAAATAAAAAAACATTTTTTCTTTAATTATTTTTATTTTTATTTTTTTCTTCTTTATAAAATATATTATAAAAATTATATGGATACTTGTCTTTGAAGAAGACATTCTTCGAAGACCAAGAATTTGCTTCGTAAAATTATAAGGATTGATTAACAAGGGAAATGCATTGCTAATTTAACATGCTTTGACACTAGGTAGTCATGGTGTTCGCTTGAACGTCTCAAGAGATTGGAAACTTCAATTAAAATGATGCTCAGAATCAAGAAAAATGATTGTTTTGAAGTAAATTGCACAGAAAAGAAATTAATATATAAATTATATTCTTGAAATAGAAAAGCAAATTTTCAAAAAAATCTAATCCTATGGAAAATGATCCATTCCCTCAGAGTGAACCCAATGCAAAAAGAATAAGAATTACAAAAATCAGGATAAAAATAATTTAAAATTATGGTTGGTTTTTCTGAAATCAGCTACACCCTTGTATGCTTAACTTACATCCTACACGGAGAATTAGGCTTTCTCAGTCGTGTTCATTAGAATCTGACAAACTACCATGCTTTGGTTGTCTGCTGGTAGGTAGAGAAAGGCTCCGGCGCTCCTTCCCACCAGGCTTAGATGAAGCATTTCCATACCAAATCATTCCAGCCACAGCTATGATCATGCCCAGAACCACATGCAGATTGAGACCATCTTTTCCAAAGAAAAAGAATCCCATAATCAACACAAGGATTGTCTTCATATGGCCGAGTACTTGGAAGGACACGGCAGTAAATCTACCAATGCATATGAACTGGCTGAGGTTCGTTCCTACTGCTATAGTACATGAAAGAATTATGAAAATCTGCAAAGACCAAGAAATAAAACAGCTGTGAGTAATACCAAAACTCACAGGAACAAGCTATAATTGGAATTACACACATGCATAACTGCATCCAGGAAAGGCAGGCACCAAAAATGGCAACCGAGCTTGCTGCTACAACAAATGCAGCAGCAGAACCACATTGGAATGAGTGAAAGTGAACTTATAGCTCAAATATTATATCAATGCATGGGTCTATTTTATACAGCAGCTAAAGAGATAGAGAGGAGAGTGGGTACATCAGTTGATATATGCTGCATGTTATAAATCAGACTAACGATTAATTGATTTTCTCCAATCAGAATGAACTGAACACAAATATTTCCGCTAGGCATGCCTAAACTCATGTTGAGGATAGATGTTTTAATAGATGTTAGGCACTGTATGGCATTTAAGTGGTATTAGGAGATGCATTCAGATATGCTAACAACAACAACATCATATGCAATGCAAATTAAGCATAACTGAAGGCCACAAGACAAACAAGTAATTGCATGAATTACAGCATGCAAATTCATGAACGCATGCCATTTAATTCATATAAACATGATTCTAACAGCAACTCTGAAACAAGTAAATCTAACCTTGTTCTACATTGATGGCAACAACAACCATATGCAAAAAACTCATGAAGCAATGAATACATATAGATAGAACACTTACCACAGACACTAGGTTATAACTATAAGAATCAACTCTCTTGTTTGTCAACCAATAATCCAGAAATGGACCTAATACCAGCAGTGTTCCAGCCTGCGCAGGAGCAGTGTGTCCCAATAGGTTGAAGGAACTAAGGTTATACCTTCGTTGAAGGTGATGAACATACTGCAAAAATAAACATAACAAAAAATAAAAACTACATTGTAAGTTCTAAAAAATACAGCAATTCAGAACATTAGAAGATTCAATTTATATGCACAGGAATTAACAACTTACATACTGTTGTAGAGAAGTACTCCAAACTGCAATAAAAGCAGCTATGAAACCTTTAGTATTAACACTCACATCAGTGACAGTACAAACACCAACACCCAGAAGAACAACAGCTATGCTCAGCTTTGTATCTCTGGAGTACCGAATCTTGTCCATCACAACTTCCAGAAAGCAGGATACAGGAATCATACTCAGCTTTGCAATCTGCCATTGAATTGGAGAATCTGTGATTTCCAAATCACCTCAAAAACACAACTAGGAAAATCCAGCAAATATTATACTTTACCTGATAAAATCCCACAGAGTTCCACATCAAACTAACATTCATTCCAACGATAGAGAAGTTTGCAAACAAAACAAATTTCAAAAGCTCTGGCAAGGGTAGATGAGAAGATTGAATGTATCCTAACCATCTTAGAACAGCCGTCATCAAGGTTGTGGTAGCAAAATGCAAACCAGTTAATGTTGTGGCTGCAACAATTTGCAATAAAATACAAAGGAATTAGTGACAGTTTATTACATCCTTGTTGCAGCAAGCATAATCAGAATATTCATAAAGTAACAAAAACCAGAATCTTTAGCTTATTTACTTGCAGATGATTATTATACCAGCATCACAAACATCCTACACTTAAATCCCAGCTACTTCCAACTTCCAAGTCAAGCCTTCCTCTTCATCTCTATTGATGATTACAGTTTTTTTTTTATTTCAATTGTTTCCCACTACTTCCAATCATTTCCTCTCCCTCTAGAACAGGTCAAAAAGAAAGGGGGTATGTAGGGAAGGGAATCATAGAACATACTGTTCACTTTCTCCACCATTTACAACCCCCACAAACCCATACCAAACATATTCCAGATTTGAACCTCATCCTCATTTCTGTGTATAATAAGGCCAATTCTACAGCTTTTTTGCAAGATTGCTTATCTGCTCTTCAGCCTTACCACTCCACTATCATCTGCCCTTCAGCCCTACCACTCCATGATCACAATTTTCAAACCTTTAGAACTCACCTGCTGATTTCATTTTCCAAGATAATGCTCACAACTGTTACAGCAACTCTTTGCTCAGCAAACTATTCTCATTTATTTGTATTTCATGTGCTGATCTCATGGCAACTCGTAACTTTGATCCTATATATTTGTATAAGAGAATTTGCCAAGAAAATTTCCAAATTCAATTGAACTATAACAAGCCACAACATCATTTACCGTTTGTGGCATAAGAAGAGAGGGAGGGAGGAAGCAATTCAAAAGAGTTTGAAAGGAAAAGCAATTTACCGAAACTGAAACCATAAGTAGCCATTAAGGCTTTATTGACAATAATAATTCCAACAGAAGTGACAACATTGAACATCCAAGCAGCCACATCTACAACTGCTTTTCTATCAGCCTTATTAGCTGGAGCCATTTTATATTTTGTTGCTAGTGATAACCCCAAATCCTATTTCACTCAACGTTCTTTAAATAATCCATCCATGTGCATATGATGTCCAAGACTTGTCAACAACGTCAGCAATAAGTCCTACAAAAATAATAGCAACAAATAAGGGAAAAAACTTGAACAGCTAATTTATTGAAATCCAATTAAAAAAAAATGCTTGTGAGAACAGTCTACAAAGCCATGCTGAAAAGACACGTACAATTAAGATATGAGTTTAAAACTTAGAACAACCACTAATAGCCTGATATTCCAAAAAGCACAAGAGTGGCTTTACTCTCTTAAATTACTATCCTTCCACCTTTAGGAACCTTTGACTAGCAGTGATTCACCTTTTCTGCAAACTAGTTCTACTTTTATAAATTTTTATTTTATTTTGCCTAATTTTCAAGAAGGAAAAATTAGGGGAAAAAAAATCCAAACCACATTAAAAAAAAAAAAAACTGCATAAAACACAAATATTTAGCAACATTTTTCCCATTAAATACTAACCCAATTTGTAAATTTCAGCATTGAAAAATCATGATACCCATGTAACCAACTCAATGCCTAGGCTTACTACAAAATCTTCTACCTCTGATGTATTACCCAATTCGAGAACAGATCTAAGTAATTTGCTAATTCCTACAAAAGCAATGACGTGCAAACGACATCCACACACTGAAATGTATTGTGCTCAACAGATCACGGTGACGGCGATCCGCAAACATGAATTCAACTCAACTCCAACTATTGATTTTTGAGTTGTACAATAACTAACCAATAAGAGATGTTTTCCCTCTTTGAATCAGATTATGAACACAATTCTTGCAGAAAATAATTTAACTCAAATGATAGATTTCATTTTTTTTCCCTCGTCAAAGATAATTGCAAAATTCTACATTAGTCAAACACATTAAATATATAAGAGTGAAAAGAAATGAGCAAAATATTAAAGTTAATTAAACTATGAAATTTTACTTTAGATTTGGTTTAGTGGTTAATAAAAAAAAAAGCAAAGCAAATCACATTGAACAGTTTTAACACTCTAATCAATGATGCTACAGATCCAGATCAAGTAAAGAAGGAAAAAAATGATAAAATTGGAAAATAGATCTAAGAAAAAAACAGTGCTAGATCTCAGAATTGATATCAATGGAGAAAGCAAATAACAGATCTAACGCATTGAAAGGGAAATGAAAACGATAGGCCATAGTACCGTTTAGTTGAAATGGAAAGTCAGACGTCGATAAATGAGAGAAATGAAGGGAAAGGAAATGTTTGGAAATTAGATTCTTTGGATCCCCAGAGAGTTGGAGAGAAAAGGAAATTTCAATTTTTTTGTAAACATTAGTTGGAAAATGAAGGGATCGTGGAAGAGGAACTCAGACAGGCAGACAAAAGCCAGCAAAATCACGACATCCGATGTTTCACGTTTTTTTTTTTTTCACAATTCACTCTTCTTTCCTTCCATCCTACACATTTTTTATTCCCTTTCCCTTATTCCATCCTACACATTTTTTATTCCCTTTCCCTTATTTCATTTTTTTCATTTTCTTTTTTTGCTAATAAGTTCGTGTAGACATCTAATTTAGTCCAAGCTCAGATCAATTGAGCCTGATCTAAATGGATAAGTCTATTTTATTTTTTTTTATTTTTTATTTTTTTGTATCTTATTTATTATTACTATTTATTAATATATATTTTTTATTTTTTATTTATCTGTTGATATATATATTTTATTATTATTTATCTATTATTATTATTATTTATCTATTAATATATTATCTTTATTTTTTTATTTATTTTTTTCTTTGTTTCTTTCTTTTTCTGATTACTCGATTGAGATTAGGATTAGGAACAGCTGAGATTCTGACGTGAATTTGGGGCTGGTAGAATTGGGATTAGATTCAAAGATTGAATCCAAGTCCCAGAGGGAATTGAGATTGATCAAAAACTCTTCTTATCAACTCCTATAAATAGGTGTTGGAATAGAACAAAAAACACACTGACAGAGAGAGAGCGAAAAGAGAAAGAAAAAAGGCGTTCAGAAATGTCAGAAGTAATTTCAGGATTTTTTGAAGAATTTTAAGTGAATTTTTTCTGAAAATTTTTGGAAAATTTTTAGATTTCGGTTGAATTTTTCGACAAAGTTTAAATTTTTTGGTGAATTTTTCGGCATCGGTTGAACTTTTCGGCCAATTACCCAATTTTCGGTAACTATTTTCAAAAATCGACCAACTTTTCGACGAACTTCTAACGAAAAACCCAGATTTCGATGATATTTTTTAGAATCCGACGAGATTCAACCAAAGTTCTTCGTTGTTTAGAGAGAGGGATGAGGACTCGAGTGTTAACCAACCCCTGGAGTCGAGTCGAGCCGAACCGATGCCCCGAGTTGCATCTTCAAGCCGCCATTTCTTCCTTAAGTCGAGCCTCTAAGCCAAGCCGTTCTAAAGTTTTTATTTTATTTTATTTTATTTTATTTATTTATTATTATTATTATTATTATTATTTATTGATTATATTAGAATTATTTAGTATTTCTTATTTTATTTTATTTTATTTTCTTTATTTTCTTTAAATAAAATTCCAAAAAAATTATTTTTAAGAAAAAGTTGAAAGTATCAATTTTTCTTGAAAATAAGTCTTCAAAAAAATATTTTTAAGAAAAAGTTGAAAGTATCAATTTTTCTTAAAAATAAGTTTTCTAAAAAATATTTTCGAGAAAAAGTTGAAAGTATTAATTTTCTTTGAAAATAATTTTTTAAAAAAAGTTTTTTTTTTTGAAAAAGTTGAAAGTATCAATTTTCCTTGTACGAAAGCAATGAGTTTTTTTTTTTTTGAAGAGGAAAAGGTTTATACCTAAAGCTAAATCATCTTTTTCTTTTTTTTTTCGTTTTATTTCTTTTCCTTTGTGTTTTCTTGAATTTTCTTTTATATTAAAAAATTCGACGATAGAGCCTCTATAAGTGAAACAGTAGTCTCTTTGCATACTCTTGAGGTGAGGAAATTTTCTTAATTTTTTGCTAAAAGTATTAGAGTTAATTGAGAATAATTTTTAATAATTAATTACTTGATAAATTTTTAAGGCTTATTGGATAACACAAAATTAAGCTGGTACCATCTTTCGATGGACGTTGTGAGGGTGCTATAACCTTCCTCACACGTAACCGTACTCTCAAACTCTGTTCTGATTAGTAGACTTGAACCTATTCTTTTAGGGACCTTTAGGCTTAGGTGTTCCCTAAAAGGATAGACTCCTTAAGTGGCTAATCACACCTAGATAAAAAAGATTGGTGGTGACTCCTTCAAGTCAATGTCTAGCGATAGATCCCCGAATCTAGACGTTATGACAGCTTGACGACTCCACTAGGGATTGTCTAAGAGTCAGGCCAGCAAATAAATTTGTGTTATCCAAAAGCCTAATAAAATTGAACCTTTTTTATAGATTTTTTTATTCATTCATGTTCATTTACTTTATTAATTATGTCATTCATATGCATATGCATAACATGAGCTCTATACCCGAGCTTCATCTTTTTAGGAGGGAGTAAAGTACCTATTGCTTTCATGAGGTTTAATGCCTCCGCAGTGGCTAGCGAAATACCCCCACTCAAATTGAACCTTTTTCGCTTGTAGCCTGTAATGGGTGAGGATTAGGATGCCTTACTAGTCTGTGATGAACAATGATGTAAGGAGCAATTTGAAACCTTTAGACTTTAACCTCAAACCACATATAGTAAACCTTAAGAGTGCCTAACCTATAGATAGAGCCATCATTCTTCCCTTTTAGAATTAACCAAAAGCATAGGGTTCATTCCTCTTATTCTGTATGATGTTTTAATTTACTTAGTTATTTTTTTTTTTTCTGGGCATACTAACCTTTTCTCTCATTCTTTTGCATTGGTTCATGTTCATATCATAAAGTTGCATAAAAAACATTTGCTTGAAAGATGGTCTTCAACAAAAATTTTTCATGGACTCCATAAAACGACTAGTTTATTCTTCATCTGTATTAGCACCTTGTGAGTCACCAACGAAGTAAGGATCCAGTCAGAAAAGATTCAACTGAAGAGAGGGGATTGCTTATCAATCGGACATGATTCTACCTTATCTCAAGAAACATCTATCATTCTCAAATAAAATAATCTATAAGATTTAGTTGATATATAAAAGAAGATGAGTCCGTCAAGACAAGAGTAATTTTGTCAAAGACACGGGCATATAGCGTACCTTCTTACAGTAGTTATCGACGATCAACTAATTAGAGCTGCAACCTAATTTTGAGATCTTACATACAAGTGTTTCATCTTCAATGAAGTTGATATGACACCAAACATCGAAGAATATTTAATTTTATAGGGTTTGCACCTCAAGGCTCCTTATAAGATATATGTCAAAAAACACCAATCAAGATTTCGTAAGGGTCAACTCATGGGGATAGACAAAGAAGTTATGGATTCTCATACAAAGAAGAAATAAGAACAGGTTTGCTTACCTTGAAAGTTCATTCATGAGTTTCTGGTGTAACATGCCAATGAAGAATGGGGGTTAGATATATTTGCCTTAGCCATATACGAAATGGTGATATTTTCAAAGGTTTTGGGTTACATTGAAATAGCGGTGGTTGACTTCTTCGAGAGTGTGATCAACGGTTGTAATCCTTCAATGATAATATTAGCAGAGACTATCAGATCTTTGAATTACTATCGTCAGAATGGAGGGTGCTTTATAGGTTGTATGCAGTTATTATACTTATAGATGAAAAGCCATTTCAAATAGAGAAAATGTGCTTTCTCGAAGCTTTATGTTTGTAATCGAGCTCATATCAAGAAATTCTATGAAAGTGGGTAGTTAGAACAAAAATCTAAAAAAAAATAAGTAACTTTCTTACAAAAATTGACCAGTACAGAAGTAAGGTGGTTGGCCCCGTGGATGAATCATGAACCTATATTGTATCAATGTGGGAATAATACAATGGTCCCACTTTTAGGTTTATAGGGAGCGACAAATTATGCACCACTCCTAGTGAGAAGGTAGTTTGGGGTAAAATAGTTCATTCCTATGACGCATGGGCTTCATAAGTTAGATTTCTCTTATAGTGAGCCAAAAGTATTTCAGAGGATGAATGAGATGATTAAAGCATGAAAAAATCTTCGAAGAGTGAGTCTTGAATCGTTTATTGATAAAGTCACTCCAGGGTATTTGCTTTGAAGAGCAAAGCGAAGACAAGAAATGGTATTCACTTATGAAAGCTTTCAACCACCAACAAGAGGAAAGCTTGAAGAGACACCATCAGAATTAGAGCTTGCGACAAAAGAATTTGAGTCTGAAAAAGATAAGTTAAAGTAAGAAATCCAGAAGCTTCGAGAAGAAAAAGACCAGTGAAAAGGTAGAGCTGAAAGTCATGAAACCAGAGTTTGCAAAATTACGAGAGAACGTGATATAGCTGTTGAAGACTTAAAAAAGCTACACCAAGAGCATAAAAGGTTATATGTGAGAGAATGGGCCAAAGACATAACCATTGTTGAGCTGACTGAAGAGAATGCAAGATTGAAACAAGAATATGTTGAATTGGAAGAAGAAAGTACCCAAGTATAGACAGAGAATAACATGCTGAATAGTTATCTAAGTAGGCTGAGATAAAAGTTGAATGAATAAGAAGACCATATTATTGCATTGGTTAGAGAGCATAGAAAGTTATCATACCAAGTCTGGTGTGGTAAAAGAGAGAATTTAGAAAGACAGAAATATATTGAGCACCTAATGACCCAAAATTGTAAAGGGGTATGCAAGGTAAGAGAGATGGTGAAAGAGGCAGAGGTATTGAAACAAGTGGTGACCCCAGTAGGAGAGCATGGGCAGCGTCTATTAAACTTCATCGAAGAAGCCAAGGCCCAGTATGAACAGATCAAGCAATTTTATGATTATAAATCTAAGATGATAAACTTAATGTAAATAAAAATTTTTTGGAATAAATGAAATCTTTTAGTTAAATACCATCTTAAGGCAAATGTTCTTTGCATACATGCATTTTTATTCATTGCATTCTCACGCATTACACTTAACAAAGTAACCATGAGATAGTTATATAAATTTGCTAATTCTAATATATGATATTCAAGGTTCAAAGATAGCTCCATTTAGCGAGAACCATATCCGTCGATATAACATAAGAGCCAGAGCCAGACAGATGGAGCACAAAAATTTTCATAGATTTGAATAGTTAGAGAAAGCACATGAAAAGATTGAGAATGAGTTGAGCAAGATTTTAGATGCTCTCAATAAGCTGAACAAGGAAAAAAAATAGAAAAAAACACAAGCCAACAAGGCTCCCCATCACAAGAAATGGCCGACCCTTTGTATCTTCCAGGTTTTGATCTACCTCAAGCCCAGTTTACACAAGAAGTTTCACCACAACACTTCTCATATCCTACATATCTTAGAATGCTATCAGCCTTCAATCCAAGATATTACCATAGCTATGTAAATCCTATCTTTACTGAAAAGGTAGTAGAACCGATTCCTGATCTAGATGACTTAAAAAATAAAGAGAAAGAAAAAGTAAAAGTGGCAGAGTCTCAGAAAGATCCAAAGATTATTATGCTTGAACAAAGGTTACGGGCTGTAGAAGGGATTGGATTTTATGGTTCTATTGATGCTACTAGGCTGTGCTTAGTTCAGATGTAGTCATTCCACCAAAGTTTAAAGTACTAGAATTTGATAAATATGATGGTATGAAATACCTCAAAACTCATATCACCATGTATTATCGGAAGATGGCAGCCCATGCCCATAATGAAAAACTATTAATGCATGTTTTTCAAGATAGCCTTACAAGCTCTGCTACCAAGTGGTATGTCCAGTTGGATAGAATCCGTATTCGTTCTTAGAGTGATATGGCTCATGACTTCATCAGTTAATATCGACATATTATCGATCTGGCTTCTGATCGTTTGTCTTTACATAACCTAGAGAAAAAGGTAAATAAGTCTTTTAAAGAATACGTCCAGAGATTAAGAGATGTAGTTTCTCAGGTACAACCTTCTCTGACTGAGAAAGAAACTACAATGCTATTTATCAACACTTTAAAATCTCTTTATTATGAGAAGATGATAGGAAATGTAACAAAAAAAATTTACTGAAATGATAATTTTTAAAGAAATTATCAAGAGTACCATCAAGAATGACAAGTTGAAAGGAGGTGAAACATCCAACAAAAGGGTCTCGAAGAAAAAAGAGACTGAAGCTCAAGCTGTAAGCTTTGATAGACAATAATTTGAGGGTTATCAACCCTACTCACCACAAGGATACCTTCCATATTACCTTATTGTAAATAACACTTTTCTTTACCCATACCAACCATTTGTACATCATCTTATCCTCAAACATATCAACCTCATCTTAGACCTCAGAATACCACATATAGTCCTAGTGTCACGGACCTAAGGAATAGTCCTGAATCTCACATCGAACATAATAGGAGGGTCACTGGGTTATAAAAGGGTTCACACCACCTTCGCCTTGTGAGGCACCTTTTGTAGGATAAAATCGTAAGGCCAGGGGGGCCAGAACGGATAATACCTCATAAGGGTATGAACCGTAACTGTCAGGCTGATCTAGGACATCGAAAGGGTGAATGCCTGGGTTTCGGAGCCACGCGGGTTTAGAACTTAAGTCTTAACTCATGACAAGTGGTATCAGAGCCAGCCCTATACTGTTCAATCCACGTCGAGCACCTCGAGGGAGGTAGGCAGGGTGGCCAACCTCTGTGACGAAGGCGTCATGAAGTTGAGTGCGAAAAAATGTCACGGACCTAAGAAAGAGTCCTGAATCCCACATCGAACATAATAAAAGGGTCACTGGGGTATAAAAAGGTTCATACCACCTTCACCTTGTGAGGCACTTTTTGTAGGATAAAATCATGAGGCCAAGAGGGTCAGAGCAAACAATACCTCACAAGGGTGTGAACCGTGGTGAAATATTGATCTGAGACACCGAAAAGGTGAATGCCTGAGTCTCGAAGTGTCACGAGTTCAGAGCTTGAGTCTCGACCCGTGACAAGTGGTATCAGAGTAGACAATACCTCATAAAGGTGTGAATCGTGACAGGAAGGTTGATCTGAGACATCAGAAGGGTGAATGCCCGGGTCTCAGAGTCGTGCGAGTTCAGAGCTTAAGTCTTGACCCGTGACAAGTGGTATCAGAGCTAGCCCTAAACCGTTCGATCCACGCCAAGCACCTCGAGAGAGGTAGGTAGGGTGGCCAGCTTTCGTGATGAGGGCATCACAAGGTTGAGTGTAGAAGAATGTCACGGACCTAAGAAAGAGTCTGAATCCCACATCAAACATAATAGGAGGGTCATTGGGGTATATAAGGGTTCACACCACTTCCGCCTTGTAAGGCACCTTTTGTAAGACAAAATCGTGAGGCCAGAGGGGATCAGAGCAGACAATACCTCACAAGGGTGTAAACCGTGGTAGGAAGGCTGTTTTGGGATGCCAAAAGGGTGAATACTCGGGTCTTGGAGTCACGCAAGTTCAGAGCTTAAGTCTCGACCCGTGACACTAGCACTCAGCCTATCCTAAGACTCTCAACTCTTCTAGCTAGCCTAATGGGTGGTTTATCGGAGTAATGAACTATTCATAAAAAATTTGTATTTGACCCAATCCCAATGACCTATACAAAATTATATCATGAGCTTTATAACAGTCATCTGATTGCTCCTAGTAAATTAGAGCCCTTCAAGTCACTTTACCCTAAGTGGTATAATCTCACAGCCCATTATGACTATCACTATGAGATTACTGGTCACTCTACTGAAAATTACACCACCTTGAAACATAAAGTACAATGATTGATTAAGGATAGAATGATTAGCTTTGATACAAGAGGGGTGACTACACCAAATGTTAGTGACAATCTTTTGTCTAATCATAATATGAATGTTTTAAGTGAAGAACATGAGTGCCATTTGAAAAAAAAAATGGCAAACATTAAAACACCTCTCAGTCAACTGTTTGATGTTTTATGAAAAATTGACATGATATAACTAGTGAGTCCACACAGCCATCACGGAGTATATATAATCGGTACTAGTTGTAAATATCATAGTGGGGCAATGGGTCACTCAATTAAAATTTATGAGCAGTTTCACCAAGAGGTGTAAAAGCTCTTGGATTCATACCAGATTGAGGTCTACGAAAAAGGAAAAGACTTAAAAAGTGTTGAAGTGTCCATGACTGATAAGCCTGCAAAGCTGTTTCCAAAGTCGGTGATAATTCATTATGGGAACAAGCCAAAGTCAATCATAGACAAACTCATTCCCAGGCTGATAACTTTTAAAGTTTTGACTCCCTTCCCATATAAGGATGATAAAGCTGTACCCTAGAAATATAGCTATGATATAGTAGTTCAGGGGCAAAAAGAGAATGTCTCTAAGGTTTACACCTCTAATATAACTGGTGTAGGAAGCATTACTCGAAGTGAAAGATGCTACACTCTAAAAATATTTGAAAAGGCTAAAAGAGAGAAAGCCAAGGAAAGAGAAAGATGAAATAACCCTAAAGTAGAACCTGAGGAAGATCGTCCGAAGTCGGTGTCAAAAAAAGAGGCTTGTGAATGCCTGAAATTGGTAAAACATAGTGAGTATTTAGTTATTGAACAGTTAAACAAAATGCCAGCGCGAATCTCATTACTATCATTGCTATTAAATTTGGAGCCACACCGAAATGCCCTGTTGAAAGTATTGAACCAGGCATATATGGCACATAATGTATTTGTTGAATATGTGAACCACCTGGCTAAAAATCTAGTCATATCGAATTACATTTCATTCAGTAATGATGAGATTTCTTTGAAGGGAAAGGAAAATGCCAAGGCTTTGCATATCACGGTCAAGTGCAAGAGCCATATCATAGCCAAGGTCCTTATTGATAATGGCTCCGCTATCAACGTCATGCCTATGTCAACTTTGGTAAGGTTACCCATTGACTACTCTCATATGAAAGATAGTCAGATGATCATGAGAGCTTTTGATGGGACTAAAAGAGAAGTCCTGAGAGATATAGAAATACCCTTGTAAATTGGGTCGTGCACTTTTAATGTGAAGTTTCAACTGATGGATATCTCTCCTTCTTATAGCTGTCTATTGAAAAGATCATGGATTCACATGGTAGGTGCTATACCCTCTATCTTACACCAAAAGATCAAGTTTAATGTAAAAAGTCAATTGATAGTGGTAGTTGAAGAGGAAGACATGCTAGTGACCCAACTGTTGAATGCTCCGTATGTAGAAGCTACCGAAGAAACAGTAGAATGCTCCTATCGATCTTTTGAATTAGTTAATTCTATAGGTGAATGACTTAAAAATCAACCTTTTTCAAGAATAGTGATGAGCCAAGTCATCAATAAGAGCTAGTATCTAGGATTAGGGCTGGACAAGAACTTACAAGGAATAAGAAAACCTCCAACAGTGGTAGACAATAGTGAAAGGTTAGGCTTAGGCTATGAAGTAGCAGAATGGGAGATTAAGAGAAGGCCAGCAGGTAAAACAGTAAGACTAATGGTTATTCCACACCTGTACGAGACTTTCAAACTTGAAAGATTCATGTACCTAGATACAAAAAAAAAACATGGAAAGAGCTTTTGTCCAGTTAACCATTCATGCTATCAAAGATAAAGTAGGGCTTAATTAAGAGTGGTGGGTTCGCCTTTGTCCGTCAGATTATGAGCTAAACAATTGGAGTACCATTGAAGTGCCTTTGACCTTTGAAACTAATTCAATGTAATTGTAACATCCCAATAGCTATTGCCCAAGGCATTGGGGTGATCTTTTTTGTTTAGGTCATTTATCTTTTATTATTTTAATAAAAGTTAGGAATGATGCATTTTCATTCATTTTTTCTTGTGTCTTCATCATTGACATTTTTCCAAACACATTTTGCCAACATATCCCATTTCATCCAATTTTAGGTCTTTAAATGAACATGAAGATAATTATGATAACAATCAAGAGGTTAGTTTTAAGAATTCAATTAACACTGATGAACTTGACAATGAAGAGAATTCTAAAGAATATGTTATGCCTTCGGATCTAATGAGATTGATTAAATAAGAAAATAAGTCAATTGAGCCTCTTCAGAAGATAGTTGACTTAGTGAATCTGAGAGATGAAGAAAATAAGAAAGATGTCAGAATTGGCACTTCACTTTCATCAAGAGATAGATAATATTTGATAGATATACTTCAAAAATTTATAGATGTATTTGTTTGGTCTTACCAAGATATACCAGGGCTGAGCACGGAGATAGTAGAGCACAGATTGCCTCTAAAGCCAAAATATAAGCCAATTTAACAGAAACTGAGGCAAATAAAGCCTGAAATGCTACTAAAGATCAAATAAGAGATAAAGAAATAGTTTGATATAGGTTTTCTACAAGTGACTAAGTATCCAGAATGGGTAGCTAATATAGTACTAGTTTCTAAGAAAGATAAAAAGGTACAAATATGTGTAGACTATCATAATTTGAATAGGGCTAGTCTAAAGGATAACTTTTATTTATCTCATATCGACACACTGGTAGATAACACGGCTAGGCATTCAATTTTCTCTTTTATAGATGGATTTTTAGGGTATAATCAGATAAAAATGAATACAGATGATATGGAAAAGGCCACTTTCATGACCATGTGAGGAACATTTTGTTACAAAGTCATGACTTTTGGGTTTAAAAATACTGGGGTAACATATCAAAGGACTATGGTAATACTCTTTCATGATATGATGCACAAAGAGATTGAAGTGTATGTAGACGATATGATTATAAAATCTTGTGAGAATGAAGATCATGTTACTAGTCTCAAAAAGTTATTTGAGAGATTGAAAAGATTTCAGCTCAAGTTAAACCCAGCCAAGTGCACCTTTGGGGTAAAGTCAGAAAAGTTACTAGGCTTTATGGTCAGGAAAAAAGAAATTGAAGTCGATCCAAACAAGATACGGGCCATTCAAAATTTGTCACCTCTAAGTACACCAAAAGAAGTTCAAAGTTTTCTGGAAAGATTGAATTACATTTCTCGATTTATCTCTCAGCTTACCTATAAATGTGATCCCATATTTAAGCTTCTCCATAAGAATAATCTTAAAAAATAGAATGAGAAATGTCAAGTGGCTTTTGATAAAATTAAGCAATACTTGTCAAACCTTTCAGTATTGGTGCCACCTGTTCTAGGGAAACCTTTAATTTTATACTTGACAGTATGTAAAAATTCAATGGGATGTGTGCTGGGGCAACAAGATAAATCTAGCTAAAAAGAGAGAGCTTTTTACTATCTGAGTAAAAAGTTCACAGAATATGAATCCAAGTATTCTTCATAGGATAAAATGTGTTGTGCATTAGCATGGACTGTCAAAAGACTCAGACAGTATATGCTCTATCATACCACATGGCTCATAGCAAAATTGGATCCAATTAAATACATCTTCGAGAAGCTTTTTTTGTCTGAAAGAATTGCTAGATGGCAAGTAATGCTCTCAAAATATGATATTATATATGTAAGCTAAAAGGCAATAAAAGAAGGTGCTATAGCGGAGTTCTTTACAGATCGTGCTATTGAAAAATATGAACCAATGAGGTTGAAATTCCCTGATGAAGATTTAATGACCATTTTCCAACTGAAGAAAAGGGAACATGGAGAAAAGTGTTGGAGAATGTATTTTGATGGAGCTACCAATGCCTTGGGACATGAAATTAAGGCAATTCTGATCTCTCCATAAGAACAATATTACCTTGTAACAGCAAGGTTAAATTTTAATTGCATAAATAACATTGCTGAATATGAGGCATGTGTCATGAGTTTACAATCTGTTATAAATAGAAGAGTGAAAGCATTAAAAGTATTTGGAGACTCAACTCTAGTTATATATCATTTGAAAAGGGAATGAGAGATAAGAGATTCAAAACTCGTTCCATATCATAAGTATATTTTAGAGCTGATAAAGTAATTTGAAGATATCCAGTTTGATCATTTACCTCGAAAAAAGAATCTGATTACCGATACCTTGGCTACTCTGGTCGTAATGATTCGAATTAATGATAATACTGACATTCAGCCCATCAGGCTAGATGTTAAAGATATGCCAGCTCATTGCTCCAATATAGAAGAGGAGAAAGATAGGAAGCCTTGGTATTATGATATCTTACAATATATTAAGGATTAACAATACCTAATTCAAGTAACAAAAAAGGATAAAAAGGTCATCCGAAGATTAACCATGAGCTTTTTTCTGGATGGAGATATTCTATACAAAAAAAATCGTGATCAAGTATTACTAAGATGCGTAAGTAAGGCTGAAGCAAGAAAAATCATTGAAAAGATACATAATGGAATATATGGGACACATGCCAGTGGACATATGATGGTAAGACAGATCATGAGAGCAGGATACTACTAGTTGACAATAAAGAGTGATTGCATTGACTATGCTCGTAAGTACCATAAATGCCAGATATATGTTGATAAGATTCATGCTTCACTATCTGCTTTACATGTTATGGCACCACCTTGGCCATTCTCAATGTGGGGCATGGATGTCATTGGTCCTATCACCCCAAAGATTTTTAACGTGCATAGATTCATTTTTGTGATGATAAATTACTTCACAAAATAGGTGAAAGTAGCATCATATGTAAATGTAACACAATCTGTGGTTTGCAAATTCATAAAAAGAGAGATTATCTGTAAATATAGACTTTCGGAGAGAGTTATTTTAGATAATACCAAGAATCTAAATAGTAAAATGATGCAAGAAATATGTGCTTAATACAAGATCAAACATCATAACTCGATACCATACCATCCGAAAATGAATGGGATAGTTGAAGCAGCCAACAAGAACATAAAAAGAATTCTTGAAAAAATGATCAAGACTTATAAAGATTGGCATTAGAAGTTATCATTTGCACTGCATGTATATTGAACGTCAGTGCGTACCTCTACTGGGGCAACCCTATTTTTTTTTGTTTATGAGATGGAAGCTGTACTACCAGTAGAAGTAGAGATCCCATCCTTGAGGGTTCTAAAAGAAGTTGGATTGGAAGAAGTTGAATAGATTAGAGAACGTTATGAACAATTAAATTTTATAGAAAAAAGAGATTAACTGTACTGTGTCATGGTCAGTTATATCAAAGAAGAATGATGAGGGCTCATGACAAAAAGATTTGACCTCGTTACTTTTGAGAAAAGAGAGTTAGTCTTGAAGAGAATCCCCCTAATTCGACATGATAATAAAGGAAACTGGACTTCGAATTAGGAAGGGTCGTATGTGGTGAAACGAACTTTCTCGGATGGAGCGCTGATATTGATTGAGATGGATGAAAATGATTTACCCTATTCTATAAATTTTGATGCTGTGAAGAAATACTATGCTTGAATTAAAAAAAAATAAAAAAAATAAAAAAATGAAAAATGAAAATGAAAAGAAAAAAGAAAAGAAAAAGTGAATGAAAAAGGAAGACTCAAGGCGAAAACCCTAAAAGGGCAGTTTGAGTCATAGGGGGTTTATCTAAGATGAAAACCTAAAAAAGTAGCTTAGATAAGGAGAATACAACATCAAATTTGAAATTTCATTGGCATGGAGATTAGCAAATTTAGAGGAGCTCTAAGTTGTTAAGTGCATCGATGGTTGGGCTTTTAGAAAAACCTTGAGATGTGTTATCATAATTGTCCGATTGTTCATTTTTGGGCTTTGTCTCCCCATACTTATCCTTGTAATTCTTTCTTGGCCAAAGTTTGACAACATTTTACTAATAAAAGATATTCTATTTCACTCATTGTGTGCCTCTTTTGTTAACTGTTTCTCAACCATTCTTATTATTTTCTTCTTAATATCCTACAATGGAAGAAATGTGCAAATGCATTCTTACTTTTTGAGTTTGAAATAATGATTGATAAATGAATAATGGCATGAAAGATTTTTACATTACATTGAAGAAGTCAATAATGATAAAGGTAGAATCGAGATGTTCAGTTCCTGATAAGGACATTAAATTTGGAAAGAGATTTCTTACAGGAAGAATGTGAGAATTGAGTGGAAGATATGATTGAGAGCTACACTTGCTCAACGTGACTTGGTCTTTGAAGAACAAATGGTTTGATGCCCAAGAAAAGAGCTTGAGAAACTTGAGTATCACAATTGAATAGGAGTTAATTAGCCAATACTTGCATAGCATGCATTGAATTTCACATGCATTGCATAGCATATACTACATTCAAGAAAATATAGTGCATAAATTCAAAAAGCAAGGATATTCCAACATTCCACATAGAGAAGACAGATGTGAAGACATTTTCAAATTTGAGAAAAAGCTTGTCAGGTAAGTTTTTAATCTTTGAAATAGGCTGTCTCTCGGCATCAGGGTTGATTTGCAAGACCTTTGGGCATATTTTCCTAAAATTCCTTTAAACACGATTTTCAACTCCTTTAGACATGATTGTGAATGAGCAATTTATTTTTTGAAGTTGTAATACCTCTGTTTAGAGGAGCAATCTATTTTTCAAAGTTGTGATGCCTTTAATTAAAGGAGCAATTTACTTTTCAAAAGTCGTTGAGCCTCTATTCAAAGGAGCAATTTACTTTCAAAAAGTCGTTCAGCCTCTGATTAGAAGAGCTTTTTTTTAAAAAAAAGTTGTTAAGCCTCTGCTTAGAGGAGCTTTACTTAGTTTCAAAGTCGTCGAGCCTCTGTTTAGAGGAGCTTTGCTTATTTTTAAAGTTGTTGAGCCTCTACTTAGAGGAGCCTTGATCAAAATTTTAACAAAAAAAATGTCAAGTTAAGTCTTGAATGGGTGTCTACGTCTTTACACAATTCTTGTTTCACATAAAATGTGCAAAGAGGGGCACCTGTAGATACCCAATTTGGTTCAGGCCCAAATCAATTAGGCCTGGTCTAAATGGGTAGGCCCATTTTATTTTTTTATTTTGTATCTTATTTATTTATTTATTATTACTATTTATTAATATATATTATTTATTTATTTATTTATTATCTGTTGATATATATACTTTATTATTATTTATCATTATTATTATTATTTATCTATTAATATTTTTATCTATTAATATATTATCTTTATTTTTTTTTCTTTTCTTTCTTTCTTTTTTTGATTACCCGATTAGGATTAGGATTAGGAACAATTGAGATTATGACGTGAATTTGGGGCTGATAGAATTGGGATTGGATTCAAAGATTGAATCCAAAGCCTAGAGCAAATTAAGATTAATCAGAAACTCTTCTAATCAATCCCTATAAATAGGTGCTGGAATATAACAGAAAAGATACTGACAGAGAGAGAGTGAAAAGAGAAAGGAAAAAGTCGTTCAGAAATGTCAGAAGCAATTTCAGAATTTTTTGAAGAATTTTAGGCGAATTTTTTCTGGAAATTTTTGAAAAATTTTCAGATTTCGATTGAATTTTTCGACGAAGTTTGAATTTTTCGACATCGGTTGAACTTTCTGGCCAGCTACCTAGTTTTCGGTAACTATTTCAAGAAATCGACTAACTTTTTGGTGAACTTTCGACGAAAAACTCAAATTTTGGTGACATTTTCCAGAATCCGACGAGATGTAACTAGAGTTCTTCGTTGTTTAGAGAGAGAAAGGAGGAAAAGAAGGGAAAAGAGAGAGAAAAAGAGAGATCTGCTGAAAAACAGAGGTTATAGCCTTTTACAGTCGTTGAAAATGACGTCGTTTTGGTGTTACTGTTCTCAGAAGATCCGCGCGTTTTGAAATCAGGCGACCCGACCCGAGCGCTGACCCGCGTGTGACCTGAGTGCTAATTGACCCCTGAAATCGAGCCGAGCCGAGCCGAACCGACGCCCCCGAGCCACGTCTTCGAGCCGCCCTTTCTTCCTCAAGTCGAGTCGAGCCGAGCCGTTCCAAGGTCTTTTTTATTTTTTATTTTTTTCATTATTATTATTATTATTGTTGTTATTATTATTATTATTATTTATTGATTAGATTAAAATTATTTAATATTTTTTATTTTATTTTATTTTATTTTTATCTTTATTTTTATTTTTATTTTTATTTTTATTTTTATTTTATTTATTTTCTTTAAATAAAATTCCAAAAAAAATATTTTTAAGGAAAAGTTGAAAGTATCAATTTTTCTTGTACGAAAGCAATGAGTTTTTTTTTTTTTAAGAGGAAAAGGTTTATTCCTAAAGCTGAATCATTTTTTTTCTTTTTTTTTCGTTTTATTTCTTTTCTTTTGTGTTTTCTTAAATTTTTTTTAATATTAAAAAATTCAACGATGGAGCCTCTGCAAGTGAAACAGTAGTCTCTTTGCATACTCTTGAGGTGAAGGAATTTTTTCAATTTTTTTGCTAAAAGTATTAGAGTCAATTGAGAATAATTTTTAATAATTAATTACTTGATAAATTTTTAAGGCTTATTAGATTAACAAAATTAAGCTGGTACCATCTTTCAATAGGCGTTGTAAGGATGCTATAACCTTCTTCATACGTAATCGTACTCCCGAACTCTGTTCTAGTTAGTAGACCTGAACATATTCTTTTAGTGACCCTTAGGCTTAAGTGTTCCCTAAAAAGATAGATTCCTTAGGTGACCAATCGCACCTAGATAAAAAAGATTGGTGACAACTCCTTTAAGTCAATGTATAGCGATAGATCCCTGGATCTAGACGTTATGACAAATTGCCTTAACACTTTTGAATTAATTAAATATTATAATCATTTGACAGTAATGTGATGAATTTTATTATTAAAATAATATTTTTTAAGAAATTTATTAGCAAAAACCCTTTTATTTTTTTAATTTAAGTTGTTTTTTTGTTTTTTGCTTTTTTCTTTTATGTGTAAAATGTAAAGAAAAAGAAAAGTTACTAAAATCTTAGATTATATATTTCAATGCAATTTTGGTTTATATATAAGAGACTTTAAAATCATGACATTTTAAGGTTACGTTTGTTTCGTAAAAAATAATTTTTAAAAAATATTTATATTTTTTAAATTGAAAGAGATTTTATGTTATTTAGATGAATTAATGAAAAATATTTTTTGTTATTTGATTATTTTTTAGAAAATTTATTTTTATTTTCAAATAATAATAATATTACTATTAAAATATTAAAATTATTTATTATTAAAATATATTAAAATTATTTATTATTAAAATTATTAATATCCAAAAATAATTATATTTTAATAATAATATTTAATATTAAAATATTATGTTAATATAAAAAATACTTAACATAAAACTATTTACTATTCTTCATATTATTTATAATATATTTATTAATATATTATATTAATAGTATATTATTTATTAATAATATATTTATTCATAGATTATTATAATATTTATTAATATATTCTTTATTAATATAATATTATTTATTAATATATGGTAATATAGTATTATTTATTAATATAATATTATTTATTTATGAATATAATATTATTTATAAGTAAAATTATACTAAAAAATATTAATAAATAATTATACTCATAGACAGCTCTTTTTTAAAATTTTTTTTTTCAAAATCGTAAGATAATTTTTACAATAATAATTTCATTTTTAATCATTTGATTAGTAAATCATTTTTCATTAACCAACAAGTTTTTTGTTAAACAACACTTGAAAGTATAAAAATTATTTTATGAAAATAATTTTTTATGAAATAAATGGAACCTAAGTTTAAGCTTCAATATATGTGAGCTTAGCTCAAATTTACGTTAGATATATTTAATTATATTTTAATTATTTGTTTGTTTGATTATTTAATAATCATTGTAAATATAATATTTTTTATTATAACTTGTAATTTATATTTGTAATTAACAAAATCACTTTTTACCATCGAAAGGTTCACTTATTAGAAAAATTACATCATACCTATAATATTTAATTATAACTATAATTTGTATATATAATTTAAAAAATATACTCTTAATAATAAAAGATTCACTTTAAAAAAAAAACCATGTCACATCCGCTTTTTTCATTTACTTATGATGACACAATAACAAAATTAAAACTATATAATATATAATATAATACTACAAATAAGAGAAAAATTAATAAAATAATATTCTATTTTATATACAATCCTTGGAGAGACTTGGTTCGTTTAGATATAGATCAAGATACCTACCAGCATGCATGTATTTATGTCATGCACAGATTATTTAAGAAAATTTAATAGTTAAATTTAAACGTCATAATGCATATAATTGCACGAAGTAATGAATCGGCTACATCATCAATGAGCTATTAATTTATTACTATTAAAATCGATTTGAAATTTTAAATTTCTGACTTCAAATCTTACTTATACTCAAAAGATAAAAACATAAAATAAATCGGATACATCAAATATTGAATAATAGTATTATTAAGGTGTTTCTAAATTTTTGATCTAATGATTAAAGACGTTTAACGAGACATCAAATATTTGATTTTGAATTAAAATTTTTTTATTTTTTTTGTATTATAATTTTATCCTCTTGATATAATAAAAAAGTATTACTAAGGTAGGTCTTATATAAAAGGGGCATCCCATGAGGTCGAATGTAACACGGAAAATTTCGAAAAAAAAAATTATAGAACTATTAGCAATAATAAGTGATTAAAATAAAATCATACACTATACTATTATATAACTATCGTACGATGATTGCGACATAATTCAATTGATGCTAACTAAATTTCATTTTCAAACAAGATTCCTCTAGCTACATTTTTGGTTACGTGAATTTTTTTTTTGTTTTTTTTCACCATATATTTGTTATAAAAATTTAATTAATAATTTCTGATAATTTATGTAATGAGATCAGACCTGAGATCTTTCATCCGTCTGATTGGAAAGATCTAAAGATAACAAAACTTAAACAGACCTTATATTTTGGCTAATAGCTCAAATTGGGGTTGGCAACTGGCAAAGGTAATGGGTAATATATAAACGACTAGTAGTCGACCTCCTTAAATAAAGTTAAGAGTATCTTATAAATGGATTTGGATAGGAAATTAGTAGTAATTTTAAGCTATTCATTTTTTGAATTTGATTGTCAATAATGCATTTTTAATATTAATTTTTTTCTTTATCTAATTTTTTTAGTGTATACATTACCTATAATTAATAAATTATTTATTAAATTTTATAAATTGTTTAAATTTAATAATTTAAAATTGATCAATAAAACACATAAAATAATTAATTATTATTTTACAAATGGATTTAATAGGATAATACATACGAATCTATTTAAAAAAAAAACTAATTAAAAAAGTGATATGTATCAATCTCTTAACTAGAGATATAAACAAACATAATTTTTGATAAATTATTTTTTAACATATTTATTTTTTATTTGTTTATATTTGTTTATTAAATTTAATAAACGATTTTAAATAGTATTTTTACATCTGTTTGTTAAATGAACCAAATATAAATAGAGATCTATTTAGTTTGTTCATATTTATAAATAAGTTCATTTAAAATTCGTTTAACACTCGTCTATTTATTGTTCATTTATTATTCCTTTATAATACTAACAAAGTTATATTTTTATCCTTTATTTTATTTATATTTAAAGATTTTTTTATAATTATTTGGACTTATTTGTTTAATTATAATTTATTTATTGTTCATAAATATGTTATTTATATATGTTTATACACATATTCGTTTAATGTTCATGAAAGAATTCATTTAATTTAATCGAATCGAATACAAATAGAACGTGAATATTTTACTATTTAAACAGAGCAATTTTTTCACCAAATATGAAATGACCTCGAACACCTCTAAAAGTAAACAACAAACTACTTATATACATTTATTTATTCATATTTGATTCATTTTACTCTTTACTTTACTTAAAGAATTTAAATAGAGTAAAATATACCATCAATTACTTAATGTTTTTAAACTGATTATTTAATTATTAAAATTTTTAATTTAATTACTAAAATTTGAATAAATATTTTTTTATCACATCATTTATCAAGTGCCACCTATAAACAGATATGGCATTACCACATTAATATATTGTTATATGTTAACAATTGGGTGACAAAAAAATACTCAAACTTTAATAATTAAATTAAAAATTTTAATAGTTTAATTTAATAGTATGAACATAATTAAATGACTAATGATATAATTTATTTATTAAAAAATTACAGTGATAACATATTAGATACTATCTGTTTTATTTTTATTATTCGATCAAACTAAAATAGATTACATTTTATTAGGTACCAAATACCAATAACACTTTGTACCAAAAAATAGAAGTGTTGGAGTTTTAATAGGTATAATAATACTAATCAGACTCTATAAAATAGTGTAAATTTTGTAATTTATAATTAGGTTTGGATTACCTCAAAATTATTTATAGAGTCGCTTACCGGCTGTCATGCATATTTTGAAAGCTGGACCTGAACCAATAATTTACGCGGTATCAGTTGGCCCAACCGCACTGCCGAGAAGTGACCGTCAACTCAAACCTCATACTGCAACCTTCCTCTTTAATACAAAAAGTACAAAAAACGAAGCAACCTTTCTCTCTACTTCCTCTTCAAAAACCAGAAAGTAAAAATTTAAAGAAAAAAAAAAGATAAAATTCTCTCTTTTCGTCGATCGCCAATAGCAACTTAAAACTTTGTGGATCGCAGGAGAGAGAACCGGGAGATATGGGGAAGAAAAGGAAGTCGATAGCGACGAGCCTTGATGAGGTGGATCGGACTTTGTACGCCTCCTTTTGCAGCGCCGCTAACACCTTGTCTCAGCTTTATACTCAGGCTATGAATCAGCAGAAACTCTCATTCCAAGCTGGCAAACGCCATAGCCTTGTACTCTCTCTCTCTCTCTCTCTCTCTCTCTCCATATGCAATTTTACCTTTATGTATTGTTATATCTGTTCTTGCATCTGGGTTTTGCGTTTTATTACGTATCTGTCTTTGAGTAACTCAAAGTTATGATTTTGATCAATCAAGCCTATTTTTTTATATTTTAATTGTGGTAAAAATATATTTTTGATGCGAATATGATTTGGGATTTACTGGTTTTGGATTAAATTGATTAGCACATTGTATGCTTGTGTTTCTGGATATATTGCATTGTGCGTCTGTCTTTTAACTTCAAGATTGTGTGGTGCATTTTTATTTTTTTGAGAAACCTAAATGATAATTATAATTAAAAAAAATTGGTGTTGCTGATGTGTTGTACATTGGGCAAAGAGTGGAACTGATTGCTAGAGGATGTTTAAACGCGTGGTGAGTTTGAGTTGAGCTCATCTTTGGTGGGAACTGATACATTTTAAAAAGGTTTTCAATACTCACTTATTGCAGTGCCTCAGTTGTGAAAATGCAGGAGCGTGCAAATTGGAATACTGGATGTTTTCTTTCTTGTTTTAGGATAAGATTACAGTCTAAACTTCCTTAGGCCTCTTAAAAGTAAAGCTAATGAAACCATTAATATTTCTTCAAATATATTCCTTTTAAAGATTGAAACTTGTTAGCCACTGAGTCATGCAAACAGCTTGTTTAGAACCCTTTCTTGGGTTTTTTATCTTAACTCATTTTAGTGTTAATGAAATGTGGCTGAAAATTAGAGGGGTGTATCGGTAGCTTGACAGTTGTTTATAGATCATTGGTAAAGTCAAGCTGCTCGGATGTGCTCAGACATGCTTTGCAATTATTATATTCAACTTGGAAGTTTATCTTCTAAAGAGGACTTTGGATGTCTTATAAATTCTGCTTGTTTCCTTTGTTAAGAACAAAGGTCTATGCTTAGTTCACACAACATTGAGCGTAAAATCTATGGAATTATAACTTTTCAGGTGTTAAATTATTTATTTGTCTCAATTTGGCTTCCAGTTCTAGCATTTATTTGTGAACTTGCTCATCTAGTTCTCTGTGAAGTACTTCTAGTTGCAAGTTAGAAGTTCTGCTAATATGGTCATGTCAATTTGTTTTCAGGAAAAACTTTATCAGTGGATTTGGAGACAACAAGAGGGAGGATCAAGAGTAACAACAATGGATATCCTCAGTTACCTTCAGGTTTGTTTTTCTTCTTTGACTATTTTATCATCTGCCATTATCTCTTTGAATGTGTTTGTGCTGGAGTTCTGTTTTGGATACCTTAGTATATGGAGGGTGCATAAAGATAAGCTTTATGCCAAAGTTCAAGTAGGCTTCCTATTAAGGTTGCATGACATATCCTTTTCCTAGGTTTTTTTTTTTTTCTTTTTAATTGAATGACTTATAGCTCTTCCTTTCTTCTGTGTATTACATTCCTTATAGTATTTACCATGTGCAAACCTGTATCTGTTAAAGCCTTATCTGGTTATTATTCTATCTTAAGCTATCAGAAGATAAACAATAACATTTGAATCTATTCATGCATGTTTCCTTTTTGTTTCTAAATGATTTTACAACTAGTTTTGACCAATAGGAGACATAAAGGAGAGTTGGAAATAAACTTTATGCATTGTGCAGTTTAGACATTTAAATTGTTTGGAAGTGATGAGATGCCATTTATGATGAGAATTGTAACAAGAAGAGGTTGTTTCCTTTTTGGTTTTTGTTTTATTTGAAGGACAATTATAAGCAAGGAAGGAAAAAAGTCATCTAGAATTACCAGTCTAGAATCTTGTTGTTCCCATTATTGAGAAGAGATGATTTAATCTAGTTGCATATAAGTTAGTCAATGCCTAGAGTATTCCAGTCTTCCTTGTTGCAATAGGGGTTTGTAGTAACATGGGGCAGTATAATTGTGTGAAAACCTTGGATCAAAATTTTCATGTTTTTATAACTAAGGATCTGGGTTTTAAATTTACTTTATTAATTTGTGAATATTTCTGAACATGACTAAAATAAAACAAAAGATCATTGTTCCTCCATTTTAAGCTTAGGTTGATTTTCTGACTCTTTGCTGTTTGGTGAATTCATTATTTTCTCTGATGGTGGCTCTAAACACTTCAATATGAAATCATTATACCTCTTTATATTAGCATTATGACTGAATCCAGTCATTGAAATGTTTATTAGCGAGAGGTCTGAACAGGTTTTATGTCACCAAGAACTGCCAAAACCCTTAACTGCCCAGCACTTCTCTTAGAGTGACCTTACTTATAGGATATGTTACAAGCAGCATACAGATTTTAGTTTTTTTCTTTGGATGATGGTGTGGCTGGTTAAATTTCTCCTTTTACACTAAAAGAACACTTGAAGATAAATGACTCATGAAGTAAGACAGAGCTGCCATTACAGCAGCAAAAAACTGAATATAAACATGCAGAGGCAGCCTCCTTTCAATCTGTTTTATTCTCCCTCTTTTTAACAGCAGCATATACACTATGGTACTTAAAATGTAGGGCATCTAAGTTGTACAAGTGTCTAAAATCAATTACTATACAAATAACATAAGGCAAATAAAACTTTAACAAGACAATGTTCACTGCTGTGAACAGTAACTTTGATATAATTACTGCAAATTATTAACAGATAGTTTATTCATATGTCATATGTTAGAAACCTACCAATTCCTTTAGCAGTAAGTATGTCTCTTATTGCAAATCTGTTTTGTTTATTTCTCATATTTTTGCTTTGGAAAGACTTATAAAAGGGGTTATTATACTGTTCTTCGGTAGTTGAGTCTCCACACTAATCAGCTGGATGCTAACTATTGAACAAATTGAATGACATCATGACCATAATGGTGAAAAGTATTATTTGCTCTTGGTATTAGAAAATTGTCAGTTTTATGATATTCTAGTTTTGGCCTCTAAAGATGCGTGCAAGCACTAGATTGTTTATAGCAAAGAGGGCAAGGATAGGTTCTCCCTTCTGAAATGTAGGAATCTTCTTGTGATTCTTTGGGCATGCCTTGCACTTGTGTGTTATCTGATCCTTTCCATTTGTGATAACTGATAATTATCTTTATTTTATTCTGAAAATCTGAACATTATGTGATCTTCTTTCAGAATGAACTAGACTACTGTGGTGAGGAGCCATCAATGTCACCTAGAACACCAAGCCAACAGCAGCATTTCCAGCCTATGATGCAGTTCATGAATACCAGTTTCATGGTCTCTTCAGGTTCATCTGGCCAAACTGCTGGGCAGGGAACTCGCCCTGCCCATTGTGATCAGCAGTCCAAGAATTTAGTTTTCTCAAATGCTTTATCAAGTCCTGTTCGTCAGAGTCTTCAGCATTATCACATTGCTCAGGAAGGCTACTGTCCTAATGGTGGTCTTCCTCCAGGAAATGGAGCCAGGAATAATGAAACTAGCTTTCTCCAGCATCAGACTGGGGATTCTAATCCTCTCGAATCCAATGATTCCTCAATGGACATGCATGCAGATAGTCCATCTCATGAATCTACTTACTGAGAATGCAAAGGTAGCTCCCTTTTGAATGCCCAACGATTAAAAGATCCAGAAGGGATGTTGTGATTGCATCACCATTTTATTTGTGTCTTTACTGAAGTAAAGAAAGCACAACATAAAGATGGTTACTTAATACAAAAATAAACACATGGCACAAGTGACTTGTTGAAGGCGTTTGAGGAAGAATAGTCTAAGTGTGTTGTGTTTGCCTAGAGCAGAATTGTATGAATTTATCAGTTTGTGTTTTGGCTCTATTTGCTTGGGGATCTTAAATTTCATATGTAAAGCATTTTGTTCAATCAATACTGCAACTTCTAAAAAAAATCAAACGGCTTGTTAAATTTCTCTCAAATTCTACCTTTTAAAAAAATTTCTTTATGATTGCTTATTATAGGATTTGTTCATTTTGTCTCTGTAATGTCTTGGTTCTGAATATTTGCTCTATACTGCATCTATATAGATTCTGGTTATTGAAACTGCTTGTGCTCCGTGGTGTTATGTGCAAAACTAATTGGATTGTCTAGCATTCTCGTTAGTTCTTTCCTTTTAAAATAATATATTTTTTTTTGCCCGAGGAGATTGAGTATAAGATCCCATCATTGATAGCAGTTATTGATTACAGTTCTTGAGAGTGACAGATTTAACATAAACAAGGTACAAGGAGTACATATTGAATGCTACTTGTTAGCCTTATTTCAGGTCCGAGAATATGATTGGTGTTCTTCCTTATAAAGAATGTGGCCCTTTGGACCCATCCGTAACTCCTGTGGAGCTCGGTTGTCATCCATTTTTGTGCCAACTGATCAACTGAAATTAAAAGGAATGGATTTTCGGTGCGATGCAACCTTGTTCCTTTTTTTTTTTTGTCCTTTAAGTTAAGTCCTTATAATTTAATTTTTCTTATTCATTTTTTATTTTAATTTTTAAAAAAATTATTATTATATAATAAATAAATCAATAAATAAATTTTAATTATTTATTTTCAAAATTATTATTTAACATAAAAATATCTTTTTAATTTTTAATTATTTAATAATTTTATAAATATTAAATAATTTAAAATTTTTATTACATAATTTTTAATCTAATATCTTTAATAGTAATTTTTTCTTCTTATGTTAATTCAACTCACCGTCATTGGTGTTTTTATCATTGATTTTACTTTCATTGTTACGGTAACCAATACCACTTCTATTGTTATTTTCAATCTTACTGTTCATACAATTAGATTTTATATCAACAATTCTTAGACTTTTTGACAAAGGAATTTGTTGCATTTGCTTGTAAGCCTATGAGTATGTTTAACAATTCGTGTATTTGTTTCACGTAAAATATTGTCAATTTATATATTCATATTGTGTTTTATATGAAAGTTATGTTTTATAATTCATATTGATATAGAAAATACAAAATATACTTTTTAGTATTTGTTAAAATTATAAATGATTTTTATTAAATTTTTAACTTGTGTCACATTCGTATATTTTTATATTATTTTTGTATTATATAATTGTATCATTTTTTAAATCTACATACAAACTTAGCTTAAAAATGACAAAACAATTCATACCCGATAGGTTCCGACCTATTCTAGTCCAAATAGGATTTTTTTATTAGTTTTTTAAAAAAGATTGTGTCGAAAGCTGGTCCGATATTTTTAAAAAATTTAGTTTTGGTTGGAAACAAGTTTTAGGTACTTTGCTCTTATTCATCCTTATATATATATATATATATGAAATTATATATTTCATTATATATTTAATTTTATATTTATATATATGAATATATATTAATGAAATTATTATTTAATATTTTATTTTAAAATATAAATTTAATAAAAATATTATATTTTAATATAATTAAAATATAATTTATATTGAAAAATAATATTTTAAAATATTATATTACATTAAAATTATTAAGTTAATTTAGGATTGAATATAAATAAAACATGAATTATATATATATATGATCAAAATTAAATATAAACAAATTATTTGATATCAAATCAGATCAAAATCAAATAAAATATTTTAAGAATAAAGACGAGAAAAAGTTTGACCATTACCTTCTCTAACCAAGCTTCTTTTGCCCAATCCCCCATATGCAGGTCATTTAATAAAATTCAACCTTCTAAAAAGTGTACAAAGATGAAAAAAAAAGAAAGGTACCATAACTTTTTTAACTAAACTCATAGTTGAACCAACAAAGTTATCTTTTATATATTTATGTAAATGTTTGGGAAGCACCTACTTAAGGGTTATTTTAATTAATGGTTGAAAATAGGAGGTTGATCAGTGATAAATATGCGTTCTATACTTTAACTGGTTCAAGACTTTAAGGTTACTGAATTTGAGATACAAGATATGATGTTGAAGGCATAGATGATTATCGGCTTAATGTTTTATGTGTTTCATCATTACTGCATTATACCAAATAAATGATAATTAGATCATCTTGTATAATAAAAACCAAGATAGTTTTTTTTTTGTATTTTTATTTTTTATTTGAAGTGATAGAAATTAATCTCTAAATTAAGAATATGATACTTTAAATTAAGAATATGATACTTTATTAATAAATTGCACTATTATCTAAAAAAAAATATTCTAAAAAGGTTTTTAGTTGACACATATTCAAAATATTTGGCTTCATTTTATTGGTTTGGTCTTCATTTATCTTTTTTTTTTTTCATTTTACTTTGAAAAATGTTATCGTTTTTTTTAGTTAAAAAACAAAATCAAAGTACTGAATTTTAGATGCTATAATAATGTATAAGTTTATAAACCGATCGCTAAATATAATTTTAGGAATTGTTACTATTTTTTTTATTTAGGTACAATTAGTCACCTAATTGAATCTGTTCCTTTTTAAAAAGATATTACAAGCTTGACTCGAGTTTCTTAAAAAAAAAAAGATTCTAGTTTATGAAACCAGAACTAAGTTTATGAATATGATTAACGTATGAGAAATGTTATAACATCCTTTAACACCTATCCGAAGGATAATATTAATGGATTTTGTGTTATCCAAAGCCTTAAAATTACTCTAATAGTTTAGTAGCAAATTAAAAAAATTTGTTCATCTTAGGATATTAATAGAGACTAGTGTCTCACTCTGAAGAGGTTTTGTCATTGGATTCAAAAAGATTTTTACAAAGCTTCGAGCTTGTTGAAATCCATGATGTTAAAAAATTTTCTTAAATTACTCTAATATTTTGGCAGAAATTCAAAAATATTCTCTAACCTAGAAATGTATATAGAAACTGCAATTGCAACTTTCTAATTGTCACAATGTATGGGTTCGGGAACCTGATCACTGGACATGGAAAAAAAGCAAGTAAAAAGTATTTTCAATAAAATCAAAACTAAGAAGTCATTACCAATCTTTTTTAAGATGTGGTTTACAAAATCAGAGTTAGGCTAATAGTCATTACGTGTGAAAAATAATTAGCACCCCCACAGTGTCTGTTGTAAACAATACTAATTGATTGCATTTTATTCTTAAATTTTGGTAAAGATGGTCGTATTATAATGTTTAAAAATTAATTTCTTTCTTTATCTTGTTTATTCCAAAAATTAAATCTGTCTTTTTTTTAGTTTTTTTTAAAGGAAATTTATTTTAAAACAGAAGCAATTTATTTTTGGGTTAAAAGGAAAAACCTTAAGTATCGAGATATTTCTTCCATTCTCCTATATTTAGGTAAAGCTCCAAAAATATCTCTATTTTAGAAGTTATCAAATTGCTTTGTGAAGCGGAGATAATATCTCGCATAAATGATAATTCTTGAAAGTCCCCCTATATTTAAGCTAGATCTCAAAAGTTATTTTTACTTGTAATATTACCTTATTTTAAAATAGTTTTCTTGAAAAGACCTCATTTATAAAACATATGCATAGTATGTATGAACACAACAATATATAATATATGCATAATAATTAAACATGAAAGATGAAATGCAAATGTATGACAATTCAAGAATACATGTAACAATAAAGTAAAATAAGATGCAAATGCATGAATGGGATCAAGTGTTGATTTTAGGGTTTGGAAATTGGTTTGGTTTTTCGGGTTTAAAATAGGTTTAATTTTAGGTTTAAGGTTGAATTAGCGTTTGGGTTATGATTTAGGGTTTAGTTTAAGGTATGGGGTTGAGTTTGGTTTAGGGTTTAAGATTAAGTTTAGGGTTTAGGTTTTTGTTTGGGGTTTAGGATTAGGTTTAAGGTTTAGGATTTAGGTTTAGGGTTTAGGGTTTAAAGTTTTGTTTTTGGGTTTAAAGTCTAGGTTTAGGGCTTTGGTTTAAGGTTTAAGTTTTAAGGTTTGAAGTTTGGTTTAGGGTTTAAACTTTAGGGTTAGGGCTTAGGTTTGGGGTTTAATTTAGAGTTTAAGGTTTGTATAGTGGTTTGGTGTTTACATGGAGATTTAGGGTTTGCATGGTGAATGTGTATAACAACATAACAAAAAAACCATTAATAAAAATGTAACTTTTGATGTATGAAATATGGATCAATATGAAAACCAAGACTTAGGTATATTTAAAAAAATACCACAAACTAAAAATGCATTTAACAATATAGTAAAAATGGATTAACCATCAAGGGTTCTAAAGCTAGGGAGGTTCAACCAGACCATTTTTCATGACACATTATTTTGGCCAAACAAAAAGAAAATGTCTTCACCATTTTTGTTCTAAATCAAACACATGCAAACAAAGTAAAATCTAGCAAAAAGTTCATTAACCTTACATTTTTATTTATTGAAAAATTCATCAAATATATAAAAAATGTAGGGAAATGATTATGAACACAAGTAACTAAATATGAAATGATAAACATTTGGCCATAAACACAAGCTTGGGAGTTTCGACCAAGCAATGGGGGATGCTTGGCTGAATGCTTGCCAAGGCATTTCCACAATTATGCAATCCTTTATTTAGCTAGAACATGCATCAAGCACTTAGCAAACTCACTTATGATGGCATTTTAATACTAAAGGATTTTCATCAAATATGTAGTAAACTACATAAGGAAAAAATCATAGAAACATAATTGCTATCCAAACACATCATGCAAACTATTAAAACAATTAACAATCATGCAAATAGCATATTGCATAACATTTAAATCATCCAATACATTATTCAAAGAAACAAAAATATAAAAAAAAAAAACCACAAAAGGTTTAGCCATGGATGAATGAAAACTTGGCCGAACCTTCTTTAAGCTTTAATAATGGTGGATTGTTACTTTTGCTTGATCTCTTTTATTTCAAACCCAAACTATTGATTAATTGATTGAATTTTTGGATCATACTTGGAGTTATGGAGACAAACAACAATGAAGGGAGTTTTTCTAATATGAAAAGTATGGAAATGAATATGAAAATGTATGAAAAATATAGTAGAAATTATACCTTCCAAGAGCTTCCCCAAAGTTTTCTTTTTTTTCTTCATTTTCTTTTTCTTTTCACACCACTTCCTTGGCTGCCTCCTTCTTTGATTCATAGTCCTAAATAATGAATATAAAGGCCATGCAAATGCATAAAAACCTTTGATCAAACTTTCATCTAATTACTCACCTTATTCTTTTGGTTTATTTTTCAAGCAATCACTTTTCACTTTTCACCTTTGGATCTAGTTCATGATAAATTTAGCATAAAATGAGGCTTTAGGTGTAGCTAGAATAGTGTGAAAAGATTATATTGCCCTTTCTAAAATTTTGACCTTTTTGAGCAATTTTCTTGGAAATCCATGACCCTTTCTTCATTTTTGTGATTTCAATGCACCAAAAATCATAAAGTAATATGAAAACATAATCTAAAAGTTTTCATGAAAAATCGACCTCAGAAAGATCAAATTATGAAAATATCTTTAAAGGATATTTTGGTAATTTCACACCTTTAGAGATGTGATCAAGGTTTTAATGCATTAAAAATCATAAAATAATTTCAAAACATGATCTAGAGTGTTTCAAGAAAAATCAACCATAGGAAAATCAAATTATAAAAATACCCCTAAATGGCATTTTAGTATTTTTACACTTTTCGAGGTATGATTAAGGTCTTTAATACATCAAAAGTCATAAAATGATATCAAATCATGATTGAAAGTTTTTTTTTGAAAAATTGAACATGAGAAGGCCAAATTACGAAAATACTCCTAAAAGGCATTTTAGTAATTTCACACATTTTAAGGTAGAATAAGATTTTTAATACCCCAAAAATCATCAAATAATCTTCAAACATGATTTGAAAGTTTTCACAAAAAATTAACTTTGAAAATGTCAAATTATGAAAATACCTGTGAAGGGCATTTCAATAATTTTATCTTTCCCGATGTGTGATTAGAGATTTTTTAGTGCATTAAAATTACCAATTTCAATCCTAAGCCTTATTGATCCTATTTAGTTGTGAATTTTGAAGGTCGATTTGAGTTTGATATGATTTTATTGATTTTGATCAAATTTGACTTTATTTGATCAGGTTTAACCTTAAGGCATTTAGGTCAATTTAATCATATATTCAATTTTAAAAACTTGTCAAAATTCAAAGAATGTTGGATTTGAATTATGTTGGATTTTAAATGTTTCTCAATTGTTTAGATTCTGCTCGAACAAAATTAGGTGTCTACACTAGTAATTTCATCATTAGAAGATTCAAAATTTTAAGAAAAATTGATATTTAGACATTTTCCTAATCATTCAAAAATTGATCTTAAAGAAAAATTAATATTTTAACTTTTTCTTTTATTTTTTTCAAATTTATTTTTTTTTATTTTTGGATCTATTTCAAATTTTAACTGCTTTTAAATCAAAAGAAAATTTTAAAGAGAACATTTTAAATCCAAAAATAAAAAAAAAATTCATATAAAGATGTAAAAATTTATCAAGGAATTAAAATAAAAAGGAAATTAAAAAGTTACCAAAATTACTCTTAATCAATTGCTCAATCACCACAATCAACGGTTTGGTCCAACGATTTGAAATTGCCTTGGTTAAATGACTTAACAATGATTCGGCTTGATTAAAATCCATCAAAGTAAAGATAGCCCATGGCTCGATCCAAGAATGGAAAAGCAGATCGGTTTGTGTGAATTGGAATGAGATCTAACCCGTTAAAACGATATAGGTTGCTTTCTCACTTGAGCTTGTACTTTAGAATGAATAAAATTCAATGATTTTTAATCTTAAAAAACCCCAACCAATGCAACTATAAAAAATTGATAAGATGTCAGCCATAATACCATCTTGTGAAAATAAATGCATGTCAATTTCAAAATTTTAGCTGTGCACCATTAGAATTAAAAAACTAATTAAATATTAAAGAAATAGTCAATACGCATGCATTTCTAGTGGAGCTCAAGACCAATACTTTAAATTACTCTTTCTACTACAACCTCCCTATGTTCTAGTTAATTGCATAAAAACTTTCTCCTTCTCGTAGCAATCATGTCCTAAACCTTTGTGGTGCATGGGTAAAGATTATGAAAGGATTGGCGTTTGGATTCCATTATAAAACAGAAGCAACTACTGGTAAATGGTTGATGACACGGATGTTAATCAAGGTAATGGAGCGATTGACACCAGAGCTCTTCATGTTGGTGTGAAATTCTTTTTTAAAGGGTAAAGGTTTGAACAAAAGTGACCTAGTGGCACTAGAATGGCCACAATGGAACTGACTAGCTTCCCTACCTCTCATGTGCTATAATGATGGGTTTATATATAGATGGAATGCTTATGGTGATTGGGTTTTAGGTTAACCAAGAATTTAAAATCTACATTTGAAAAAATTTTATCTTATTGATCTGAAGTTTAAATTTAAAAAGAAAGGGGTTTGATTTTTTTATTTCAAAACTTTATAATCTAAGAACTTTTATTCCATCATGCCTCTTTTTTCAAACTTTGATTTTTTATCATATCTATCTTTTATTTTATTATTTTTATTTTCAATAAATAAATCAATCAATAAAAATAAAAAAAAACTTGAGCCATGAACCAATTCCAGTTACAATATTATTGTCCTAAATGACATGACCTAATATCAAGTTGCAGCCTAAAATTTAAAATGGCCAAATTAAAATCCAATTAAAAATTAAAATTTTATTGACAAACTTAAATTGAATTAAAAATATTATAGACACTTAATTTTGACCAGACACATTCTAATATGTTGTGATGCTGCTAAGATTGAGACTCAATTCATAGCCAAGTATTTTTTAGGCTTTACGAGTTTTCAAAATTGAATTTTAAACTAAAATTATCAAAATGCCTTATGGTCAAACTTGGTCAAACTCAAGTCAACCCTTAGAATTCACGATTGAATAGGACTATTAAGATGCATTTGGTGTGCAAGGTTATAATCAGATAGGATAAAATGATATTATGAATAAGATTAGATTAAATAATTTTATTATATCTTATAATTGATGTGTACAATGATTAGAATTAGGATATGATACTTTATTTATTGGTCAAAATTATCTTTATTCAAAGTTTATATAATTTAAATTATTAATGAAAAATTTAGGGGTATAATAAAACATGTAAATTCAATCTATGAATTAAAAATAATCATTTCTACTTTATAATGATTGAATCATCTTATACAAAGAAGATGATTAATCCTTTCAGCAATTATATCCATTTCTTTAGATACAAACCAAATATAATATAGAATGATTATCATCTTATCCTCTCCATTATCTTATGCATTAAACATGACCTTAAGGTTTAAGATTAATAAAATTATGATTTGGACTTTCCAAAATATTGTTGGACCTTAAAAAAGGTTAAATTACAAAAATGCTTTTACAGATATTTTCATCACTTGGCCATTTAGGGTATTTTTTGTCAAAAATCTCAAATCATGTTTAAATATTATTTCATAAATTTTGGTGTATTGAAAATCTTGATTGCACCTCTAAAAAAGTAAAATTACCAAAATACCTTTAAGGGTATTTTTATAATTTATCTTTTTTGGGGTCAAGTTTTTATGAAAAGCTTCAAATCATAATTAAATAATATTTTATGAATTTTGATCCATTAAAATCTTGAAAATAAATATTAGATCATAGGATTTTGAAAAAATATCATGAAAAAGGCTTGAAAATTCTAATAAAGGTAAAATTATCTTTTCTTAGTAGGATAGCCGCATTTGAGGCCAAGATGGATTCTGTATCTTTTTAGTGCTATTAATCTTAAAAGATTAAATCCAATGGTCTACATTATGAGCTTGGCCACCAAGCTTGATAAGAAAAAGACAAATGATCTTGCACTCTTAGATGGAATCCAATCAAGGGCTATTAGAGAAGGATTTTGTTTGGCATTAAATCAGAATTGAGGCAGTGGTTGGTGAGAAAGCAGAGGGAAAAAAAAAAAGAAAAAACCAAAAAAGAGAGGAGAAAAAAAGGGTGAAAAAAGGGAGTTTTAAAAAATGTAGTTTTTTTTTTTTATGATCTTGTTCATCTTTTTCTTTGATGCTTTCATGTATAAGGTTTTAAAACCTTTGTTTCCTTCTTTATTTTGATGATTTCATGTTAAAATTGAAAACTTTTGAAAGCATAGAGTAGGATTTCCTTAAAGGTTTTTTTAAGCTTATAAATGTGCCTTTTAGATGTAGTTTCATTTATTTTCTTTTTGGTTGTTCATAAAAGCTTCAAGCTCCATTTTTCATTAGTGTTTGTTGGTTTAAAAGATGAAAATAAGAGGTCTAAGGTAGAAAAAGATAGGTTGGCAGTATACAAAAAAAAAAAAGAGAAAGATAAAAAATATAAGAAAACAAAAAAATAAGGTTTGAAAGAGAAGGAAAAAATTTTTCTTAGAAAGCCTAATAAAAAGGCTATGCATGGGGGTTTAGGACTCTTTTTATTCTTGTTATCTAGCTTTAAATGAAGGAAAATGCGTATAAAGAGAGTTACTCTATAAAAAGAAAAAATGTTTTTGTGAAAAAGCTAAGATAGCCTTTTTTTTATTATCTTGTTCATTTTTTCTTTGATGCTTTCATTTATAAGGTTTTAAAACATTTTTTTCCTTCTTTATTTTGATGATTTCGTGTTAAAATTGAAAACTTTTGAAAGCATAGAGTAGGATTTTCCTTAGAGGTTTTTTTAAGCTTATAAATGTGCCTTTTAAATGTAGTTTCATTTATTTTCTTTTTGGTTGTTCATAGAAGCTTCAAGCTCCATTTTTCATTAGTGTTTGTTAGTTTAAAAGATGAAAACAAGAGGTCTAAGGTAGAAAAAAAGGGGGTTGGCAGCATACAAAAAAAAAAGGGGGAAAGATAAAAAATATAAAAAAACAAAAAATAAGGTTTTGAAAGAGAAGGAAAATTTTTTTCCTAGAAAGCCTAATAAAAGGGCTATTCATGGGGGGTTTAGGACTCTTTTTATTCTTGCTATCTAGCTTTAAATGATGGAAAATGCGTATAAAAGGAGTTAATCTTTAAAAAGAAAAAATCTTTTCGTGAAAAAGCTAAGATAGCCTTTTTTTTTTAAAAGATATTTCTGAAAGTAAATTATTTTTATAAATAAATAAATTATTAATCCTACCAACATATTGAAAAATAATTCTTGATCGAAAATCCTACCAATATATTGGAAGATATTTTTGAGAATAAATAGTTTTTAAAAGTAAAGGTTTTTTTTTTTTACAATAAAAAGATTAAATGAATCCAATAAGGGACTCTCTTCAAAATAAAACACTAGTTTCCGTAAATACTAATGATGTAAGAAATTATTTTAAATTGTTACCAAACTATTGAAGTAATTTTAAGATTAATTTTTAATAATTAAATTATTTGGTAAAATTATAAAGAGACTTCACGGCTTGGATAATTTAAAATTAAACTAGTATTATCTTTTAGATGGACGTGATGAGAGTACTATAACTTTTTCTCACGTGTAATCATATTTCTAAACCTAAAATCAAATTTTATAGATTAAAATCTATCTTTTAAAGATACCCGAATCAAGTTTGAAATATTTCTTTAAAGTGTAACAGATTTAGTTAAGTAACTAATCGTACTTGTAATTTTTAAACATTAACTTCAAAGATATAGTCACTGATTTAAGAGTCAATCCATCGGTATCACTTGACTTAAAACATTAATTCAATCAAACATTATATATATAGCATAAATAGTATAGATATAAATAGATAATAAATTGTATTTCATTTTCATATACAAATAGTAATTAATGATTATCAAACAATGGAAAGCTATTACATTTAATTGTTAGTTAAAATAGATGGTTAAAATTAAATTGCAAAAGAATTGAAGGTGAAATAGTGAAATTGTTGAAACAAACCATGTCTAAAAAAAAAAAAAAAAACCTATACAAACTAGATTGAAATCACGCATTCACAACTAGGAGTGTAAATGATACATTAGTACTCGCAAGCTACTTGGATTCGACTCAATTAAAATTCGAATTCGATTCGATAATTGTCGAGTCGAGCTCGAGCTCGAGTAGCTCGACTTATCGAACGAGTCGAATTCAAGCATATTAATACTTGGCTCGAATAGCTCCCGACCCTAATCGAGCTTTTCTATTATATATTTATTTTTATTATTTTATTTATAAAATTACTTTTTTACCCTTAGCTAAAAAAACCCTAAAATTTTATTTTCTTTCTTTCCCTCTTCTCCTTCAGTCTTTCTCCCCGTCTCTCTCACTCACCAAAAAACCCTTGCGGCACCTTTTCTTCCCGAATCCCACTCCATTGTCTTCCAAGCTTACTTAGACCAAAACCAACTTAAATCCAAGACAAATCCAAGACAAATCAGAGTTGGAACAAGCTGCTGCGTGCTGCCCTTCTACACAGTAAGTGCTTTTCTGCATGTTGCCATTCTTGTGTTTGATTTATCCTATAGTTATAGTTTTACAGAGTTATCTTGTGCTGCCTTTTTGTTTATCAAAACATTCTGTTAGAGCTTTTCCAAATATTTTCATGAAAATTTGGGATTTCACATCTGAGATTCCCACTAGGGCAGGGCTATGAGAGAGAAGAGACCTTCTCGACGTTGATAGGACCAGAACCGATGGGTTCATCAGGCACCACTCATCATATTGAATGCTATCTATAAAAAAGCCTTTTCTCATCTTTGTAAAAGGTAAGCTTGTTCCACCCTTTCGAAAGTCCTTTCTCCTCTCTCTAAAAGGTAAGCTCGTTCAACCCATTTGACGTTTGCAGTAGCTTGAATAGAACCCGATCTTGAATAGAACCCGATCCCTTAATGTAGCCCTTTCTCCTCTCTCTAAAAGGTAAGCTCGTTCCACCCATTCGATGTTTGCAGTAGCTTGAACAGAACCCGATCTTGAACAGAACCTGATCCTTCAATGTAGCCCTTTCTCCTCTCTCTAAAAGGTAAGCTCGTTCCACCCCTTCGATGAATTCTTTCGCAGCAGCTTGAACGGAACCCGGTCCCTCAACGTGAACGAGAGAAAAACAAACCCCATTACTCGATCAGGGAATCTAAGCCACTGCTCTATTCCCGACTCGAAATCCATAAAGGACTTTAAGGGGGAACTGCTCTCTCTATCTCAGCTGCTTTCCCTACTACCGGCAACTGATAAAAGTAAGGGGATTTTTTTTCTTAATCTTAAAAAAAATGGGATATTTTTCCATGACATACTTTTTGAGGGCCATTTTTTTATTAAATGTTTTTATGTTAAGCTTCCAATTCATGCTAAAAGGTGGTTTAAATAAGAATGCCTTAATTAAATACCCTTATGAATGCCTAAATTAAATAACTTTATGAATATTGTGGGGATGCAGATCGAGAACAACAAAGAAAAAGGGCAAGGTGTTATAGCTATTTGTTAGTATTGATCTTCTCAATTCTGATTTGTTTGTCAAACACTATCATATTATACTTTTATTTTTGTTGCAAACTTGTGAAAAGAAGTATGTTCTTTGTGAAGTTGCATTTAAATACTGAATTTTGTAAACCAAAAGTCTCTGTATTATTAGCAAGAAAGTAATTGAATTTGGGCCACTTCAAGACTTGTACAATATGCTTTATCAGTAGAAAAACTTTTGGATGGTTCATATTATTTAAAAAAAAAAAAAGTCATTGGCTCTATTGCTTTTAGTCATAATCATAATTTGAACTTTCATATAGTTCATCACTAATTTATTGGGGACTGTTTAATGTGAATACTTTTCTTCTTTATGCATATTAGATTTGTTAGAATATAAACTGACACTTATTTCTAATGAGATTGAGTTAATGTTATATAAATACTAAATAGGCATGTATAATTGTAAAAATTAATAAGAAATATTCATTTTAAGAAATTGATTTTAGAAATTGAAATTATTATCAAAGTAGGTAATCTTAAATTTATTAAAATTCCTACAATATTAGTATATTTTCCCAAAGAATAAAATTTTATACTCTTCCAATAATTTGTTCTCGCAACTTGTTTAGCATGTTTCTGGCAATAGAATTTATCGCACATGTTTCTATCAACTTGTTTGCATTATTGTTTGATCCCAAAATTAAATTATTGTTTTGATTTGTCTTTTTTTTTTTTGCTATAGGGAACTAAACATGTCATCAACCACACCGGATATCTTTTCTATACCAGTTCAGCCGACAATAAATTTTTTTACTAGTCGAATTATGTCAGATGATGGTAATGATTCAATGAATGAAGCTTTAGATGCCACTAATGATAACACAGATAAAACACCAATCATTGATGCCAATGATAGAGAATGTGATAATGTTGACCCTGAAGAGTGTGAAGAAAGTAATGACAAAAAGAGGCAAAAGACATTTACTGTTTGGTTAGTGTTCAAAGAAGTCACTCTTTCTGATGGTTCCAAAAAATGAGAGTGTGTCTATTGCAAGAAGAAGCTAGCAATAAATACAAGTAAAAGTACAACTCAATTTAAATTGGCATTTGATAACTTGTGTTAAGAGAAAAATTTTTCAGAATCAACAACAAATGATCAACTTTCAGCCAGTAAACACATGTGGTGATGTACAGATACTACCTGCTCTCACAGATGGCAAGTTTGATATGGTAAAGATGAGAGAAGCAGCTGCACATTGGATACTTATGCACGAGCATCCTTTTTCGATTATAGAAGAGGAATGTTTTAACATGATGCAAAAACGTGGGATGCCTGAATGGGAAAAGGTATCACGCAATACTATTAAAAAAGATTGCATGCAAGTTTATGAAATAGAAAAGAAGAAATTAAAGGCATTGTTGAAGACTGTCAGTAAGATTAGTTTGACAACAGATTTGTGGAAATCAAGTAATCAAAAGATTGAGTACATGGTTCTTACAACACATTTTGTAGATTCTAATTGGAGATTGCAAAAGCGTGTTATTAGCTTTGTTCACATACCTCCTCCTCGTCACGGTGTTGAGATTGCTGATTGTATTTTAAGTGTCTAAAGGAATGAAGAATTGAAAACAAGGTGTTTACACTTTTTATGGACAATGCTTCAAGCAATGATGTGACGATTAGAATTTTTAAAGACACTTTTTCAAGAAATAGGATGTTGCTTTATGGAGGAAAATTATTTCATGTTCGGTGTTGTGCACATATATTAAATCTCATGGTTCAAGATGGCCTTTTTTGAGATTAAGAATGTGATTGGTATGTTTATGAAAGTGTCAATTTTATTAATCAAAATGAGGTAAGACTTAACTCATTTTTTGACATAGTACAGCAGTTACAGTTACCTGATAGGAAACTCATTCTCGATTGTAAAACACGTTAGAATTTGACATTCGAGATGTTGTCGATTGTAATCAAATTCAAATAAGTGTTTTCGAGACTCAAAGAGCGAGAATCTTATTATGAATGTTGTCCAAGTCATGAAGATTGGGAAAAAGTGGAGAAAGTTTATGAGATTTTAGAAGTTTTTAATTCAGCCACTAAAATCATCTCTGGAAGTGATTATCCAACTTCAAACCTGTTTTTGAATGAAGTTTATCGTGTGAAAGTGTTGTTGGATAAAAGGATGAATGATGAAAATGAATTTATTCAAGCAATGGTTCGTAAGATGAAGAGTAAATTTGATAAGTATTGGGGACAATGTAATTTGTTGATGTCTATAGTAGCAATCTTGGATCCAAGGTGCAAAATGAGGGTGATTGAGTTTTGCTTTCCTCGAATGTACCCTGATAGAGAAGCAAGAGAAAATATTGTTAAAGTTCGAGATGCTCTTTATGGGATTTATGATGAATATGCTCGTGAGTATCAATTTGGCAATGAGCATAGTGCTGAAACTCAAGTGCATGATAATGGTATTAGTGGTATGAATATAGAAGCTTCTTCTTCTGGTTGGTTTGAATTTGCAAATTATGTAAAATTAGTTGAAACTGTTCACCCATAACAATCTGATTTAGATGTCTACCTAGCTAAGGGCTATTTTATCTGTGAAGGAGATCCACTAAGTTTCATGCTTTGAAATGGTGGAAAGCGAGCATTTTGAAGTATCGTATTTTATCCAAGATGGCTCGGGATATACTTGCTATTCCTATCACTACAGTAGCTTCAGAAGCTACCTTTAGTGCAAGAGGTAGAGTTATTGATACTTATCGTGCTTCTTTATCTCCTGGCACAGTGCAAGCATTACTTTGTGGAAGAGATTGGTGTCGGAATCTTCATGGAGTGAAGAAGAAGAACAAAGTGAGTTTTTTTTTTATTATTTTGTTATTAAGTGACTATCATTGCTTTAATCTAATTTTTAACTATTATTTTCCTTTACTTTATCTATGTAGAAAGAGAAGAAATCAATTGAGATTGCACTCAAAATCCCCTAAAGTGAGGATATCTAATGTCTTCTATATAGGTATGAAATATTATTATTAAATACTTTTAATTTGTCACAACATTACTAAAGAAAAATAGGTAGTAGCTAGTCTAGATTGATCTTTTTGCATTATAGTTTACGAACCATAGGTTAACTAATGATAGAAACTCATGTTAAGGTAATTGACAAGATACTGTTTATATTTTTTTGCTCTGATTATAAGACAACTGACAAGATAAAATCCATGTTAATGCTAATGTTAAAAATTTAAAGTTATTGATCATTGTAATAATATTACAATCTTTTTCTTACATGGGTACTTTTATCGTTATTCTTATTGTTTATTATAATTTCTTTGTTTTGTATTTATTCTTTTGTATAGGTTTATTGAAAAACAATATGAGCCCAATGTTCATTTGAAGACATAATATTGTGAAGGTAGCATATGCATTGTTATTGGTTTGTTGTAACTTATTTGTGAACTTATTTGCTTGGATATTTAATATCTTTCAATTAGGATTTTAATTTCTGAGTTTCATTATGTCTTATATTTGTGTGTTGTATTTGAATCATTTAATGAGACTTTTATTTGCTTAAATTTGGTTGTTGTGTAAGTTATTATTATTATTATTGTTATTGTTGTTGTTATTGTTGTTGCTATTATTATTGTTGTTATCTTGAAAATATAATATTTATTAGGTTTGATAAAAATTAGTTGTAAAAGATCTCGAGCTCGAGCTCAAATAATAGAGTTTTTTTCGAGTATAAAAATCGAGCTTTTTTTTTTATATATTAGTCGAGCTTAATCGAACGAGCTCGAATAGCTCGATTTCGATCACGAATCGAGCTCGAGCTAAGAAAATGAAACTCAATCGAGTTCGAGTCGAGTATCGAATGACAAGTTTAAAATCGAGCTCAAGCTCGAGCTTATCATTGTATCGGCTCGATTCGACTCGATTACACCCCTATTCACAACCATCTTTTTTTGTATTTGGCTTTCTAATTCTAATTTTAACTGAAAACACGAATAGATTGAAATATGGCATCTCCAAGAACAATTCTCTTGTATTCTTTTTTTTTTTTTCCTAAAAAACAAATAAAATATGTTAAAAACAAAGACAAGAAGTTGTCTTTCATCTTCAAGTCTAACCTATGAATAAAAGATGTTTAGGATTGTAAATGTTTAAAGATAAGATTTCTTTTGATTGTTAAATTTGTTTTTTATTTTTAAAAATAATAAATAAATAATAAAAATTAAAACAAATAGCAAAAATTTAAAAGCAAAAATATCTAGCCAACCAAAGTTTTCTTCTATTTATTGTTTTCTTTCAAGTTTTATTATCAATTTTAGAAATAAATTAAAGAAATAAAATAATGTTAACAATGACATCTAAACACATAAAATGATATCATTTTAAGGGTTTTTTTTTTTTTTTTTTTTTATCAGTGTCGTAGAAACACACATAAAAAATTCAAAGTACTTTTAAAGTCCGCTTGGATTTTGAGATCTCATTGCACTTTTAATGCAACGAAATTCTCTTCTTTTTTGACTAATTGCATTACAGGTGCATTTGAATAGCACCTTAAGGTATAATTATTTTATCAAGAGCAAAGCGATAAGCAAGCAAACACAAGCCAGCTTTACTCTTGAATAAATACCTTCCCAACACATTAAATTGCACAACACATTTTATTTTTTTTCTTATTAAAAAGTTTTTGAGAAAACCAAAATCCAATAAATAAATAAATAAAAGAGAAAAAAAAGGCATCCATGCTAATCGCAATCATGTGCCATGGATGTCACTATCGCTCTCCTCCACTTTAAATAATTCCAACCAGGAGTAATCTTAGTTCTTTTTACTCTGATATTGCTTTATTTTTTGTTTTTATTTATAATTTCCCTCAAAATATTTCCACTCTCCATTTTTCCAATTCCTCGCCGATTAATTCGTACATTATCCGCGATCGAACATGCCGGCGCCGCCGATTTAGTTCTTGGGTTTTCCCTGCTTTTCAGATCCGTTTAATCATCATCAGGTAAATTCCGGAATTCCTTTTTTGATCTGATTTCGTGTATGTTTCCCGAGAAAATAAAAGGAAAGCAAACAAAAAAAAAAACGGTTTTCAATTTCAACTGTTCACTTTCAACTTTTCTCTGTTCCATTTTTTTAATGCTTTCATTTCAATCAAACAGAGAGCATTGTTTTGAGCTGGTTGTTGTTACGTTAAAAAGTAAACAGATCTTAAATCATTCTTAAATTAATTTATTTTTTATTATTGCCGTTGATGTTCTTAAGAATGTCTGTATATTTATTGAATAATGTTGCTCAATTTCTTTATTTTGTTTTTTCTTTTCTTTTTTGAGCTTTTAAAATTAAAAAAAAAAAAGTTAATGTTATTCAATTTTAATTATTTATTTTATAAATTTATAGATCTTAATTATGTGTGGTAGTATAAATTTTAATGAGCGGGTGCGCATGTTAATCATTATCACAGTTTTTGGGGAATTCAATATTATTATGTCTGCAATAACTTTGGTTACATAGGATTGCACTTCATTAATAACTATAAATGGAATTTAAGAGCTTTCATTGATTGTTAAATTTCATTTTTTGGGAAGTCTTGATAACTTCACTTACTGTGAGATATGTGTGGATGAAGGAGTTGGGGGTAGTTTGCTTCAGTTTCTTGTAACTGGAGGGTAGTTGAAAAGAGCAAAAAAAGAGTGTTGTCTGGGTGCTTCAGATGAGAAGAACTGATGTTACTGACAGTAGAAGGAGGAGGGTTCTTCTCTTCTTCAGCGTCTGGGTATAGCAAGGGCTTGACCCTTCTTCTCTTGGGTCAGAAGCACGAGGACAAGCCCATGAGAGTTTCGCCATGGAACCATTACCAGTTGGTGTACCAAGAACCTGATCCTGACCTCCAGCTGGCTTCCATCAAAAACCGGCTTTCCCGTGGGTGCGCCTCTTTTGTCTGCTTTGGTCGCACTTTCGCAGGACTTGATACCCCATTGCATTTGAAAGTTGGCCCTGTTCAACAACAGGATGTATTGCCAGGGCCTCTTGTTTCAGATAAGACTAATGATCGCGCAACTCAACTTGATGATGGAAATAATAATGCAAGAAAGGTTGCCCTTAAAAGTAGTTTGAAGAAGCAACCAAATAATACTCCAGTTCCTCTTGAGGATGTTAATGACCGTGAGGCATCAGGGGAAAAGGATGGCGATATCCCTAGTTATGCAGAACGAAGAAAGGTGCAGTGGACAGATGCTTGTGGTAGTGAGCTTGCTGAAATAAGGGAATTTAAGCCCAGGTACGAGAAATTTCTGCTCTAAATTAAAGTCTATGAGCAATGTAGTACAATTGTCAAACATATTTTAAGTTTTTCTATATGCTATTTTGATATGCTGTTTGTGTCTTAGTTTATGTGCATCATGAATTTATGTAATATTATGTGTCCTGCAGTTACTGCTAAGCTTGTTACACTTTCTTGTTTTCTTAAAGTTAGTTACATAAAGGTGTTTTGGCATTATTGAATAGCATCCTCCATAAATCTGTGGACAGCCATGCCCCGTAGGTTGTAAAACTATTTTGATTATTCGAATAACACGTTTCCTTGTTTGGTTAACTACTATAGCTTTTATGTAAGTTCTGCTGACACCCACTGCAATTTGTGTTATAAATCAAAACTGGTTGGTGCTCTTATTCTGATGCAATATTTTCCTGAGTGAATGCTAAGCATAGGAGGACATGTAGTAAGGGGTTTTTTTGGCCAGATGTAGTAAGGTTGAAAACTTGAAATTGGTTCTGAATGATGTTACAAAAATCAACATGCCACATACATATGAACTGAAATTTTCTATTGATACCAAATTTTTTGAAACCTTAAGTTGCTTTATAAGAAAGCCATGCTACTGGTTGCTTGGTTATGATTCACGATTGCTTAGTTCCTGGTTTATATGGTTTTTTAAGGTTCAGAGACATGCTTTCTTTGCTAATTATCTGAGCTTATTTGGCATGGCACCCTTTGCCAAAACATGGAATATGGCCCATATATTTTCTTGGATTTGTTTTACGGTCTAGAAAGATATGATAGGTTAGACGCTACCTGACCACATGCATAGATCTGATTTTAAAGCAGTGGTTCTCAAGATTTCACTAGGGACATGTCTATGTGATCTGTTTGATGTAATGTAAGAAGTTATGCTGCGAATGTGTAATCATAATTAGCATACATATGTGGATTTTTGTAAGGTGTTTGAGAGCTTTCTTTGATACTAATTTGAATGATAGCTGTCTTTATAAGAAATGTGGCTAAGATGTAGTACATAATTAATAATTTATAAGGTTCAACCCGCTATTGCTGATGTATTTTAGCTAAATTATGTATTAGTAGGTGTACAAGTCCTATGTTATGGTGATACAGCTATCTTGTGTCTATATATTTTCTAATCCCCATGTTTTCTGCACAATGGTGGCTGATAGGAGATACATATGGTGTCTATGCTAATAGATTACGAATATGGTAGGGGTATTCATACTTGATGACCCAATCTAAGGATTATGCTAATGCAGTGAAGAATTATATATAACTTTTTGGTTTTATGGTAATAATTCCATGAAAACAGGGTTAATAAAATTTATTTCAGAGTCAATATCTACTATTTGGTGATGTTTATTCATGTAACACAGAATTATGTTTGAAGGGGGAAATATTGTTTAGTTGGAATATTCCTTTTTTTAAAAATTTTTGTCATTAAATGAATATGGAGAAACTCCTTGACTTAGCTTAAAATTAATTAATTTGATTAGACAACAAAATCAGAATAAAATGTGATTGATATGCCCTACCATCCTATTTAAGTTACTATGCAAACAAATTGAGTAGAAGTCATCATTATTTCCTAGCAGGTGGTATAATTATTACTATGAGTTATGACATTTAATGTACAAAATCATATGGTTGGAAGTAAAGTTTCTTGGGACAATAAATATTTTCACGCATGAGAAGAAGGAAATCATTAGAAATGCTAAAGGCATTGATTCTTCTGAGTGTTTACTCAAGATTACTGAGGGTATTCTATGAGGAAAAAGATTCTTGAATGTATCACATGGTAGCTAATATGTCAGTTCCATTTGTAGAGAAGATACCTGATTTAAAAGTCAACTCAAATTTTGGGAGTTGATATCTTTTTGAACCGTTTTTTATGTGATGTTCAAATTTATTTATATTTTTTTGGATTTAAGAAGCATGTAATTTTCATATCAATTTCACTTGATCATCACATGTCAACATATCAAAAAGCAACCAAATAGGAAGACAGCTGACTATCTTATTTTTCATCCATACAAGGGGTGTTTGGTTGGTAGAGATTGAACTTTACACTTTGGAGCTCATTGCTTCCTGTCTGTGAAGGCATTCTTCTGTGAAACCTTCTAGCCGTTCAAGGTGTTGTGGTATAATAATGGTGGATCATTGCTTGCTTGTTAACAGAATCTAAAATTTGTTCTGTGCATCATATAATTGAAATAAGGGAGCTATCGTTTTGAGTAAGGACCAGACCTCAAAAACATAAATGCTAACAACGGCAATCTTGGTGCAAAACATGACCGTTGTTTGGAGGAACTTTTCCTCATGGATTGCACCTTTTTTTTTTTAATTTTTATTTTTACTTATAAGGATATGCACTAGTAAAGTATGATTATACTTCTTACTTTTTATGCCTTTTTTGTCCCTTTTTTAACCTCACTTAATTCATAGGTATTGTAATTATATTGACTTATTTAATAGGTTTATTGGTTAGAAGGGTTGGAAATTTAATCTAAGCTCTTTCCTCTTATTTCTGGGTTACAACTTTTTCACTCACTTAGCATTTATTTCCATTGTGAAACTTACATAAATTATCATTTAACACAATTGGCTCTCTTCACTCTCTTCCCTACCAATATCAAGGGGTGATTTTTTTGTTAATGTACAGTTATCGGTTTGGTTTGTAGTAATTCTGTAGGCTTGGTGTTTCTTCTCAGATGGTGAAGATTCTCTGCTTGTTTTCTTTATTTTATTTTATTTTATTTTATTTAACTGTTCAAATATTCTCCTTGCTTGTTCCTTCTTTTGGCCAAACCCTTGCTTGTTCAGTCTTTATTCACTTTTTTTTTTTTTTTTTGTTTATTTCCAAATTACCTTGAATTCTGTTGATGATATTGTACCTTTTATTTATGTCAGTGAAACAGGTGGTTCAGACAATGAATTCGAAAATGGAAGTGAAAGAAATTGTTCATGTAGAGTTATGTAGTTTGGCCATTTGTTGAGTTCAATGATGCATCAAGTAAATTGGTGCTGAATCTTATGTTGGAAATGCCCAATTGATTTGTGGGCAAAGAAGAAGCAAATTTTGTTTTGATTCAACATGGAAATGAAATGGAATGCAACCGATAGAGAGGATCTTTTATGTCAATATTTAAACATTTAATTTGAGATTTTCAATTTTGTCATCCTGCCTGGGCTTCACTTTGTTTTTCTTTTTCTTTTTTTTTTTTTTTAAATTATATTATTGTTGTTGCATGACTCTGTTGTCCATTATTTCATGGTAATTAATGCGTCATATTTTTTGAGCTCAATCATTTGTAGTTAAAAAGGATTTTCATGCTGTGCTTCTTCTCTTACTACTGGTTAAGAAAGAAGGGTTGCAGTGGCGGTGAATGAGCATTCAAAGGGATTGATATATATTCCTTCATGTTGATCCTTTGTTCCAGTCGTTTAGCTTTAGTGATTGATACGGGTTCAACTCTTCCTTTTATTTTATTTTTTCAAAATAAAAATAATAACTGGTAAATATTCAGATTAAAAGTTTGATGTAATATACTTTTATATGGTTGGATGAACTTGAATATTATTATTTTTTAACATAAAAAATAATAAAATGAAATAGAAAAATGGTGACGGAATTAAGGAGTACTACCATGAGGTGAGATTTGATATCCATCAACGGGTGCTTTTATTTACGCCCTAAAAACTGCTCGTCACACAATTTTCAGTACCCAAAAATTTAAATCCTAAACAAACCATTTCACTCGTTTTTTAACCCGATTCTAAGTTTTTTTTCTATAATATTCTTTACACTTAGCGTTGTCAGCCCAATCCACAGATTATTTTAATCCGATTCGATTTTATAAAATCAATTTTTTTAAAAAAAATCAAATTTTAGATTAGATCAAATAAATCAGATAATATTAAAAAAAAATTAAGATCGAATCAAATTCGAATTTTAAGTAAATTTGATTCAATCTAATCTAATATTATATAAAAATTATTTTTTAATTATTAATTTATATATATTTATATAATTATATAATTATATTTTAAAAAATAATATTTTATATTTAAAATATAATATTTTATTAATTTTGAGTTGAATCGGATACGATTTATATAATATAAAATCGAATCGAATTCAAATATAAAAAAATAAAAAAAATTTTTGAATCGAATCAAATTTAAATTTTATAATTATAAAATTGAATCAAAATTTAAATGAATAAAAACTATCTTGATCCAAATTGTTGCCGACCTATTTATACTCATTTTACTTTTTCATTGTAATTTCAAAACTGAAATCCTCTTTTCTTCAATCTCTAAAATAAAGCCATCAACAAAAATCAAGCTCAAAATCATCAATAATCACAACTTTCATACTACTCCGGCCATTAAATCTCTATTGAGGTAAATTTTCTTTGATTGGGTTTTAAATTTTGTTTAAATTGTCTGGGTTTATTATTATTATTTTTAGTGAAATCGATAATCACAAAAAAATTATCATAAATTATTTGAATTTTACAGATTTTTTTTTTTTGTAATTTTAAAAAGGCTTTATAGATATTCGTTTTCGTAAGCTTTCAAAAATTTATAGAAATGCAAATCTGTAAGTCAATGAAGCAAATCCGTGAACTTCTTAAGGCTTACTAAAATGTAAATCCTTGTGCTAAACTCCTAATCCAAAAATACGTTTTTGTAATGTTCAAAAATTTTGGGCTAAAATCGTGAACGCCATAACTTACCTCGATATTCTTCATCCCCACCAATATTTGTATCATTTGAGTATCCATTTTCTAAATGCATAAGATAGTAAGAATAGTTTTAATCTAGATTTAAGGTTTGCGAGACGGAACGATGCGAAGGAAAAAGAGAAGTAAATGGGAGTACGAGGGGTTCAATGGTATTTTGCTAAAGCTTATTTAATGTAAGATTATTTTGATAATAAAAATTTTGAGTTGTAGAAAGGAATTTTAGGGATTCAAATAAAGCTCCCATTTACAAAACTAGTGTTTCAAGATAAAAAATGGAATTTACAGAACACAACTTGTCCCAATTGTTCCTATTTTCATGTCACTTTCAAAACAATTGAGGAAGAATTGAAAAGAACGAAGAACTAATAAAGAAAAGAAGAAGAAAAAAACTAGTACCCCACCCGCACAGGAAGCGCGTCGTTAGAATTGCGGATGACATGAGTTTCTCACACGCTGAACAACCCAGTGGCGCCAATCAACCAACCAACATTGTAGACTTTCTTATTGAGACTTGGCCACGCCTTGTCCACACAACGCACATCTAACACAATCTTAAACTGGTGAAGAACATTAAAAAAACCAAACCAGAATTTAGAAACATAAAGAGGAATAATGTCTATGGCAACCTCAATCCCATGTCTCAAAATCCCAAACCCTTCATCTTCCTTATCATCATCTTCCTCGACTAGTTATAGATTGCCTGGAGCAGCCAAGCCTTATATTGTCACCATAAGGAGTTCTCAAACTGAAGGTCCTTTGAGAAGACCTGTGGCTCCTTCCCCACCACCTCCTTTGAAACCAGTTCCTCCTTCTCCATCATCTCAACCCACACCTCCTTCTTCTCCTTCGCCTCCGCCTCTACCTCCGCCGCCTGCAAAGGCGGCTTCTGTGGCAGCTGTTGGAGACCAGAATGTGATCACTTTGGAGTTTCAGAGGCAGAGGGCAAAGGAGCTGCAAGAATACTTTAAGCAGAAGAAGCTTGAGGAATCAAATCAAGGGCCTTTCTTTGGGTTCCTTGGGAAGAATGAGATTGCTAATGGAAGGTAAATGGAATATGCCCTCTTTATTTAGTCATAATTTTGGATACATTGATGGATATGATGCTACTTTATGACAATAAGAAAGTAAGGACTCCATGGTAGAGTCAATTGAGAAACCAATAAAGAAAAGAGTAAAAGGAGTTGTGATTCTTGCTTAAAAGGTCATAGAGATAGAAATCCTGTGTGGGTAAATTAGTCTGCAAGGATCACATTTTACAGTTTCGGTTGTTGAAGACAATGTTAGGATTTGATGTACATGTTCCTTAGCCTGCCTTAATCAATGAAGCCATAAGCAGTTCAAATTTGCTATGAGCAGTGGAAAGGTTTAAACAAATTCATATAAAACACCATAAGAATTAAGGAAACAACTAGCACAAGATTTACATTCAGCTGTGGGCAACTGAGCTTCTTGAGTAAGTTTGTACTGGCAAGTGTTTTGACATATGAATTGGTTAGCAATTTGATCAATTTTATACCAGCAATGCTTACTGTGCTATTTAATTGTTCAATTGAAGTAGACAATCCAAATGTTTAGCCAAAAACTTTAGCAGAATAGCAATAGCCTATGAGCACTTTGCTTGATGTTGGAGAATATTTCATACAAGTGTCCATGGGCTCCATTTGTAGTAAATCGTCATATCTAAATTTTAAGATTCACCAATGTGTATGCACACCGTAATGGATTAGGAAGACGATGCACCTTTGTGTACATCGTATTTTTTACCTAAATCTATACCAAAGGAATAGGTATGAAATAAGCTAAATTTGTGCCAATCCCTCATTGAATGAATACTTGTTATCTGCATTTCTTTCATAGATGATTCATCAAATCCTGGCTGGTGAATCTTTCTTTTGACTTTGTTAAGCTTAATTCAATGTTACACATGTTCGACTGTTTCATTAAGATTGCAGTTCTGTTGTTAGTTTTCTATTACATTTAACTTGTAAAAATCCTTATCCTGGCTACTTGATCTCGGGTACTTGAATAATCATGCAAATACTTACTATATGATGACTGATTTTGGGGATGTTGGTGTTGTAGATGGGCAATGTTTGGTTTTGCTGTTGGGCTGCTAACAGAGTATGCAACAGGCTCAAACTTTGTTGATCAAGTAAAGATCATGCTCTCCAATTTCGGGATAATAGATTTGGAATGACTCTTTTCCTTGAACCTCAATGCTATTCATACTTCTGTATTTCTGTAGCTATGTCCAATGTTTTGTTTGCAACTTCTCTAGCAAGTTGTTTACTATTCTTGTTTCTTGATCAATCAATTGTAACAGGCTGTATCCGAACAGTTTGCTTGGTTTTCAAGTATACAAGTTCTTCATTTTGATCTTTATAAATACCAGGAGTTTTTTAGCAGATATGAGCCAACATGCATTGCTTGCTTGCAGTTTTATTGGTAAGTGTGACTCAGACGAGTGACGGTCTCTCATAAAGAGCAACAAAGCATGGGTGCGACAATCATCAGTAGACAGACCAAGAATAGCAATATCATACAACAAGTTGACAATATTTAAGTTGTTAGTTTTCTCCTTGTTAGAATTAGATTAAATTCTATAGAGAAAAAATTGCATCAGATGGCTAGCTGTGTCAACATCTAAGTCGAGCAGTACAACACTACAGCTGCAACAGTTTATCATCCTTGACATTCATTTCCGTATGGCATATGCAAGGGTAACCAAAAACAGCACAGAAATGATGCACGGTGCCTTTTTCTGATAAAACATCCTTGCTTCAAGTCCATCCAGTCAAGCCTCGATCCTTGCTATTCGTGCCTCTAACAGTGCGGTTCTGGTTTCCCAAGAATGCCACCCGGCTGCTATAGTGTTTGTGCCATTTCTGGTGCTTCGTGCATGATCTGCAGTTGAAGGTTCCCATGGTTGATAATGATACATCTTTAACTAATTGAGCTTGCTGCATAAACATGCAAAACTTTACACCCTAGTAAAACTATTTCAAAGTTCACCGAATTTCTTGGAAGGCTCAATATTCCATAGTTTAGGTTGCAGAACATAGGAAGATTATAAGGTGAACATCTAGGTTAAATCCTTATCTATCAATATCTGCCAAAAAAGCTAGCCCCTGGTTTTACGTTACAGATCACTCAGACCCCTCTTTGCATTCCCTTAATAAATTCACGAATGCAAATTCAGACATAAATCCTTCCAATATCTGTCAAAAGATCAGATTTACCTCTTAAGTCTTTAAAGTTAATCCTATTGAGATACCTTATTTCAGAAAAGAGGTAAGGATAATAAACATGATAGCATTATGAAACACTTGACTCATGTTATCTATATGACATATATACAACTAAGCAATCGCAACCATATTTTGCCACCAGTTATTTTTCAATTTCATCTTTTAGTTATTTCAAATAACAATTTAAGTCAACTTCTTTTGGTAACTTCTTGTGTTATTGTGAACTTGCTATAACTTAATCAATCACATCTCAAGCTAGGCATCACATGCATCACGTTCGTTGCAAACTAGTTTTAACAAAGGACTGAAGTAACAGAAAGAACTTCCCTATGCTGGCATATAATTTGCAAAAGATAATCTAGAATAACATGCGGGGTTATGACAATGGTATTTGTTGCTGATAACGGCTTCTTCAACTTGTTCCCAGCTATGCATTAACTGTTATAAGCTGACATTCGAGTTCTGGCATCTGGATCTAATGGAGTACAAGGAAGATAACCGCAACATATTTTTGAACTTTGTTTAACACGAGAATAACATCAATAGAAGAGCTTATCAACTAAGGTACACGCTTGAGAAATATGATATGTACTCATCCTTCATATTACCAATGAATCACATGCCTTACCATGATTACTTGCCTCTGCATATATGGTCATGAAGGCACAAATCTATGACAAGGTTTGGTTTCAGGCGAAAAGGAATTAGGATCTTTATCTGAAAACTGTCTGTTAACCGCTTCTTTGGATAAGTAATAATAATGCTGTTACGGCTCACTAAAGCTTCACAACTCACAAGAGTACATCACCTAAAGAGTAAGCCTAGCCACTCCTGAATCCTATTACTCCACAATGGTGCCATTCTCAAAATTCCAGGACGAAATCAACACATTTAATAAATCAGCCATCATTTAAATCTCTTTAAAACGTAAAAATCAATGTGGTTTTTGAATACATGGCTATCTATTCACCATAGTTACAATTGACACCAGCCGAAAACACCCTTGCTCCTGTTTGGTTTATACGATTGCAGCAAAGAATAAATGTACAAAAGAGAAATTATATGAAAAATAAGCTTCTTGCTGTAATATGCAGTAAAATTTTCAAATTTGAGCCAAAAAAGAAAGAATAGAATCAATAAATACTGTCACACTTAGAATTACGATGGATAATATCCAACAAGAGACAATGACTCGAACCAACAAGATCTATTATTCTCATCAACTCTAGAGAAGACAAAAGCTTAGCTTTCTACTCTCTGCTACAAATGTCTCAGTCAAGCCAATAAAGGACCTAACCTAATAAACTTGTACTAGATGATTCATTCCCTTGTTTGGTGCCAAAAAAATAAAAAAGAAGGCTTTAATCAGGAAAACAATGATACCCAAAAATTTAGTTGCCAAGCAGACAAATTCATATCCTCAGCTTTTGGCCAAAACAAAAGCAAGTGCTTTAAACCCGAATTCATGAAAAGAAAGAAGGAAAAAGACACACTTCAAAGAAAGAGAGTTTGTTCTTCTCCTGGAAGCCAGGGCCTGAATGTCTCAACTCTGAAGCAAAGTTTAAGGCTTCGTTTGTTTTGGGAAAAATAATTTTTGAAAAATAATTTCTTTATTTTAAGTGTTCGTTTGACAGAAAAAAATACTGCGTGACCTCCAAATGCCAACACTTTTTGACACATTCCAGTTTTTCGCATGTAGTTTGGTGAAGGGGAAGTGGATTGCCCTTTGCAGTTTCGGCTATTTGTCTCCAGTCATAAACAGTTATGACAAAAACAATTCAATTAATGGGGTTTCTAGTTTCACTTTTTTCTGTCTGAATGAGCGGAGAAAGCAAGACAAAAAAAACCCCAAAAAGAATTGAGCCAAAAAAAGGAGATCCTTTTATTTCTCTCATACAGCAAAATTCCAATAATGCCGATTTGGTACGGCCATTGTTGTCACCTTCTTCTTATTCTTTAAACTCTTCCAAGTGTCTCCCTTTCTTTTCTTCTTATTCTTCATGGTCTTTTCTCTACTTTGTTGCTCATTGTTAAACAATAAATTAGACGAATAAGCCTTTTTGGCAACTGAAACAAAGTAATGGGGTGTGTTCAAGGCAAGAATTCAATGAACTCACCTCCTAGAGACTTACAGAAGCTAAAAATGGAAAATTGGTATATGGGAACAGGAGGATTTGTGGGTCATAGAATGTCAACTGGTCAGAGGTATTCTGAGCCAGGTCGGATTTACAGGCCTGAACCACTAAAGAAGCTTAATGGATTTGGTAGTGCTGATGCCTTTGTTGCTTGTGGTGCTGATGGCAGAGGGAAATTCAATGGTAAAGAAAAAAGAGAGAAGCAATGAATCTGTTGGAAAGAGAAATGTTTTGGTTGTTGGAGATGAGATCGTTGATGGATGGCCTAAATGGCTCATTGATAATATCCCAAAAGCGGTTTTGGCTGGTTTGGTTCCAAAAGGTGCTGAATCGTTTGATAATCTTGATAAAGTAATTATTACACTTTGATGTTACTCTAATTTCTCTGCTAAGAATGGTTGGGTTACTATCAAATAACTGTGGTAAGTATAGATGGAGAATATGTGGTAAACTGGTGGTCTTTGTCATTGAAGAAGGAAATAGAATTTGGATTTTTAATGACCTGAGTACAATTTGAAAACATATGATATTATTTTCTTTAAAATTAAATTCCTTGGCAGACATTGTTTGGTTGGCAAGGAAATGGCGTAAAGAAAAATTATTCACTAAAATTTTGATGCTATCCTTCTCTGCTCCTAGCTTGGTTAGAATGTTCAGTAGTCTCAAGATGACAACTCCAAGTTGGTTATATTAGGTTCATCTGAGTTGAATTCATTATATATACTCTGATCCAAGTAACAAGAAGAAATTAATTAAAATTTGAAATTATTATAGTCCTTGCTTCTGTGAGTAACTGATGCAAGATTAACTTAAAAATATTGTGAATTTATCGTAAGAAATGCAAATGATGTAAATTTTCCTTTTGCTGTTTGGTTACAGCAATGTGTATAAAGCTCGAGATAGGGAGACTGGAAAGATAGTTGTCTGGAAGAAGGTCCGGTTTGACACATCAGAACCTGAGAGCGTGAAATTTATGGCAGGAGAGATAATGTTATTGCAGAAGTTAGATCATCCCAATGTAGTGAAGCTTGAGGGATTCGCCACATCAAGAATGCAATATAGTCTTTATCTAGTCTTTGACTTGATGCTGTCAGATCTGGCAAGAATTATATCTCGTCCCGAGGGCATGCTTACAGAACCACAGGTTAGATTTGCGTCCTTACCCTTTCATAGATTTCAGAAGTTGGGAGACACTAGTTAATTTGCTTGGTTGCTAATTTGAATTGTTGATGTAATACCCTAGCTCAAATAATAATTGAGCTAGACTAATATTAAAGCTCATAAGTTTATTAAGATATTATTTAGTAAAAGAAAAATGATTGAAGTATTAGATGAAAGAAAATTTAATTATCGTGAAACAAAAAAAAAAATTTTTTTTCTTCCTCATCTTTCTTAGGGTTAGAGAATATGAAAAATCAAGTTGGAGATTCACAAACAGAGGCTACAATCAAGTTAATTCCTTAAAAGTGAGTACATGCTCTCTTTTTATTTAAGAAGAAATATCAAGTTGATTGCTATTATTTGGAGTTGAAGTTTTGAGAGAAAAACCAAGAAAAATCATGAAATCCTTCATTAATCTTGATGATCTATTTCGGTAAATTACTGTGTTTTTTTTATTTCATGTTCTTAAGATTTATTGATGATTATTGAATGGAGTTTGAAGCCTGAAAGTAAGGATTTGAGTTTTTAAAGATTGAAGGAGAAATTATGTTTTTGAATGAGATATTATGATCTGTAATAATGAATTAAAATAAAATTTTACATTAATGGATAGATTATTGCTGTGATTATTATATATCATTGGAAATCATGTTGAATCTAGTTTCTAATGAAATAAATAAAAGTCAAATCCGAGTTTTTATGAAGAGTTGTCTAATTTTAACTTAAGGATATGCAGGCTATAAGACAACAGCATCAGGGTTGAATTACGAAATTTTTCTTAATTTATATATAAGGATTTACAGATTAAGCCATATATGTTTGGAAAGTTTATTGAGTCTACTTTCCAATGAAATAAGCGGAATTGAATTTCGAGTTTCCTGTGAATAAATATATAATTTTTATTAGAAGGTATACAGGCTGTTTGGCAGCAGTATATGGCGTGGATTTCAAAAATTGTTATAACTAATCTACAAGGAATTACGAGGTGTTCCATATATGGTTAGAAAGCTTATCAAGTCTAGTTTATAACGCATTAAAGAGATCATAATTCCGATTTGGATATATTGAGATATGATTGTTTTAATGAAAAGAGGTCAGGCTGCCAGTATTAATTAGTTAAGTTAACCCTTTGTGTAACTTAGTTGATTTTTGTATAAATGGTCTCAAAAAGGGTTGATTAAATTTTGATATGTTGAAATGATCTTGGATAGGCCATTAATTATTTTTGGAGAAAAACTAAGTGGTAGAATCGAATGGAGGTAAGTAGAATCTCACACACTTTGCTTGTTTTCGAATCTATGTATATATATATGTTTCTAAATGAAAAAATGTTTTATTTCATTATTTTCAGTGTATGAAAATAGGATCAAGCATATGATTATTTTGTGTTTCTCTATATAAATAATGGATCATGCTTATGAATGAAATGAGAAAATGATTTATGTTTAAAGAATGATTTTATGATAGCTACGTTTTTATATCCCTGAAAAGTGGGATCATCGACATCAGAACTTAGCTCTACGACCCTGGCTAATGGGTAATAGTAGTTAGCAAAGACATGATCATACGACCCTGGCTAACGGGTAATAGTAGTTAGCGTAAGCCTTGGCTAACAAGTTATAATAGTTAGCAATGATCATGAGAATGAAATTATCGATATGGCTAATGTCACGGGTTATAGCAGTGACCGTAGCTAACGATTTGAATGATAATGATGATTTTATGATAATGATGATTTACGATGATTTTTAATGATTGATCCATGATTTGGTTTGATTATGATGTTTGAATGATAGCATACTTTACAATGATTTATGAAGTGACATATTTTGACATTGATTTATGAATTTATGAAATATTTGACAAAATGATGATCTTGAAATATTTTGATATTATGATTTGATAAATGTTTTGAATGATCTATATGATGTGTAAAAAAATGATGCTTGATCTGATAAGGTGTGTGAGCCTATACTTACTGAGCTGTGGTTTGCTCATTCCCCTTTTACTTTTTCTTTACAGATGACTAAGTGATAAGTTTGGTTAGTCTTATGTGAAGCTAAAAGATGAAATGGGTATGATTACTTAATCGTCAGAGAATATGTTGACCAATGAGATTTTAAGAGACAGTTTTATATTTTATATGGTTTGTATTTGGATATATAAAGATATATCATTAGTTGAATTAAAGATATGAATTTTACTTGGTATATTATTTTATTGAAAAATTTTAGAATGTTTAAAAAAAAAGGCTTCGTGTTACTTTGAGATTTTTTTCAAGGTAATATGATCGTGTTATGCCTCGATTCGAGGCGTGACAAAAAGTGGTATCAGAGCTTAAGTTACGATCTTTGGAGAATTTTAAGAGGTAGATTATGATTTGTAGATTGTGTTGAGATTTTCTTTAAAAGCTTAAGTTATGTTTCTTGAAGATTTTCTACGAGTTCAGGTTATGATCCTTAAACTATATGGGATGTTAAGGAGCTTATAATATAATTTTGGAGATTTTCTAAAAACTACGATTATGATCTTTGTAGATTTTTAAGAAGTTAATTTATGATAAGTAGATTAACGGTGATTTTCAAAGAATATAGTTTATAATCCTTTGATTGAAAGAGATATTCTATGAGTATGGTTACAATCTATATATTATGTGAAGATTTTTAAGCATTAGATGATGACCTCTGGATAATGTGATAATTTTTCAAGGTCATAACTTTGATCCATAGACTATAGTGGTGAGTACAAGTAAATGATTCGATGAATTTTGGAGTAGTTAAAGTTTCAATGAATTTTGAGGAATCAATGATTCAATGGATTATTGGTGTAGTTATTTTTGTTGATATTTATATATTGCTTTTGGATCTTATAGTTAAGAAAAAGTGTAATTACTTCGATACAGTGCAATTTTATAAGTTGAAGAGATTTTTTGACGCCACTTGTAATGAGATATATTTTATAAGTTAAAGGATTATTTAAGAGAACAATTTGGTCGTTGGATATCTTATGGGTTTGAGAAAAGACTTTTGACTTAAGGTTTTGAAATTATTTGATAAGTGTTAAGTGAATCCTTGATCAAGGATGAAGATTAGAATATAAGTGTACATTGTTGGAATTAAAAGTATAGAATATTAAAGTTGGAATGAAATGATATGTTGAAATTTTGATACAATTATTTATAGATTATGATGTTGGAGAATTTATTTTGATGGATTTAGTCCAAAATGTTATAATTGTGGTAAATAGCTTTATATATGTAAAGAAGGATGTTCATTTGATTTGGTTCTACATTTTTATTAAGAAAATATTTAAGGTTTGATCATGCGAGTTGGATGTTTGTATAGTTAATTTAAAGTTTGATCATTAAATTCCTATTTGAGGTGTACTGATATTTTTTAATAGCTAAAGTGATTAATTTGTGGTTATAGTTTTTAATTGAAGTATACTATTTGATTCCTTTGAATTTTATATTTATAGAGAATATGGCCTATTGTGGTATAAGGTTGTGTACTTAGCTAGAAATTAAAATTGTGGTTATCAAGATGATTTAGTAAGGAAGTTGATTTTAAATGAGTAATCAATTTACAGAAAAATATGCATGTTTTGGCTAAGAATGATTGTTTGAAATCTTACAAGTGCAAATGATTATTTGAATTTTACAAGGGAAAAAGATTGGTTGAAATTTTACAAGTGATGATTTTGTGTACTTAGTGATGTTGAGCATGTATTTGATTTTAGAGAAATTTGATAGAGCTTTTGAAATAATGTGATGCATTTGGCTATTGTTCATAATTATACTTTTAGTGTGAATTCAAGTGTTTGGAGTTCTTATTGGTTCAAACTTTATAAAAGAATTTTTTTTATGGATTATGATGCATAGTTTTTAACTTTGACATGAAGATGATAGCAATAAATTTGGTAAAAAGAGAATTTGAGACATTATGATGTTTGTGAGGATTATGAAGAATCAATTGTTATATGATAATTGGTATATTAGAAAGAGTAATATTCGCAATTGAAGACAACTTTGATAATTAGAGATTTATGTTTGAATTTATATGGTGTAAATTTATGGATATGATCTATTGCATTGATGTCATATGTATTCTAGTGGTTAACTGATAGAAAATTTTATGTTGTCGGTGAAAAAGAAAAGAAAATTAAAGTATTATGTGATATCTTTTTGGTGACAAAATGATTTGTTGATATTGTTATTCAAGGTTGTTATGGTTATGAAAACATGGTGTGAAGCATATTACAAGGAATTTTATGGACACATGCTTTTCTTATTACAAAACAATGTTATGAAAGTTAATTTGTTTGAATTTTATTGGAAAGAAATATCAGAGTGCGCAGTGGAAGCCTGATTTAATTTTAAGTTTTAAATTATTGTGCTATTATTAGTTGAGAAAGTGATGAATCTTTAATAAATAAAGAATATTGTCACCTCTGATGTTTAGTGTATATGATGAATCTATGTTAAGAGAATATCTTAGTAAAAGCTTTGTGATTGGATATGAGTATTTAGAAATTCAAGATGATATGAGTTTTAACATATTGAAATATCTTTTTTTTTTCGAATGGTTGATTAGAAAGAACAAGTTTTGAGGCAAAATGATTATTTTTTTTCAAAGTTTAATGAACCAATCATACGGTAAGAAATATGATTGCAAAACTAGAAGAATGAGATATTGATGTAAATCAAGTTTCGAGGACGAAACTTCTTATAAAGAGGGGAGAATGTAATACCCCAGCCCAAATAATAATTGGGCTAGACTAATACTAAAGCCCATAAGTTTATTAAGACATTATTTAGTAAAAGAAAAAGGGCTGAAGTATTAGATGAAAGAAAACCTAATTATCGTGAAACAAAAAGGAAATAGAGTTCTTCTTCTTCATCTTCCTTAGGGTTAGAGAATATGAAAAATCAAGTTAGAGATTCACAAACAGAGGCTATAATCAAGTTAATTCCTTAAAAGTGAGTACATGCCCTCTTTTTATTTAAGAAGAAATATCAAGTTGATTGTTATTATTTGGAGTTGAAGTTTTGAGAGAAAAACCAAGAAAAATCATAAAATCCTTCATTAATCTTGATGATCTATTTGGGTAAATTATTGGGCTTTTTTTATTTCATGTTCTTAAGATTTATTGATGATTATTGAATGGAGTTTGAAGCCTGAAAGTAAGGATTTGAGTTTTTAAAGATTGAAGGAGAAATTATGTTTTTGAATGAGATATTGTGATCTATAATAATGAATTAAAATAGAATTTTGCATTAATGGATAGATTATTGCTGTGATTATTATATATCATTGGAAAGCATGTTGAATCTAGTTTCTAATGAGATAAATGAAAGTCAAATCCGAGTTTTCTATGAAGAGTTGTCTAATTTTAACTTAAGGATATGCAGGCTGTAAGACAACAGCATTAGGGTTGAATTACGAAATTCTTCTTAATTTATATATAAGGATTTACAGATTAAGCCATATATGTTTGGAAAGCTTATTGAGTCTAATTTCCAATGAAATAAGCGGAATTGAATTTGGAGTTTCCTGTGAATAAATATATATTTTTTATTAGAAGGTATACAGGCTGTTTGACAGCAGTATATGACGTGGATTTCAAAAATTGTTATAATTAATCTACAAGGAATTACGAGGTGTTCCATATATGGTTAGAAAGCTTATCAAGTCTAGTTTATAACGCATTAAAGAGATCATAATTCCATTTTTGATATATTGAGATATGACTGTTTTAATGAAAAGAGGTCAGGCTACCAGTATTAATTAGTTAAGTTAACCCTTTGTGTAACTTAGTTGATTTTTGTATAAATGGTCTCAAAAAGGGTTGATTAAATTTTGATATGTTAAATGATCTTGGATAGGCCATTGATTATTTTTAGAGAAAAACTAAATGGTAGAATCGAATGGAGGTAAGTAGAATCTCACACACTTTGCTTGTTTTCGAATCTATGTATATATATATATATGTTTCTAAATGAAAGAATGTTTTATTTCATTATTTTCAGTGTATGAAAATAGGATCAAACATATGATTATTTTGTGTTTCTCTATATAAATGATGGATCATGCTTATGAATGAAATGAGAAAATGATTTATGTTTAAAGAATGATTTTATGATAGCTACGTTTTTATATCCCTGGAAAGTGGGATCATCGACATCAGAACTTAGTTTTACGATCCTGGCTAACTGGTAATAGTAGTTAGCAGAGACATGATCATACGACCCTGGCTAACGGGTAATAGTAGTTAGCGTAAGCCCTAGTTAACGCGTTATAATAGTTAACAATGATCATGAGAATGAAATTGTCGATACGGTTAATGTCACGGGTTATAGCAGTGACCGTAGCTAACGATTTGAATGATAATGATGATTTATGATAATAATGATTTACGATGATTTTTAATGATTGATCCATGATTTGGTTTGATTATGATGTTTGAATGATAGCATATTTTACAATGATTTATGAAGTGACATATTTTGACATTGATTTATGAATTTATGAAATATTTGACAAAACGATGATCTTGAAATGTTTTGATATTATGATTTGATGAATGTTTTGAATGATCTATATGATGTATAAGAAAACGATGCTTGATCTGATAAGGTGTGTGAGTCTATACTTACTGAGCTATTGTTTGCTCATTCCCCTTTTACTTTTTCTTTACAGATGACTAAGTGATAAGTTTGGTTAGTCTTATGTGAAGCTAGAAGATGAAATATATATGATTACTTAATCGTCAGAGAATATGTTGGTCAATGAGATTTTAAGAGATAGTTTTATATTTTATATGATTTGTATTTGAATATATAAAGATATATCATCAGTTGGATTAAAGATATGAATTTTACTTGGTATATTGTTTTATTGAAGAATTTTAAAATGTTTAAGAAAGAAGGCTTCATATTACTTTAAAATTTTCTTCAAAGTAATATAATCGTGTTATATCTCGATTCGGGACGTGACAGTTGATGCAGATAAAATGTTACATGCATTAACTGCTTTCAGGTCTGCAGCACTGCCACGAGAGGGGAATTTTACACCGGGATATTAAAGGATCAAATTTTGGGCTTGCAAATTATTTTTCTCCTAACCGCAAGTATCCTCTCACAAATCAAGTTCTGACATTATGGTATAGAGCCCCTGAGCTGTTGTTAGGTTCGACGGACCATGGAGTTGGAATTGATCTTTGGAGTGCTGGATGCCTCTTGGCAGAGATGTTTGCCAGGAGGCCAATCATGCCAGGTAGAATAGCGGTAATACAGTCTAATATTCCTGAGTAATTTATATATTTCTGTCAAAATTAGTCCTCCTTTAGAAATTTTTGGTGTGTGTTAAGAGAGGAAGGCCGGGGGGGGGGGGGGGGGTGGGGGCGGGTGTTGATGTTGCTTTTAGTAGTTTCACAGACTAAGAATTTTTGTCAATCCAGGTTGAGCAACTTCACAAGATTTTCAAGTTGTGTGGCACGCCATCAGAGGAATATTGGAAAAAATTGAGGCTGTCTACAACCTTCGACCTCCACAATCATGCGAACCTAGTCTAGTAGATGCTTTCGGGAACTTCACCCAATCTAGGGCTTTTGATCGCTCTTCTTGCTTTAGATCCTCCATTTCGTGACTCTGCTTCTTCAGTCCTTCAAAATGAAGTAAGCATGAACTGGAAGCTTATTTAGTGCCACTATTTTTCTTTCTTTACAGTGAAGAAGAAGAAAAAGGAAGGCGCTTTCAGTTGAATCTTTATTTTTCTAGATGCATATTAGGCTTTGTTATTTTCAATCAGAAATTTCAATAAGAAGGTGTGTGTTAAGAGAGGAAGGCCGGGGGGGGGGGGGGGGCGGGAGTTGATGTTGCTTTTAGTAGTTTCACAGACTAAGAATTTTTGTCAATCCAGGTTGAGCAACTTCACAAGATTTTCAAGTTGTGTGGCACGCCATCAGAGGAATATTGGCAAAAATTGAGGCTGTCTACAACCTTCGACCTCCACAATCATGCGAACCTAGTCTAGTAGATGCTTTCGGGAACTTCACCCAATCTAGGGCTTTTGATCGCTCTTCTTGCTTTAGATCCTCCATTTCGTGACTCTGCTTCTTCAGCCCTTCAAAATGAAGTAAGCATGAACTGGAAGCTTATTTAGTGCCACTATTTTTCTTTCTTTACAGTGAAGAAGAAGAAAAAGGAAGGCGCTTTCAGTTGAATCTTTATTTTTCTAGATGCATATTAGGCTTTGTTATTTTCAATCAGAAATTTTTTACTCAATGTGAAGTGATTAAGAATAATTCTCTAATCAGTCACCAATAAGCTGAGGTTTCTAATTTTATGTTAGAAAAGAAAGGTAGTATTGTTTTTTCTGCTTCTTTTGTATGACAATTGCTTCTAGAGCTAATTATTTGCCATAGCTAACCATCTTTAACAACTGAATTCAACACAATTTGGATGTGCTGAAGGAGACAATGTGCCTTACTGACCACGTATCTTCTACCTGCAAATGTTTTGAGAATGTCAAATTCACATAGATGACTTTGCATCTTTCAAAGAAATAAATTCCCTTTTCTTCCCCTTTGACGGTTGATTTCTCTTACACTAGTTGTAAGGCATTTTCCCTTAACATTATTTCATGTTGATTATTATTTTATAATTTGTACCATTTATCAGTTGAAAGTTATCTCTCACATATGTAATGTCCCTAACAGGTTCTATTCCTATAGTATGATTGTACAGCAGTTCTTCAGCTCATGTTGCAATTATAAGATTTTATGTGAGCCTTATTCTGAGTCTTGAGCTAAGAAATACTTTCTATTTGCAGCTTTTTTACACAAGTCCATCAGCATGCGACCTTTCAGGTCTTCTTGTCGTTTATAACGAGGATGATAATGCCAATGAACTTAGAAAGTAAGTATTGCTTTCCGAGATTAGTTGTGAATCCTTTTTATACCAACCATGTTCACAGATTTCTGCTTTACTTGAGAAAAGGTCTCAATGAGAATGTGGTTAGTTGCAATCAGAATGTGAATATCTTTTTGCATCAATTTATTCATGATTCTATGCTATTTCACATTGACTTAAAATTTAGGAGTCCTTTCTAGGTTCATGACTGGATTAGACATGTTTGTCTGTAAATCTAGTGATTCATTGAGAACTGGATTAAAAGTCTTGCAATACAGGTTTTATGACTTTTGCATGAAAAGATGTGAATGAAGAATCTTAACACAAGGATGCTTCTTTATTCATAATCATGTTATATTTGATCATTAAATTCAAGTCCTTGGCTGTAAAAAAAAGAAGTTAGGGGACTGGAAGGGGGGTGGGTTGGTTTGGTTAGATTTGTACCATGCCGAAGAACCTATGAAATATTTTCAAGGGTGCTTTGTAATCCTTGACAGTTGTATTTTGTATTAAATTACAAATGCCTGCATGCCGTTTTGCCCTAGGACTACCTTTCTGTTTTTATTGTCACAATGAAATCAAGATTCCATACTTTGTAAGCTTGAAGGCACACAAGAAAATGTTCACAAACACACTTAATGTTCATCCCAGACATATATTACCAAGTAATTATATGTAAATGGGATGATGAATATGAATTTTGAATTATCCAAAAAAAAAAAAGAAAAAGAAAATTGAATTTGTTACAGCAATCATGTAACCATTAGGCTAGAAAGCAACAGAAAAGTTTCTGGTCAGAATTTGTTTAGGATTATCACATCCTGACATGGGATGCATATGATGTGGAAATGCCTTTTGATTTGGTAATAGCAATAAGTAATGTTTGTGGTATTCAATCTTATATGCAACTGTACTAACGTTTAATGTTCCAGATAGGTTGCAGACTATATTTAGAGATCTGTCCAACTACATGTTCTTTTCTCATTTTTATAGGCGCAGAAATGCAAAAATGAAACGATGGTCTCGAGCACTTCGTGAACGCAGGAAACAAGATGAGGTGGCTGAACAAAAGGAAGAAACCATGTTTCATAGGGAGGTAAGGAATTTGCCACAGGAATTTTGAGCAAAGATAAGCAAACTCCCCTGATTTTTTCCCGAACTAACAAAAAAGAAAAAGCAAAGAGATGCAGTAATGACTCCTTGATGATGTTGCATAGGACATCTGTCATTATCCATGACAAAGGAAATTTGAAACATATTTTTGGTTTCTTTTTCAATTAAGCAAGAAAATAAGCAGATTAATTAGAATTCACCTACCTTCCTATTTCTAAATGTTGGTACTGGTTCTTGTCCCACAATATTATTGTGTATTACTATTGATTTAACGCTTAATATATAGTACATCAACTTGTGTTGTTTCAGGAGACTGGGAAGACTACTGAGCCAAATCTGCAAGTCCAAGAGCCTGGTAGCAGTACCATCAGGGCCTCACCAGGTTCAAAGCCCACCCAGGTGGAGAGCCTTTCTCTTTGCCTCTCTGCAGTCGCTTCTTCAGGCCGAAAGACATCCCCAAGCACCCATGTTCATTCCAGTGCTAGTAGGAACATTAGAAACCGGCCACCATTACCCAGCTCCCAAACACAAGCTCTAAACTATCAGAAGGACAATGGTAACATGTATAGACTGAATCAAGTCGGTAAGTCTGCATCCACAAGGGAATTCATAACTTTGAACCAAAGGAAACATTCAGAATATGCTATTGATAATTATGCCATGTAAAATGATCCAGTGGTGCTGAGATTTTGAGTAATTTGCAGTGTCTTCTAAAGGTTTCAATTGATATTTTTTCTTCTCCCTAAACTGATTTTCAAGTAATTAAATAAAACTGTTAATGCATATTTTACTGTCATAGTTGATTAGTAAGTGCCATATATCCTGAGGATTGGCAACAATATATGCGGCTATCAGGTACTAAACTTTAGTTATTCAGAAATTTGTAGCCTGAGACATGATTGATTTTTTCACTTTTTGGTAAAAAGGAGGGTGGGATAGACCTGAACAAAACATGGGGACATCATTGATGTTGGGAAAATTATGGCAAAACATTCCCTACTTTCTATGTTCAGTTCTTTTTATTATTTACTTTGATCAAATAGGCAAAATATGTCAGAATTTGCCTGCTAGAATACTTTTGAATAAGACTGTAATGCTAGATCAGAATTTTAGTAACATGGATAGAAGATTAAAAACTTAAGCCCTTATTCCTCACAAAGAAAGGTGCAGTGCTTGACAAGTAATAAGGTATGACTCATCCAACTTCTCTAATTTCTTACAAAGAAAGAAAGATTCAGTTGCCAATTAATGTATGCCTCATATCTACTAACTCAAGGCTACTTCTTGAATGAATATTATAGGTAATAGAAATAAAGAAAGAAAGAAAGAAAGAATTGAAGGGTTAGATGGCTTGGTGAATGGAACAGCTATTCATTCCTTTGAACCAAAAATGACATTAGTGCTTTTAGTTTCACTTAAAGCAATGAAAGTCATTAATTACAGTCCAAATGCATATTAAAATGAACTTGAAATTATCATTTATACATATACATAAGTAAAGATAAAATCCTCCTTGTTCACGGGAGCCGTACAAGAACAAAGGAAAAGAAAAAAACATACGGGATTAAATCCTAGACTGAACTATATTTTTGTATTCTTTTGGCAGTAAATATGTGGTCGAATAAAAAACATCATAACCTTAATAATTGATGAAATATAGTAGTACATAATTAGCATGCATCCGTGTTAGAATTGGCGTGTTGGCTGTCATTTTGAATCCTAAGTTTCCATTGGATATACTTACCTTGCCAAACACTGAACCGTATATGTTGTTGTTTGGTTTTCTTTCTTTATTGCATGTCTAGCTACTTCAATAATGCCCCATTTGATTTTAGTGTCTTTGTGGCCCTCCTTAGCTTGGGCCTCACCATTGCTAAAAGAGAGTCACTGTAGCCAGCGGCAACGCTGTACTACCAGAACACACTTGTCAATCAAGTCAGCTAGATGAATGGAGCTGGAAAATATAAATTTGTAGTATATTTCGTGAATTTCTTTGTATGAAATTTGTAAAATTTTTTAAAAAATAATTTAATAAAAATTTTAATAAAAATTTAAATTTATAAATTAACAGAATGTAATATGAAAATACATAATATATAATAAATATTAAAAATATTATTTATAATTCAAATTTAGTTGATAGTAAAAATTTTATTAATATTTTTATTAAAAATTTGTATTTAAAAAATATATTAAAACATATTACTTTTAAAAAAAAATTTATACACTTGATTTATATAATAGAACTTTTTAGTTTATCAATTTTAATTTTTAATTTAATTTTTATTTAATCATATTTATTAGAAAACTTTATGTATTTAATAAAAAAACTTTATTTAAGTATTTTTTATGGGACTCATGGTTAGTTTGGGTAGGAGAAATTTTAATTTGAGAAGAATTTCCCGTGAAGAGAAGATGTACAAAGCGGAGGTATGATTATGAATTAAATTATATCTCTTTCATGAACTTGAAATGATGTTGAATATATACATAAACTACTTTGGATTTCTAAAGCAAACTTGATTAGATGCTTTGAAAATCATGGAGTGGGATTGTTTGGGAGGGGGCCGGAGGAGAGGGGGGGAGAATAATTAGAACCATTGGTTCACGGTGGGAATGTAAATAATTATTTGAGTTCGTTTGAATAAAACTCAAACTCATAAATTATTTGAGTATGTGAACTCATGGTAGGAATATTAATGCTTTAATGCTCAAAAATTAAGTTCGTTTAAATAAAATTCGAATTCGATTTAATTAGTATTGAATTAAGTTTGAGTTCAAACAATTTAATTTATCGAATGAGTTGAGTTTTAATATTATAATATTTAATTTGAATAGCTCGCGTACTTAATCAAAATTTTAAATTTTAAATATTTTATTATTTAATTAAAAAATTATTATTTTAAATATATATATATATATGTATGTATATATATTGATTCAAGTCAGATCTTAACTTCAAACATATAATCAAGTTTAAAATTAAATATAAGGATGTTATGGCTCTGCAGGACTTTTATGTTTTTTTTTTTTTTTTTTTTTGAGATCGTTAAAGTATGGTCTTTAACTATTGAAATTAAAGAATTCAATATTTACCAATAAAACGTTAGTGTTGGCCGCTTTTTGTGTCTTTTATGGATATATATTTTTGACGTCGGCCTAAATGCATTTTATATTTTATAATAATTTGACTTCCAAATAGTCACATTTATAATGGTGATGATTTGCTAGGAGTATCATTATGCGTTAGGAATAATCAAGAGCAGGAGAAAATTGTAAGCTGGACTTCCGTGTGATTCAGTTTTCGGTTTGATGTGAAAAAGGAAAAATTTATAATTCAAACCGAATGATAATTTTTATGAATTTGTATATTTTAAAATTTTTATAAAATAAAAGTAATTATTTTATTAAATAATACAAAAGTATAAAATTAATTTTGTATTGGCCTGGCCATGCATTGGGCAAGGATTCCTAAGTTCGAGTCAGGCCCATGAACAATTTTATAATAGAAGAGAATTAAAATTTCTTTTCATTCCCATTTTCTTGTAGATTTTATGATATTGTTATAGTTAGATATGAGATTAATTTGTCTTTGCTTCTAAATTTTTTTTTTCAATCTGCATGTTATCTTAATTTTCATTTCTCTCTTCTGTTTATCTTTTGAAATCTTGTTTGTGTTTTAATTTTTAATTTTTATTCTTATGAAGTATATAGTATGAGGAGATTTTTTTTAAAATCTTTTTGAATTTAGAAAGCTATTATTTATTATTTAAATATTTTTCAAAAAATAAAAATTAAAAACTGATAAAAACAACTTAGTTTATTCGAAAAATGATTAAAAGTTAACTGATAATGGCTTAAACTTTAGAGACAAATGTTTTGAATTTGATTTGTTTTCATTTAATTTTTTTAAATTTTAATTTACCTTTCAACATTTTATCTTAATTAGTTTTCGATATGTGTATGATTTACGTGTAATTTTTATTTTTAAAAGTTTAATTCAATAAATATTTTTTATTACTTTTGTAATAATAATAATAATATAATAATAATAATAACAATAATAATAATAATAATAATAATAATCATAATAAATGTTAACAATTTAAGTTTGATTTTGATATATAGATATATATTTATATATATAAAAGTAAAATTTGATAACTTTCGATATAATTTTTATTTAATAACCTTTGATATATTTTGGTAACTTCAGTTAAAAGTTTTATAATCTTTGATAATTTTTTGATAACTTTTGATACAATTTTGATAATTTTTTATATTAGTTTGATAATTTATAATATAATTTTTTTTTACTATTTGTTAGAGGTTCTTTTTGTCCAAAAGGCAAAACGATCTTTTCTCTCATTAGAGATTATCAGTAAATAACCAAAAGTTTTTTTTTATTTTTGGGTTGATCTGACATGTATAGCGCCACGTTAGCTCATCCACATCATCAATTTACCCTGCAGATGCCTCACCTTCCATTTATAAATAAAGTCACCCCCTCACATGTACTATCTAACCTAGAGGTGGTAAAATGGGCCATATCATACATTTAGACAGGCACTATTATAGGCTAGGTTGGCCCAACACAAAAAATTATAAGTCGTGCTAGGCATGATTTTTATTAAAAAATTCTTAGCCTAGCACGATCTATGACTCGATAATGATATGAATCATACCGTGTTAGCCCATGGCCTATCAAATAGTTTTTTTTTTAAATTTCTTTCACATTAATTTTTTTCTCATCAAGAACTCTTCCACTTGTATTGAAACAAGACTTCGATAGAATTGTGGACATATGAGACGTTAGTAAATCACGAGCCGTAAGAGAAAACATGAGAAAAACTTTTTCATTATTTTTTCACCATAATAAAATATCAAATTTATCTAATTCTTATTTTGAAAACTTAACATCTTATTGTAAATAAAAATTAATTTCACAATTACAAGATATATTAGAATTTTTTTTTATTTTTTTGACTTATTAAAGATTGTATTATATCCTTACTAAGGTTATTTTCTTGTTCTTTTTTGGATTCATTAAAAGTTTTAGAATCATATAAAGTATACATAAAGATTTAATTGATTTTATAATTTTGTCAGCGAAATATGGATTGTGTCATGCTAGGCTTAGGCATGGGCTAATCATGGGCTTGTGCCATGCCAACCTATGGACCTTGAAATGCTCAACCTAGCATGGCAAGACTAAGAGGGTCGCATCTGGTTCGACACAAGTATTGTAGCAAAATGGGTTGTGCTGGCACGGCCCATAATGGGTTGGGTCATGTCATGCCACAGGTCGCTTGCCAATTTGCCACCTCTAATATAACCATCTTGCTTTCTTTTAGTTTCTCTCTATTTTACTATCCTTCTGACCTCCTATAACTGACCTCTAACTTGAGCATCAGATTGCAAGCATAAGGAACACTCCTTACATTTGTCTTTAACCACTATCTTATTTTTTCTTATGATTTCAAGATTTTACCCCTTAGCTCGGAACTCGACACAAATATTTGGCATGTCAAGTAGGGACATATACATTATTTAGCTGAGTTAAACAATACGTCACTTGAAAAAAGAGTTTCTAAAAGATGAGAGCTATTTGTTCCCGTTTGAACTAAGAGCTATGCCAACCAACCTATAAACCAACCTACGCTTATACAAGTGGGATCGATTGTGGAACAATTTCAAGCCCTAAATAACAAAATTTAACTTTCTAAGCAATTGTTTTGAAGTATAACCCTACCACAAAACTCCAAAGTACTCGATGTAGTCACTTTCGATAGACAACCAGTAGAGAGATAGTTGAGCTATAAGGATGTTGAAGCCTTCTTAGCCTCAAAAGAAGAAAAACATACCACTCCAGCCACCCATCACCATTACCTCAGCCATAACTCTACTTATGCCATCACCCAAAAATCCAAATAGACTAACTTGAAACCTTAACTGAATAGAGACTTAGAAGCTAAGATGTAGGCCATGGAAAAGAATTAAAAGGAAGGGCTATTGCATTTGAGGATGAGCTAAGGTTTCTGGAGACCTCACCTTTTACTAAAGAAATAGATCAGACTATGCCTCATAAAGGGTTCAAGATATTGACCTTGGAAACTTATGACAATACAATTGGCTTTTTTGATCATTTGAAATTTTATAAAAGTAATATGATAATGCAAGAAACATATGAGGCTATCATGTGTAAAGGTTTGGCAATGACATTTAAACAGGCAGTTTGGTCTTAGTACTGTCTTATGAAATCGAGGTTCATTATCATATTTAAAAAGTTTAGTCATGCTTTCCTATCTTGTTTTGTCAGCATAAAGAGAACCGAGAAAACAACACTCAGTCTGATGTCCATCTATCAAGGCAGAAATGAGTCTTTAAAAAACTATGTAACGTATTTGAATACAGAAGCCCTCCAAGTAAAAGACTTAGAATAGATCATTATAGTTACTACCATAAGCAATGGACTTAGTGATAGATAGTATCACTTAAAGTTTACACTTTCCCTTGAACTACCTAAAACCTTAGCTGATGTGCTACTTATTGTGAATATATATATATATATGCCAAAAAAAAGATAAGAAAATCTATGATCTTCTTCTAAAAGGGAGACAACAATGGTACTTTAGGGCTAAGAGCTCGAGTAGATAGTGAAACTATGCAACACTGAATACTTTTAGAGAGAGGATTTTGATGTAAATAAAAAAGGACCTAAAGCTTAGATGGCCAAAGCCATTAAGGCAAAACACTCGATGAGACTTTAACAAAAGATGCACATTTTATAAAGACTTTGACCATAACACTGAAGACTAAGTCAACTTGAAAAATAAGATAGAAAGTCTAATCAAAAGAGGTCGGCAAAGCAGATTTATAGACCGACTAAGGTAAGGTTAGGATAGGCAAGACTACAGAAGGAGAAATTGAAAAGAAGAGTCGTAAAAGAATTAGGGAGCAAAACTAAAATAGAATTAAGGTTGTGAAATTAGGGGAATGAACATGAGAAAGAAGGCCGAGCTATAGATAACCAGCCTATTTTGGGCATCATTAATGTGATAACTAGTGTGAGCTCCACCTTGGCCAAAAGAAAGTTTGATTAGGGGATAATCATGGTCACTGGATCCTCGATCGAGAAAGGAAAAAGCTGAAAAGATGAGTTGATCTCTTTTAGTATAGAGGATTTAAAAGGGATTTAGTTCCCTCATAATGATACAATAGTGGCTACTGCTATGGTGTACAACCATGTGGTGAGAAAAATTCTATTTAATAGTGAAAGTTTAATTGATGTACTGTACTATGCCACCATGTTGAGAATGGCTATAAGGGAAGAAATGTTGAAGCCATTCACCATCACTTTGATCAATTTTAAGAATAAGCAAGTGTCCATAAAAGAAACTATTTGGCTATCTATCACACTTGGCACCAAGTCGAGGAGCATTACCTTGGTTATTGAGTTTATGATGGTGGATGTACCTTCAACTTTCAACATGGTTTTAGTCTAATCTAGCTAGTCTATTATGTGACTAATTAGTTCAACTCCTTATTTAAAGATCAAGTTTTTAACACTGAATAGGGTTGGAAAGGTCAAAGAAGACGAGTGCATGGTATGACAATATTATGTAACGATGATGAAAGATAGGATTAGAAAGTAGACTGATAGCTTGGCCAAAATCAAATAACCAAAAAAGGTAGATGCAACTGATGTAAAGGCTTAGGAAGTGGAAGAAGCAAAGTAAAACAACCTTAATAAGAAGCAACGTGAAATAGAGAAAAAAAAGCATGCTTTTAAGCCGCTCTAAGCTCTTAAGCTCCATAATTGTATATATTATAGACTTTTGCAATTTTTAAGCAAACCTACAAAAGTTAAGCTCTTAAGCTAACATATATACATAAAAGACAAACAAGACCAAGCTTTTAAGCTGGTCGACCTATTAGGTTGACAAACATGTATACTTATGAAATAAAATTCAGCTCTTAAGTTGATTAAAGAAAATTTGAAATGAAATTTTACATTTTGATCAAGTTTTAATTTACTGCTAGTTGTTTCATTAACAATTAACAAACTGTCATATAAAGATTTATCATTTTTACAGGAAATAATCTTAACCTAAACTAGCAAAAAGAAATTATTAATCAAAAATAAAAAATTGATGACAACCAACCAGAACCAGTAGAAGACCTCATTTTTGTATTGTTTTGAGAGAATAATTCTTAAAAATGTATGCAAATTAGGGTAAAACTTTACCATAAAGAACAACTAATTTGACTATTAAGAAATAATGTTGACCAGTTTGCATAAACTATGTCCGACATGCTAGATATAGATCCTGAGGTGATGGTTTATCAACTAGACATTGATTCAAATGTAAAATCAGTTCGACAAAAGAATAGGACCTTTATCCTAGAAAGGTAAAAGGTAATTGAGGAAAACATCAACAAATTGTTAAAAATAGGTTTCATTAGGGAGGCATACTACCCTAATTGGATTGCCAATGTGGTTATGGTAAAAAAGCATAGTGGGAAATGAAAAACGTTTGAGGATTTTACCAACCTCAACAGAGCTTATTTAAAAGATAATTTTTTTTTCGTAGCATAGATCAACTTGTAGATAACAATGCTGAGCACAGCTTGCTTAGTTTCATGGACACTTATTCAGGCTACAATCAAATCAATGATCAAAGAAGATGAGGAAAAAATGACTTTCATAATAAAAAAAAAGGTCTGTATTGTTACAAGGTCATTCTTTTGAGCCTAAAAAATGTAAGAGCAACCTATCAAAAGCTAGTTAATAAGATTTTCAAGGGCCAAAGGTATATATGGATGATATGATTGTAAAGAGTAAAAACTTAGTTGAATAGTTGAAAGATCTAAAGTAAATCTTTAATACCTTGAAAAAATACAACATGAGACTTAACCTGAGCAAATGTGTTTTTGGTATCACGTTAAGAAAGTTTCTCAGCTACATGACCAATAATAGGGGGTTAGAGGCAAACCCTAAAAAAGTTTAAACTATTCTGGATATAAAGCACCAATCTCAGTCAATGAGGTGCAAAAGTTAATAAGGAGAATCGTTGCTTTGAGCAAATTTATGTTCAGGTAAATGGAACGGTGCCTATTTTTCTTTAAAATCTTTTAAAATATATCAAAATTTAGATGGACACACAATGTCAGAAATCTTTTGAGGAGCCTCAACAATTTTTTCCTTTCCACCTATCTTATCAAAGTTGAGGCCTGGTAAAACACTTTACCTATATCTAGCTACAACTGACTAGGATATCAGCTAGGTTTTGGTCAAAAAAGAAAAAGAAAGATAGAGATTGATGTATTTTGTAAGTGTTGATAGGATCTGAAATGAACTATGCCAAAATAAAAAATTGGCCTATGTAGTTGTCATGTCATTAGAAAACTCATATTATACTTTTAGGCTCACACAATTAATGTCTTGATTGGCCAACCACTTAAGCAAATTTTGTAAGAACCAGAACTATTTGGTAGACTAATCAAGTGGATGATTAAACTTAGCAAATACAATCTACACATACTCCCTAGGTTGGCCTTAAAATTATAAGTGATAGCAGATTTTGTCATTGAATGCACCTTGGCTTAAACTAATGAACGGCTCGAAGAGGCTGGTGAAATCAAAGAGGAAAAAATGTGAAAACTTTTTGTTGATGGGTCAGCTATTAGTCAAAAAAGTGGAGGTGGTCTAATTTTGATCAGTCTAAAAAACTTACAGTTTCAGTATGCCCTAAAGTTTCGATTCAGAGCTTCAAACAACGAGGCCTCATGTGAGGCCCTAATTGCCAACCTGTGATTGGTAGCTAAGTTGAACATGAAAACTTTATTGCATACAACGAGTCACAACTAGTGGTTGGTCAAATAAACGGAGAGTTCAAAGCTAAATGAAGAAATAAAGAAGTACTAATGTACTAATCCACTTGGTTGTATTCTTTAATGTCGAGGTCAAAAAACACACTAGCAAATTCATTATCTAAACTAGCTTCAAGGATGACATGGGAAAGCTCAGCTCATGTTTTAGTGAAAGAGGTAGTAGAGAAGAGTATTGAGGAAAAATTGATCGACCAAATTGAAGAGAAAGAATCATGAATGACTTCAATCAAAGCGTATCTGACAATTGAAGAGTTACCCAAAGATAAGGTCTGAGCTAAACCTTTAATGAGAAAAGCTCTTCGATACACCATGATTAATAAAAAATTATATAAGAGATTTGTAAGTTTCCCTTACTTGAGATATGTAGACGAGGAAAGGGCAAACTACGTACTCAAGAAAATACACAAGAGAATCTATGGCAACCCTTTCAGACTTCGACCACTTACTTTTCACCTTTGCTCCTCTAGCTTAATAGTCACAGGCCCAATAGTAGCATTAAGTGTCCAACTAGGTGTCTTCATCTTCATTCTCACCACCTTTTTTATCATCTTCATTAGCCTACCTTGGTGGTGATCTATACCTGAAGTTATTCATGCTAATGTTAGACATCAATGTCAAGGTGAAAAAACTTCACCTCATCTAGTGCAAGATTAAAAGTATGAAAAGGATTCTCATTGGCAAACTTGGTTTATAAGTTGAATACCACTTGGATGCCATGAACTCTTCCATTGCTTGCTACTTGTTTCCTTAGCCTTTATCTCAACCTTAAGTCTGATCTTAGTCTTGTAATTTTAGCCTAGGCTTCATCAAGCTCTTACTTAGATTACTATTGAATAAATTTAGCCTTGGCCTTCTAAACTTATGCATCTTCAAGTTTAGCAACATAATCATCACATTTTTTTTCAAACTCTTATTTCTCATTTGTAAGCTCAAAAATTTTTGCCTTCAACTTGGCAATGACATCATTGTTCTTGTAAATATCCTAAGCATACTTCCTCAAGTCTTGCTCAGTTTTATGGTAGTAGGCTAGAGCTCAGTAAGCATTGAGCAAACCTTGGTTAGCCGACTGAAAGGAAAAAGCTGGGAACTTTCGAACACTACAAAAAAGAAAAATCAAGCTTAGACTTGGGCAAATAATGAATATATAAATGATAATACCTAATTATATAGTGTCTTTACATGCTAAAAAGAGTGTTAAATTTTAAATTTAGATGATTTTGGGGACTTTTTATGTTGTTTTCATGATTTTAAGATTTCAAACTCAAGGACTTTATTTTCATGCAATCCATGCATGCAAGCATACAAGGTGCATTTTTGACCCAATATTGGAAGCCTATAGTTGAACCACATTGAGTTAAGTTCATCCATCCAATGGCCAAGACAGAGTTCTACTTGTATAATGACTCTCTTATGATGTATCACATTCGATCACCTCTATCTTAAAGAGGATTGCATGCAAGTTCTAGCTTATTTGCACTCCAATGTATTTGGCTAAAACTGATTTAATCCAAGAATGACTCATTTGCTTAGCCATGAAGAAATTTTGGCTTACATAATAACTTTACATTGTATTTGGCTAGCTCACTTTCAAGGAAGAGTTTCAAGCACACAAGGATACTTCTATCTTTATTCATTCAGCTATTTCAAATGCAAGAAGAAGATAACCATCATTTGAAGAATTTCAAGCTCTCATGGACTTTACACCATTCGACCAAAGGAGATTGAAATCCACCATTAGTCTTTTGCTTAGCCTTGAAATGTTTTAAATAGAAGATGACTTTATCTTTTTGAATTTCAAAAATTTGGATACAAAGCAATTTATCTCCTTTTGAATTTCATATTAGCCGAACCTAAGGAGATGACTTATCAAGATTTCATCAAGCATTGATGAAAGGCCAAGTTTACTTCGTAGACATCCCATTTGGCCAAGCATACTCAAGCAAAAAGAGTCTTATTTGGTCATGCCTCCTTAGATAATAAAGATGAGCTTTATCATCTAACATTTGAATTTGAAAACATATATTGTAATCTTTACCCCTTAGTTGAATCTCACTTTATAAATATGAAGGCCATTCACCCTATTCCATTAACCCATCCCTCCCTTCTCTTTTTTGTTTTTAGTTTTTACATCTCTAGTTCTTTTATTTCTTTAGTTTAGTTATTAGCTTATGTGACATACTTGCCCATAACAAAGCTTTGTTCTTTAAAAGTCTTTTATTTCAATTCAAAGAAGTATTTTTTTCAAGATATTTTCTTTTATTGTTCTAAGTTTCAATTCTTGTTCTTACACTTTCTATTTTCGTAAAGTAATATTCTTTTTTTACAAGTTTGATTCAAGCATTCTTTTACTCTTTACAAGTTTCACCTATTTACCCTTTTGATGATCTATAAGTTTACTTTTATGCAATTTTATTTCAAGAGTACTATAAGCATTTGGCAATTCCAAGTTTTCTTTGTTTTCAAGTTGCAATTATTTCTTTTAGATCTATTTTGTGGCTATACATCTTTAGCTTATCAAGTGACAATTGGTTAAGTGAAATCTAAAGCCTACATTGCCTTTCCAACCTTCTATTTATATAAATCTACAACCAAACTCAAGTTTTCATCTGTTTAGATATAGAATTTGAGGTTTTCACCATTGGTACTTGAAAAACTATCCAACATTACAATCTATAAACCCTTATGAGATGATACTAGGATATTGAAATACTTCTAATATTATTACTTGATTTGTGTACTTGCAGGCTATACGAAAAACAACAATCAAGTTTTTGGCGTTGTTATCGGGGATTATAGCGGTGTTTTCAATATCAATAAGGATTATTTAAATTCTTGTAATCTAAGCACGTTTTATTTTTATTTACTTTGATGTGTTCTCTTTGTCTTTTTTATTATGTTAGATTTTTTTGGTAATGAGGCTAGAACCTTTAAGGATTATAATGAGTCAACTTTTGAGTATTCTCATATCCAACTACCATTCCAAACTTCTCAACCATGGAGTTTTTTGAAAGGTATAACAAAGACCCACTTACGGCCATATCCTTACAACTTGCATCGTTAGGTGAATAAATAAATGCTATTGAACAAAAATGTAATCTTAGACATGTTTAGTCAGTTCAGAGAACATATTATAGTGGTCATGATTATGGGGGACAATACTATAGTGATAGGTGTTAAGATAGCCAATCTTGCTATTGTTCAAACACCTACACTCAAGATTGAAAGGATCATTCTAGTTTTACAGAGGGAAGTAGTCAAGAGCCATCATCCAAATATACCCCAGCCTACCCTATGAACCTTTCATCTCAACAATACTCTCCTCCACCATATAATCAACCTCAAGAAAAAAGTCAAACTTAGAGATATTGACCCAATTAATGCAATCCAACAATGCAACAATCCAAAGCCAAGCTGCAGACAATAAGAACTTGTAAAACCAAATAGGTCAACTACCTCAAGCCATAGCAAATTGCCCATTATGAACCTTGCTTAGAAATACTAAGTGAAACCTTAAGAAACAAGGCAAGAAAGCATTAAATAATATGTACTCTTATGGGGAAGAAGGACTTATTTTTTTAATAATAATGATAAAGATCTAATATATAAGTTTGTGGTGGTGAACCTACCTAGTTTGGTTAAAAAACTTAAGGAGGAAAAATATTAAAAGGAAAATCCACAAGAGGATGATGATGAATATATGGATTTTGCAAAGAAAAATGAAAAACTCATCCTAGTTGTAGGAGCACTCTTGGCAAGTATAGAATCTAAGGCAAAAAATAATTGTGAGAAAATTAAAAAAGATCGAGACTTTAAAAAAAAAAAAAAGGAAACAACCAAAGAAGAATAAGGTAATGAGGTGTTATTGTGATGCTAACACCTGTTAAAAGGAAAAATAAAGAAATGGTGGAAGTGAAAGATAATCTTGATACAATTAAGGTAGAATCTACTCTAAGATCTAACATTCTAAAAGAGTTTAGCAATGGTGTCACTAAAGTTGAGCCTATGCCTTCCAGCCCAACCTTTACCAGTTCCTTAACCTTACGAAAATTATGATTTGGAATTGAATAAGGTGGAGAAACTTATTGTTAAGGGTTGTTTAGTGGAAAATTTGCTCACACCTTTAGAAACATCACCTATAAAGCCCAAGGAAAAAGATGAGAACATGCCAATGAAACTTACCATGGAGGAACCTTTAACCTTAGAGACCAACCTTATAGTTTTCATAGTGGTACTTTTTTCACTAGTATTAAAGCTAATACTTACCTACCATGTCTAGCTATACTAAAAGTGGGAACTTTAACCACAACAATTGAGCACCACTGTCCTGTAGAGCCTAATGTTGAAAATGTGGTGAATAGAAAGATCATTAAATGGGTTGATGCTAGCATTAAATATGGAGTAATCATGCAACCCAATGGACAAACGTATAGTCAAGCTTTACCAAAACTAGCACTTTTTGGAACGTAACCCAAAATTTTATTTTCATGGCTTATGTTTTTGGTCAAATATGTTTTTAATGATTTTGTTTGAGTTATTTTTAGAAAGATGAGGAGAAGTAAGGATGATGCCTTATACAAAAGAGATTCAACCTTAAAGTAAATTTAAGGAGTATTTTTTATTTCCTTGTTTTCTGTTTTGATACATTGTTCAATTTAGGTATGAGGGGAAAAAGAATGCTTTGAGAACTTAAATATTTTTGAAAATTATGATCCCATTTTTGTTGTCAAACCAAATTAACATTCTAGATCTCATTATTATACACACTTAGTTAAATGTGCATATATTTTTCAAGATTAACTAAAGTATGATACGAAGTATAATTATGAATGTAATGGAACTTGAAAAGAATTCATAAGCATATTTCTTTTTGGATATGATTTATGTGCATATATGTTTATTCTCTTTTAATGAAATGCTATGATTTTTATGAAAGTTTGTAAGATGTGCATTTGCATGAGATTTAAGGATATGAATAAATGTTTTAGAATTCACTTACTCAACCCTTGAGGCAAAATCCTATACTATATTAGAGTCAAGAGATGATCTAGGTAGTTCTTTGGATCATTTAAGCCTTTTTCAAGCCCACCCTGTTATGATGCAACCTTAGTACCTTTATTTTGAGCCTATCATATTACCTTTTCTTTGTTTATTTAACCACATAATAAGCTAATAAACATTTTCTTTGATTATTATCAGTTCTTTTATTTTACCTAACTCAATTGTGCTTACTTGTATATTATGGCATCTTTATGATTTTGGGAGAAAAAGAGGTGTAATGAATGAAATGAAAGAAAAAAAATGGCAAAAACAAATGCAAAGCCTAACAAAAGCTAAAAATGGCTTTATATTTTTTCCAAGATAAAAACTTTTTTTAATGATACCGTGAATAAACGAATAAAGTGATGCCTCACAAGTTAAAGTTTTAAAAAGAACTCATAGTTGTTTAAAGTCCAAGAAATTCAAAGAAAGTAAGCTTAGGGTTTTGAGCCTAAATTTTTTTTCCTACCTTGACCCAAGCTTTACATTACAAGCTTAAAAAATCTTTTGATTTTCAGCCAAGTATATAAGTCTAACATTAGTGGAAAGGGAAGGGTAAAGTGAACATATAAAGTTTATTTTATCTTTGAATTGAAATGTGATGAAGTGTTTTGCATTCTTTTTACTTGAGTTATGTGCATGAATTAAAAATTGTGTAGATGTATGTGTAATAAGCATAAGATTTGGGGGCTTGTTTTTGAAAGAAATTGTAACTCTATGTTTATACTTAGTTTTGTGTTATGCAATAATGCATGATAGGAATTGTATGTAATTTTTTTACCTTGTGAGTATGTATAATGATTTTGAGTTTAGTTGATTTAAGGATTTTGCTTTAGGACAAGCAAAGATTTAAGTATGGTGGTATGATAGCATCTAATAATATAATGTTTTTATATGCTAAAAAGGGTGCTAAATTTTAAATTTTGGATGATTTTTGGGACTTTTTATGTTGTTTTCATGATTTTAGGGTTTCAAGCTCATGGACTTCATTTTCATGCAACCTATGCATAGAAGCATGCAAGAAACATTTTTGGCCCAACATTGGAAGCCTATAGCCAAACCATATTGAGTCAAATTCATCCATCCATGTGGCCAAAATAGACTTTTACTTACATAAGGACTCTCTCATGATGCATCACATTCGACCACCTTATCCTAAGAAGGATTGCATGTAATTTCAAGCTCAATTGGACTTTAATATATTCGGCTAAAAGTGATTTAATCCAAGAGTGACTCTTTTACTTAGCCATAAAGGAAATTTGCTTGCATAATAACTCTATATTGCATTTGGCTAGCTCACTTTCAAGGAAAAGATTCAAGCACACAAGGACACTTCCATCTCTATCCATTCAACCTTTCAAACACAAGAAGAAGATAATCATCATTTGAAGAATTTCAAGGTTCCATGGACTCTACACCATTCAACCAAAGAAGATTAAAACCATTATGAAACTTTTGCTTAGCCTTGAAGATTTTTGCTTGAAAAAAGACTTTATCCTTTTGAATTTGAAGAATTTGGATAAGAAGCAATTTATCTCCTCCTGAATATCATCTTAGCCAAACCTAAGGAAATTAATTTCTAAGATTTCATCAAGCATTGATCAAAAACCAAGATTGCTTCACAGACATTCCATTTGGCTAAGATACTCAAGCAAAAAGAGTCTCATTCAGTCATGTCTCCTTAGAAAATGAAGATGAGCCATATTAACTAGTGTTTGAATTTAATAACATAACTTGTAATCCCTACACCCATGGCTGAATCCCACTTTATAAATAAAAAGGCCATTCACCCTATTCCATCATTGCATTCCTCACTTCTTTTTTTTCTTTTTAGTTCTTAGTTCTTTAGTTCTTTTATTTCTTTAGTTTAGTTATTAACTTAGGTGACAAATTTGCCAATAACAAAGCTTTGTTTTATAAAAGTATTTTATTTCAATTCCAAGAAGTATTTTTTCCAAGATCTTTTTTGTTTGTCCTAAGTTTCAAATTTTGTTTTTACACTCTCTATTTTATAAAAGCAATATTCTTTTTTTTTTACAAGTTTAATTCAACCATTCTTTTACTCTTTATAAGTTTCGGCTACTATCCTTTTGATGATCTACAAGTTTACTTTTATGCAATTTTTTTCAAGATTACTACAAGCATTAGGCAATTCCAAGTTTTCTTCATTTTCAAGTTGTAATTATTTCTTTTAGATCTAGTTTGTGGCTATACATCTTTAGCTTACCTAGTGACAGTTGGTTAAATGAGATCTAAAGCCCACATTGCCTTTCCAATCTTTCGTTTATTTAGATCTACAACCAAACTCAAGTTTTCATCTTTTTAGATATATGATTTGAGGCTTTCACCATTCGTACTTAAAGAACTACGTAACATTACAATCTATAATCCTTTGGGAGACGATATTGAAATACTTCTATTATTATTACTTAACCTTTGCACTTACAAGCTATATGAAAAGTAGTAATCAATAAGACAAGGTAAAAACAAAGCTAAAAGATGTACCTTTTTAAAAGATTGCAACCCTTATGAATTTTTTGACCAATTTGGGGTCCTTAAAAGGTTGGAATCATACTCTAAGCTAATACAAAAATGCTTCGATGTGGACTAAAACTCGAGTGTTACTATCATAAAAAAGGAAGCCTTAATCTTTTGCCTTTTTAGAAGAAGGGCATCCCAACTTGTTGTCACCTTCTACTCACGCTTGTTTATGGTAGTAGAAGAGGCTTGAGTTAAGGGGTTTAATGACTGAAGAATAGGTGGTTATATTATTTTGACACCCATTCAAAGGAGCTTTAAGTTGAACCAGTTGCTTCTTTTCTTTTTTCAACCTTGGTATATGTGCAAATCGAGTAAAATTGATATTTTTAGAAGGTTTGACAATGTCAGACATATTTGTAAGATAACTTAAGTGTTAGAAAAAATTTACAAAAATAAATGCTTTGTGAGGCTACATCAGACCTACCCTAATACTTGATCTTTTTGACTACATCAAAGTAGGCCAGCTTATAAGCATCAATAACAAGCTCTCCCACATGGGTGAACTCCAAAATTTTATCCTAAGCAGTCAGGTTAGGGATTATCAAAGGAACAAGATTGTCTTTAAAATGTCAAGTTCATTTATTATCTTTCACACCACAAGCTTCTTTTGATCATCCCTTTCTCAATACAGGGGAAGAGCAGCTTCCAACTCTTTGTTGAGCTCGAACAATCTAATAAGATTTTTTTGGCTAGTCGAGCTATAACGTAAAACCAACTTTTATCGTGGGTGTGTTTCTTAATTCAAAAAATTCCTTAAACAAATGGATAGTTAGAAAAATATCTAAATTTACACAAAGGATAATGAAAGCTATTGTATATAAAAAAGAATTTGGAGTGAGCTGAGAGATAGTAAAATTATAAGAATGAAAAAGTTCAACAACGAAAAAAATGTAAAGGGAACCTTTGACTAGCCTCTATGGAGTCCTAATACACTTAGATCTAGTGATCTTGTAATGGAAAAATAACTTTGTCTTTAATTGTCGATGTCAACACACTGTATCCTTTCTTTGGAAAGTCAAAGTTAACCCTCAAAGATTAGATGTGATGTATAAAGCAAATGGTAAGGTAGTCTTTAGGATTGACCTTGCCTTTCGAGCTCTTCATTACATCTTTAAGGATTGAACCTAAGCTATAAGAAGTATAAAAAAGAATTTAAGCTAAGGCCTTTAAATCTAAAAAGACCTTTTCTTTCTCCTCACCTCCCTCATTAGCTCGATTAAACCCCTCTTCCCATTCTTTGTCGAAATTCTTCTACCCCTCAAAATTTTAATCTTTAGAAGTCTAAGATTTTGAAGGAGCATGATTCCGTACTCAAGCAATAATTGAGACCACCATATCATCAAAGAAAGAAAAAAGGCAAAGAGATTTCTTAAACAATAAGGAAGAATCAGGGATAGGAATTGAGATTGATTTAAAAGGCTAATAGGAAGAAGTAAAAAGAATAGAAGAGAGTTTAGAATGTCAAGGGGGAGTAAAAAAAGAAGAAGGAAGGTCAGAAAGAAGAGCTAGACTGACTTTAGACATTTAAGTTGAAGGGTTTTCAAGCTCAAAGTCAATTACAACCAAAAGCTCTTCCACCCCATCATAGAACTGTTCTCCCTTAGCATAAGCATTATTTTCAACTTGTTTCTGGTCTTTTTTTGACATCTGGTTCAACCAAAAAGTAGCTTTAGAATAATCCCTTCCTATAATTAAAAAAAAGACTAAGCTATTTATCATTTGACCTCTAAACTAACTCTTCTTGGCTCCATCCTACAACTCCCTAAACTAGAAAAAGACATGATAAAAAAAAATGTATTGAGAAAAAAAAAAGAAAGAATGATCAGTTGAAGGAAGGTAAAAAATTTTAAGTCAGCTAAATCAGGTAAATTTAAGACCAAGAAAGTTGTAGAGTAAAAAATGAAGGCCTTAAAGGGCCTTTTATATAGCCAATAAAAAGATTAGATAAATGTTTCAGATTATGCCACATGCCCTAAATGGTTATTGAGGATAGCCCTTCACATTCCTAGCTTTGAGTTTTTTACTACCTATTTTTTTTTCTTTTCATTAACTGTAACTTTCAAACAACAAATAAGTCAATTAATCATTCCACTTATTCAAACTTGTCAAAAACCTAGGTCAGACCAACCAAACACTAGGTCAACCCTGTGTTAAACTAGAAAATTAAATTTCAACACTAAGAAAAAACACAAGTCTTACATTGGTCCATACCACATAAGACACATAAATCACATCGATAACTCAGAAGCATACTTGGTCCAACCTTTGCCCAGCTTGACACCAAGTCACTCATCTCGATAACCCTAAGACGGACCAATTAAGTGTATAATTCAAAGCCTATGCTTAAGGTTAAGCTCGACACCATCAAACACACATCATATTAGCACATACCAGATCGACTAAGTTTACACTCAATAGTTTGATACTTAGACTGCTAGGTGGAGGGATATAATGTTAGGGATATTTTTGGGTCCATAGGACAAAATGGTCTTTTCTCTCATTAAAGATTGTCAGTAGACAGTCAAGGGTATTTTTTATTTTTAGACCAACCTGACATGTATAGTGCTAGGTCAGTTAGGCCACATCACTAATTTACCCAATAGATCCTTCACTTTCTATCTATAAATAGAGCCATCTAGGTACTATCTAACCATCATGCTTTCTTCTACTTTCTCTTTATTTTACTTTCTTTTTGACCTGAGGATTGGAGTACAAATGTAGGGAACACTAATTGCCTTTGCCCTTAATCGTTCTCTTTCTCTTTCTTGTGATTTTAAGGTTTTACCTTTCGGCTTGGAACTTGGCACAAACACCATTGATACAAATTTGATAATTTTTGATAACCTTTCATATAATTTTAGTAATTTATGATACATTTTTGGTAATCATTGATAAAAATTCATGCTATCATCTAACAATTGATTCCCATAACAAAATGTGGTTCCATTGTAGTATAAGATCATTTTTTATATAATAAAATTATTACCTTATTCAAATTTAAAAATTTTTTGCTAAAATTTTTTTACTGAATGATTCATTGTAGGTTTATCCTAGTAACCCAAAATAAAAGTTCCTGTTTCTTTTTTACTAGTAACCAAAGTTCAATTCCTGACAACTTTAAATATAAAAAAATTATCAATGATTGATAATTAAATTATCATTTATTTACTATTATGTTATCAATAATTTACTACTAAGCTATCAATGATACTACTAAATTATCAATGATTTACTACTAAACTATCTATTAAATTATTGATGATTTACTACTAAGAAATGATGATTTATTATAAAGTTATAACTTATTTCTACTAATTTATCGATGATTTATTTCAAAGTTATTAATAATTAATAATTTATTACTATATTGTTACTGATTTACAATTAAGTTATTAGTGATTTACTACTACAAAGTTATCAATAAATTATTAATATGTTATTATGCATTAATTACTATGTTATCATTTACTTACTACTTAGTTTTCAATTATTTGTTATAAAATTATCACATATTTATATTAAATTATCCATAATTCACTACCTACTTATCACTGATTTATATTAAATTATCTATAATTACTATTAAGTTATTACTAATTAATTATTAAGTTATCGATAATTTACTATTAAGTTATATTAATTTACTTTTAAGTTTTCAATACTTAACTATTAAATTATCATTGATTTACTACTAAGTTATTTATGATTTACTATTAAGTTTGCCAATTAATTATTATTAAACTGAAACTGATTTACTATTAAGTTATCATTGATTTATTAGTAAGTTCTCAATGGTTAACTACTAAGTTATCACTTATTTTTTGTTAAACCATCTATGATGGACTAATATGTTATTATGCATTTACAACTATAAAATATATATTTTAAAAAGTCCACTAAAATTATATGAGATAAATTTTTTTTATATATAACAACATTATTACTTCATTCAAATTTAAAATTTTTTTACTAAGTTTTTTTTTAAATAGATTCATGTAGATTTATCATAATCTCCAAGCTTAAAGTTTTGAATTCATTTCTGCTAGTAACTAAGGTTTATTTCCTGATAACTTTAAGTATCAAAAAATTATCAATGATTAATAATTAATTTATTATTGATTTACTATTATATTGCCCGTGATTTGCTACTAAGTTATCAATAGTTTACTAATAAATTATCTATGATTTACTACTAATTTATAAATGATTTACCATTAGATTATGTATAATTTACCATTAAATTATAAATGATTTACTATTAAATTATTGATGATTTACTACTAAGTTATTGATGATTTATTAGAAAATTATAGTTGATTTACTACTAATTGATGAGTACTACTATTATATTAATTACTTTTAAGTTTTCAATAATTAATTAATAAGCTATTAATTATGTAATATTATATTATTCTTATTTAGCATATGTCTTAAAAAAAGTAACTACCATGTATGCTATATGATGTAATTTGTAAAGTAAAGAAATACAAAAAAGAAAAAGTTTTAAGTGTAGACGACTTTAAAAGCCATGAGTAAATGCTCTTAATTTGCTATTTGTAGTTTAACACGTAATTATAAGTTAAAATAATAACTTATTATGCTAATACAAGTATCAAACTAAATTAAATATATATATACAATATTTCTAAGATACCTTTAAAATTTTTTAGTTCGTGGTAAAATTGTACATATTAAGATAAGCTTTATTGATGATTTGATTGAGTAATTAGTGTATATATTTTCATACCTATTAGCAAAGTACAATTGCACATAAAATATTAAAAATTTTGAAGTATTCATAAACTTTGCTATATGTTCATATTTTTAAGTATAGAATTTTGGGTAAAAATTTTGTTATATATATGATAAAAGTAATGAAAAAATTTGCTAAATAAAATTTATAAAAAAATAAACAAATAATATTTTTAAAAAATATTAAATTAACAACAATTACCTTCGCATTCTCAAAAATTTATCCTACTAAACAAAAAATGATATATTTCTAATTGTTGCTTTATTTTTATTATTATCATTCAAAATGGTTTTATTATGTTTTGATTTCAACCAACTTCTCTGTTGAAAAGAGTAAAGAATATTGTAATTAGTCATACATAACCCAACTAATATTTAACTCTATTTTTTTTTAATAAGTATGAATTATGTCATAATGTATCGATCTAGGGACTCGATCATTAGACGTTAAATATCAGGAGTCTCCACCAATCTTTTTTATTGAAGTGTGACTAGTCACCAAGTTAAAATTACCCTTTTTAAAGAAATCCTAAGTTTCATTTAAGATTTCATAAAAAAGATAAGTTTTGGTTTACGTTGCAAATCTAAATTCAGGAGTACTGTTACGCGTAGGGAAAGATTAATACCCCCACAGTGCCCGTTCGAAGATGGTACCAAGTAATTTTGTATTGCACTAAATTAGTTTTTAATTAAATGGTCTTTTGTTTTGTTTTTTAATTTAATTATTTAAATATTAAAAATTTTCTCAAGATTTTTTCATTATTTTGGTAAAATCTTTGGAAAATTTTTGTCACTTTAAGAGTATTCAAAAAATACTTTTGTTTCTTTTAAAAGGCTTCGTCATCAAATTGAAAATTTTTTTTATAATTTTATTAATTTTTATAAAATTTTTTCTATTCTAAATTTTTCATCATTCTGGCAAATTTTATAATTATCTTATTTTTGAAAAAAATTATTTTAAAGATCACTCATTCGTAATTTTTAAAATCTAATGTAAATTTCTTTTAAAAATGGTTTAAATCATAAATCATCCATCATTCTGGAATAATTTAGATAGAAATAGTTTATTTTATTTTTTTCAAAAAAACTACTTGTTCGTAATTTTCTTTAGAATCTTATTATTGTTTTTATTTATTTTGATTTTGTGAAATTTTATAACATTTATATATTTTGTTATGTATTTTTTTTTACTTAGGAATAAATGTAAATCGTTGGTGTAAAAAGTTTCTTCAAAATTTTCAACATTTTGATAAAATTTGGATAAATTTTCACACATAAAAACCTCGATATCACTTTTTTGTGATTTCTTATAATTCCATGATTTAGATGATTTTCATTATTCCTAAGTTTAAATTTTGTTTTATTATTTTGTAATCAATGTTGTTTTATTTTTTTTTTGTGTTTTTTTTTCCTTGAATTTTCATCATTGTAGTAGAATTCAAAAATAATTTTTTTGTAGAAAATTACTTGTTCCTAATTTTCTAGATTTTTATTATTGGATTTATCCTATTTTTTTATTTAATTTGAATGCTTGTTTTATTATTTTATTATTTGTTTGTTTCAAAATAAATATTTTTAGAATTTTCTTTTAAATTCACCATTATTCTGGTAAAATTTAAAAAAATAAAAAAAATCTTTTATAAGTTGCATGTTTGCAATTGTTTTAAAATTTATTGTTATTATTTTTTTATTTAAAAAATGTTTACTTCTATTTTATTTATTCCTCTTATTATTTTTATTTTCTTAAAAATTTTTAAATAAATTTTAATTTAAATATTTTATTTAATAAATATTTTATATTTCATGAAATTTAAAATTTAAACATGCATGTTATTCAAATAATATATAAAACATAAATAAAAAAAGAAAAATTAAAAAAATTAAAAATATTAGAAACGGCTGGTCAACGGTCCAACACTGGTTCAATTGGTCCAACAGGTAGTTTAGCAATCCAACATTGGTTCGAATGAACTGGTCAAAGTCAGTAACAAGCCAAGTAGAGTGTGCGAATCCCGAGTCAGAGTTGAGTTCATGGGCGGATCCTCCTTGGTTAAAACGACGTTATTTTTGTTTTTTTTTTAGGTTATATAAACCAATTTTTTTTGTTAAATCATTTTAACCACCTTTCTTGAAAAAAAAAAAAACTTTAGACCAAAAAAATTATCTCAAGCCTTACCAGAAAATGACTGACCTTAGCTGCTATCACCATCGAGCAATTGCCATCGTCTTTCACTGACCACCATCATCGGTGACCAAAAATCTAAAAAAAAACCTTTAAAAATGCTTTTTGACCCTCTAAACTCAAATCCATCCTCATTTTTGTGAAAATAGCCTCAATTGGCGTAGATCGAGCTTTAAAGTTTTAGCTTTTTCTTGATTTTTGTTTTTTTTTTGTTTAGCGTTATGTTTCCCATTCTAAGGACTCTGGATTTTGGGGTTTTGTGTGTTGGGTTCTTTTGGGTTTTTTAGTAGGCTATGGTTTTTTTTTTTGGTTTTTCTGGGTTTTGGCAAAAGGTTTTTTTTTTTTTTTTGGTAAAGGTTCCCTCTGTTTGGTTTTTCTAGGTTCTATCTTTGGGTCATCTTTTATTTATTTGCAAGAAAGAAGCTCTATTTATAAAGTTTTTTGGGATTCAAATCCTAGATTTTCTTAGATGAGTTCCTAGATTTTCAAAGTGTGTGTTGTTTTGTCAAAGTCTTTAGTGGACTTTTGGTGGTTGGATTATGCACTACCAAGTTAGGCAGGGGTGTTAGGCAGCTATGGACTTGCAAGTGGCTCGAATTGATGGGCAATGGTACATGTGCATTAAATGCACAGTGACTTTTGGCCAAAAAAAGACCAGAAAAGTGAAGAAAGAAAGAAAAATAATAATAAAAAATAATAATGAAACTATAAAAATAAGCAAAATTATATTTAGGATAAAACCAAACAAAATGGGTGTTTACAACTACCCTTATTTACTTATTTCTGAGAATCAGGAATAAAATAAAGACAAAAAGACAACCATTTTTTTGGGCAAACACATGTAAAAGATGAAATATTGAATACAAATATTTTTTTTATTCCTCCAAGCAAAGGCTCGGTATTTTTTTTTTTTTTGAAAATTTGAAAAGTTCCTTTAAGTAAAAGGTCAACAACTTTTGAAAATTAAAGACTGATCTAAGCAGAGACTTGACAACTTTTGAAAATTAAAGTACTCTTCTAAGCAGAGGCTTGAAAACTTTGAAAAATTAAAATATTCTGCTTAGAATACATGAATCTTGATAATGAAAGCTCCTCTAAGTAGAGGCTTAATAACTTTAAGAAGCTCCTCTAAGCAAAGGCTCCATAATTTTAAAATTTTAAAATATTATACTCGGAGGACTTATGAATCTTGATAATGAAAGCTTCTTTAAACAGAGGCACAACAACTTTAAAAAGTTCCTATAAGCATAGGCTTAATAACTTAAAAAAATTCCTCTAAGCAAAGGCTCTATAACTTTAAATTCTCATATTTGAAAAAGCAAATTTCTCTTTTTTGAGGGTTGAAGTCTTATCCTTAATCATTATCTTTAAATAAGGGTAAAAAATTTGTTTTTCATTAAGGAATGAAAAATCTTTATTCATACTAAAACTTGTAATCTTAACCTTTCATGGATACATGTACAAAAAGCTCTAAATGCAATGTATGTAATGTAATCAAATTATTCATTTCCAATTGTGGTAAAAAGGATTTTAGAATCTCTTGCCTTTTTCATTTTAATCATCAAAATTC